>WWET01000673.1:485658-508546 GCA_011038615.1 Limnodynastes dumerilii | reverse complement strand
GTAAATATATTCTATATATATATATATATATATATATACATACATTATTCTCATTATCGCGTGCATTGCATCGTATTTTTTTTTAGAAATGTGTTGTATTTAAAAATCTCAAATGTGCTACAAATGAGGCTCTGACTGCTGGAGAATAACACAAATATTAACCAGCTAGGTTAGGTATCAAAGGTCTTACATGAGAGCTTACCATGTGAACTAATTGGGATAACTAGAGACAGAAGGTTAAAGCAGGCAGTATATAGGTAATCTTCTCAGCTTGAACATCTTACAGTACCATGATTTGCTAATACACATTCTGTCATTGTAAGGATAAAGGGGTTAAGTGTGCTCCCCAGGGGTTTGCTTTATCTAAAAGTAGCCTTGTGTGTCAGTCTGGATTCCACTGTATTGCCTAAATTGGCATGGAATCATCTAGATAATAAATGGGTAACATTAAAACAATTATCTGGAAAGCACAATATGGAGGATTATAACAGTGTGCAGGAACAGGAAACTCTACAGACACCTCTCTGCTTAGAAAGATTTATTAGGACTAGAGTGTTCCATTGCTTGACAACTAAGAAAGCTCTGATGCCCAAACTTCTACTCCTCTGTATCTCTGTTGCTGAGCCATGGAGTTCAGAGCTGTATTGAGTAGAGGCAGGTTGCATTATCCAATCAGCAGTGGCCAGTGATAACAGCAGCTATTTAATACTCAATCTAACCTATATCCAGGGCCTGAGTATAAGCTCAAGATCTGGTCCTACTGTAATTTCTAGTGTTCCTGTGCTTTACCCTTCAGGCTTTCCTTACATTGCCTTGGAATTGTTTCTGTATTCTTCTGTGGATTGTCCATCTCCAGCATTCCGGTGTGTTTCCACTTGGTCCTTGTATTCCATAAACCCGGTTTCTTCTGATACCACCTGTGGTCTATACCATCCAGGCACTACTACAAAGAATTATTCATCATCCCAGTGTTATCCTACTTATTCCTGGAACTCCGTCCACCTGTTGTCTTTCAGTATCTCCTATGTGCTCCTACGTTTAGGAACTTCCATGGAAGAGTGACTCTCTGATCATCTCCCAGGGTATCTCTATCATGTATCCTAAATCCAAGGACTTATTTACTGTGACTCATTACTCTAATTTCCTAGCCTGGTGCCTTACTGATAGCTGTCAATAGAAACCTCGACCTGCACACATCACGCAGCAAAAGTAGTTTAGTGTGTACTGGAGTAAGGGAGTTAAATTAGTGTGAATTATAATAGTGTGTGATCTGCTGGAAGGGTGTTCATTTACTGTAAACTGGGGTTGAAGAAGTAGGTTCATTTGTACTATGTACTGTATGTGGTATTTACTTTTGGGTTACCGAAGCTTAGGGGTTTTTCATAATAATAACTTTAATAAAAATTATTTTTACTATTAATTTAATTTGTATGGGTCTGGAGGGAAGTTTAGTTCAAATTTTTTTTATCATTTAAATAAATAAATAAATAAAAACCCCAGTGATATCATACATTCCATGAATTTCATCCATACTATATTTTTCTATTATTATTATTATTTATTTTTTTAACTGTGTTTATTCGTTTTTAAGAAATTGTTGGTTACAGCAATTTCAAAGCATGTTAAAAGCAAGTAGAAATCACAGCTGAAATCCACATAATAAAATACTTATATCAACTATGACAATGCAGGTATTAATCGGATATTGTAGCATTATTATTATTGTTATTATTATCGTTTATTTATAAGGCGCCAAACAGTATCCGCAGCGCCGTACAGATGCAATAGCAAAGACAATATTTGCATATACAGTACAATAATTAACAGAGGGTAAAAAATATGAAGGGATACAATACATGTATAAAGCAAAAATTAAATACAATACAAATATATCAAAACAATATGTGAGGAAAATAAAGATGCTGGATATGTGTGTAGGAGCAGATGAATAAGGAGAGAGATAGACAGTAGATAGAAAAAGGTGGAAAGAGATGATGACAGGTTAGAGGGATGACACGAGGGAGGAGGACCCTGCTCATAAGAGCTAACATGCTAAGTGAGAGAGGGTGAACAAACAGGAGACACAGTGGTGAAGATGGGGAGGACAAGTAAACTGAGGTGGAGGAAGGGCAGGCTAGCCTAAAGAAGTAGATTTTAAGGGAGTGTTTGAAGGATTGGAGTGTGCTGGATTGAACAGATAAAAGAAATGGTGAAAAAAAGCGCCAGAAACATAGAAATTAAACCTTAAAATTATATAACTTCTGGAAACTGTATGACATGAATTAAACAAATTTATTAAAACATCAAACACATATTAAAAATGACTAACAATATAGACAAGTCACGTGAACAACCACTGTAGATGCACTGTAAGTAGAATGGTAGAATGTGTTGGAATGATTCCTGTGAAGAATGTTTAAACAGGGTACCCTGGATGATGATGACAATAGCAACAATGAGTAACAAAGTATCTGATGAATGGATCTGGGTGAAAAAATAGTCAAATGGCAACAATGTTGCAACACTCACGGTTGGAAGATGAAATTGATTAACTGGAGCGATGAGCCACAGGAGCTGATATCCCCTACGAGCTGCACGAGAGCTAACATGCTAAGTGAGAGAGGGTGAACAAACAGGAGACACAGTGGTGAAGATGGGGAGGTCAAGTAAACTGAGGTGGAGGAAGGGTAGGCTAGCCTTAAGAAGTAGATTTTAAGGGAGTGTTTGAAGGATTGGAGTGTGCTGGATTGCCTGATAGGATGTGGTAGGTTCAATGGAGTAGACAGTGCAAATTATGGTTGATACAAAGTTGCTCTGCTTTTTATTAATCTACATTAATTCAAATAAAGAAAATGGAAAGAACATATGGGAAATTAAAAAGGTAGTGGGGGGGGGAGGGGGAAATAAACGCCTCGATTATAATCTAGGAGAAGATGTGGAACAGTCTATAGATCCATCCCACTAAAGGGATTACATGAAATGACCAAATACATTTACTTGGAGTGTCGGCCAAGGGCTGGAAGAAGGTATGCTACTTTAACAGGTAAGAATAACTATGACACCCTTAACCCTGCAAGCCAAACAATCTATAAAGGATTATTATTATTAGTGTTATTATTATTTTGTTAATGCTATACAATGATTATAAAATAAAATGAATCAAAATTGAATGGGATAAATCAGGTTTGGGCCATTATTAAAATAAAAATACAGTTTGGAGTTAAAACTAAGTTGTGTACACTTAAAATAAAATTTCAGATGTTTTAAAATGGTGACATTATTATCCCTTTTTTGTTTTGTTGCTGTTAATTGGTTTATCTTTCTTACATCAGTGCCTGCATCACATATTAATCCAGTTAAGTCTTTTATGCAGTGGATGATGAAGTTCTAATTACAAGCACATCAGCAATGAAACATAGTCACACAGCAGTGTATCAGCAGACTCAGGGCACTGAATCCTTCTGTAAGATAAATGTATTTGGCTTCTTGTGAAACAAAGCAACTAAGAAGATTAATTTCCCCAAATCCCTACATCTGACCAAACAGAATTTAGAAGATTTGTTTAGTCAGAAGCAGAATTAATTTTACGTATTTAAAAAACCCAAAAATTATATACTTTGTCCCTGATTCATAGGTGAGCGTCCACCAGCCGATGTTATGTTTCTGCGTGATTTTCTATTGCGCATGCTCAGAACTGAAGACCGCGGCTGATTCAGATCTCAAGCTGCACCGGTTTGCGTTCTGAGGGGTGTGTTGGGTTAGGAAAGGGGGTGGAGATATGTAGTCAATGTACAGTAAGGGTGTGCCAAGGTAAGTACTACCTGATCCAGAACCAAATGCAGACGTAAAAAAGAACATTTGCACCAGCTACAGGTCATGTCTAAGTCCAAATGGATCACATTTCGTGACCTATTGACACTTTCATTATCATTTCAAACTGTTAATGCATTTCCATAGTCAGGAAAATGCTGCTGGAGTATTATGTTGTTTTCAATTTGTAAAAATATACAGCTAAATTTTTTTATTTCATTTTATTTATAAATTTCATTTTATTAAATGTTATAAAATAGCTGTAGGGAATTCATATTACAACTGAAGTGCTCGTACAATTCATAACATTTTTGTATGGTTTACAAAACAGTGTATAACACTACTCATATTTAGCACGCAGACTGCCTTGAGCTTTGCTGCTGTGTTACATTACGTGCTATAAACAAGACTATACACTTTTACTTTACAGTCCTTTAACGTTAGAGACAGCCTACCTGTACGAGTGGACTTCCAGAGCTAAGTCACAGTAGCATTGCACTACCTTACCATGTTGGGCACACACCTGACAGATGGACTGTGCCACTAGTCTGCTGTCCAGATTTTTCATCAGGCCCCTGATCATATCACAAACCTTTTCTACAGTACTTAAACAGGAAATCTTTATTCTTTATATTACTTGTGATTCTGGGCCTGATTCAGACTTAAGAAGGTGCTTAAAATAAGAGAGGAAAGTCACTCCTGGGCTAAACCATGCTGATTGTAGGGGAGTCAAGTAAATTGTATTTTTTGCATGCAGAGATATATCTTTTAATTTCTTCAATGACACAGAAACGCGTAGAGTGATTGGTCAGACCGCCAGGTGCCTTGATTGAGGACTTCCGCCACAGTGACTGCAGACCTCCATCTCAGCGTGCCAGACGACTACCGTCCTCCGTTCCCGCTTCGCCTTCCAGCCTGCCCTTGCTGCCCGCGGTATAGACGTCCCCACGGGCGACTGAGACTGACTGTCTACAGTGTTTTCTGCTGATCTGGGGTATGGGAAGTTTCATCTGCCAGCTCAAGGCTTTCTAGTGTTATGACCATTATGTAATATGTTTTATATGTCTTTTGGTACCCAGTAAAGTATATGTTTTAATCTACCACACAGTTCTTGTACTTGGGACCATATTCGTATATACCTGGTGGGTCCTAATCGGATTTTAGAAGGTATTTTCTCTCCATGTGTATGAGCCATTAGTTTATGATTACCCTGGAGCCAATATACAGTTTGTTTATTCCAAGCTAGCCCTATATATCTATGGATGTTGATTCTGTTTGATCCTGTTAAACAGTTTAATTATGTCATGGTAACCCCACTGCTTCATATGCATTAACCGTTTCTTTTTTATGTTTTTTATCCCCACATTGTCTATCCCCGTCTTAGAGTGCTTTTCAGTTCCACACGGAACATTGATTGGACTATATAGAACTATATAGGACTCTATTCTTCCTTTCCCCTGTGTGCGGCTGCTTAGTTTATATCAATCAGTGATTTGCCTTTTATTTTATTCTTGCACCCAAATCCCAGCGCTGTCCCTTATCATCACCTTTTCTTTTATATGTATCCAAATCCAAGGGTCGGGACCACTCGATGATTTAGTGCTGCTGCAAGGGATTCTAGGGCTTTTAAAGTGGTATACCCCCTTTTCTTAGATATAATACACATGGCATACCTGCTCCTTACCGCATGCACAGCCCTGAAACCTGTTAGAAGCACTCAAAGTATAGAAGTCTGAATATTGCATATCCACAATGGTGGATCTATTATGTAGCTAAAGATGATTAAGCTTAAGGGCCCCTAATCCCGGAGGGTCCTGAAGCAACTTTTTTTAGCCATTTTTTTTTGTAAATTAGTAAAATTATTTTAATGTGTTATTATAATGAGGTTATTTGAGTGAGAGAATCATAAGCCAATGGGTTGAAGTACTTAATATTGACCTTAAAATATGTTCTACTAAGTGGAGGGGGGGTTCTGAGTACCCAGAAACCCCTTTAGATCAGTGTTGATCGGCTGACACTCTATCTACAGCTCCGACCAGAGGATGCCTCTGATGATCCCATTGGACACAGAATAAAGAGCTTCTGTCACTATCATTGTATTGAAGAAGGAGGTCACTGTATGGCCCATTTTCAAGGACTCCACTTCACAATCCTGTTCTCCGCTATTTGGGCCTTTGGACCGTGTTGGATGTTGCTTTGATGTTTCTGGTTGCAAAGGGGCTCCCAACAGTTTAAGCCTCAGGGTCCATAAAATGTAGGTCCGCCGCTGCATATCCAGATCCATATTTAAATAAAAAAAGCAATCTGTTTTCCCATCTAGTGATCCAAAAAATAACCATTTTTGTAAGTCTGGATCCGGTCCTTTGATCCTATTTAACTTTTCTTTTATGTCTTGTTATTTGTTACAGAAGTCAAGTATTGGCTTAGATCTAATCAGTGTTGTATACAGTTTATCGGAACTAGTTTGAAAACAAAGGCTTTGCCGCATACAAGCCAGTTTGGATTTCCCAAGTGTTCATAGCTCTAGTTTTTAGTCACCACACCAAATCTTTACTGTTGGAATGTAAACTCTGGGTTCAGCCAAGGAACTGTTAGCAGTGAGTGAGAGTTAATGGATCAATCTGCTCTGTCTTGTCAGTGCTTTTACTGCTGACTTCAGGAATGTGTTTGATGAAAAGAAAGCTGGTTCTTAAGACAGAAGATACAGATGCAGCATGTAGAGGTTAGGACCTACGTGAACAGTAAAGCAATGTTATCAGTGCTGCGTGTTTCGTTCTCCTCGCCAAACTGAATGAAAGCCGAAAAAAAAAGGATTTGCTTTTTATCTTAAAAGTAACTATTTAAAGAGGCATTTTTAAACAGAAACTTCATTTTTTCATGTAATTTGCTAAAACAACATTATTTGAATCAAAATATGCATCCAGTGCTTTTCATATGTGTAAGGTACACCAATAATATCAGCAAAATAACAAAGGATCCCGAAATTCAAGCATTGCAGGTATACTTCCTGCATTTTTGCATGATGCTGTGATTTAATGCAAATTACTGCTCTAAGTCCGGCCCCTGCCTAAGTAGCATCACTGCTGTTAAATCTGGATGCATGGGAATTCTCAACTGCTAGGCTCTCTTTCACCACTACCCCCTTAGTTTCCTGTGGGGGAAACATGTCATAAATATTAAGGGCTGTATTCACAGATCCGTTTTTGCGTGGGATTGCGGGCCTGATTCAGAGATACGGGAACTAACGATAGTTCCGTGCGTATATTTAGGGTCGGATCGATTTTGCATCAACTGCGCATGCATAGTAATAGTGCAACGCCATGCACGTTGAAGTTAAGGTCGGACTTGTGAATCGGGCGGAGACTAATGTGACCCTAAGTGCGGCGGAAATATACGGACCTAAGGATTTGCATAGAAATGGGCAGGGGGAGGCATTTAGATGAGGGAAAGTGGGCGCACTTACAGAGTTAGGGCCCTAAAAGTGGGCGCGCTTACAGAGTTAGGGCCCTAAATATACGCAACTAATACACATAGGGTCGGAAGTGAGTGCGGCCAGTTAGGGCAAGTCTATGGAGGTGAAAGTTTAGGTCCGGCCGGAGGTTGCGAGGGGAGTGACTGTTTATTCTGGTGGGTGTAACCTGCTCCGACCTGCCACTTAGATGTGTATATTTGAGGCCCGATCGCTGACGGATCTCTGAATCAGGCCCTGCGTGCGTATTTTTAGGAGCGGATAACTGCGCATGCGTAGTAACTTTTCCACGCTAATTACGTAGTATTTACGCACGTAAGTACTTTAGGCACGGACTTTAGAATCACTCTTAGGGACATACATACGGAGGGGCCTGGTATTTTCCGTACGTTTGCAGTTAAGTGATAGTGGACGGGGGAAGCATTTAAATGGGTTTTGAGGGCGCGGTTAGGAAGATACGCACGTACGGAAGATTCACACGTGCGTAAGTACACTCGTAGAGATAAGGGTGCCTTATGGTGGCGGAAGTCACCAAAACCCATCCGGCCGAGGGGAGTGTCATGGGTGTGGCCTGCGTAAAAACGCGCATGTAGTAAACGCATCTGTGAATCCGGTACTAAGTGACCTGTCGTGGTTATCATCATTTCAATACAGCGATACCCTCAGACACCCTATTATACCTACCTCTCCTCTGTGATCTTTATATACATATAAACATATCTTTTTTTATACAGCTTGTTCGTTTTTTCTTTTTAGATGTTTTGGCCTTTTGGTTTTTAATATTTTTATTATTATTATTATTATTTTTTTTTTTTTTTTTATAAATGAAGCCTTAAATTATAAAGAGAAAGTAGAAACTATCCCAAGAATGAGAAATAACTAACTTTAGGAATGTCTTCAATATACATCTAGCACTCAATAAAGCTTTTACAAACTTGTTGTAACAAAAGTCAAAACAATGCATAAATATCAGTTACACATTAGTGTCTGTTATATTTGGAGAATTATTTTTATAGACAACATACAAAGCAAATAATAAAAAAGAGATTTACCTTAGGGACTTTCCACTTCTTTGAAATGTCTTGTAATGATTTTTACATAGTTCAAAAGTTTCTTTCCAGATGGTGACAGATGGAGACAAAATAATGAATGATTAACAGATTACCCCTTAAACCATCTGTGATTGACATCTGTTTACATGAGTGTTCATAGCCTCTGGTGCTTCCACCAGTAAATGTCTGATTATCAGTACCAACCAGATGAGAGGTGTATCAGTTAAATTAGTATCTTCTACTAATGATTATCAGCAACGTAAACACAATATGCATGATGTAGCAATAGGGGAAAGTGAAATGCTCTTTGGCCGATTAGTGGGATTCACTACAGATGATAATCAGCATAAACAGAGGAAACAGCGACTTGTTGTATCTTGCACCTTTCTTAGAATCATTTGTGGGTTTTATGTAAAATCATTTTACTATTAGTTTTAAAACACTGACAGATATTTTTTCTTTCTTTCAGCATGCTAACCTATAATTATACTTTTTTTTATATTTATAGACTGTAACCAGACTTCCTGAAATGGGCCATTTTCCTTTTGCAAAGGCAACCAAGGGCTGTATTCAGAGCTCCGTTTTTAAAAGGTACGCAATTATACGCACGGCCGGAGCAAGGTAACACCCACCAACAACCCCGTTCCTAGACCATTCTGTGCTTTACGTGTGGACTTAAGCTGGGCACACACTAGAGCGATTATCGCTCCCAGCATGTGGCTGCCGATAAACGGGACGATTTTCCCCTGGGGAAAAGTCCCGATATCGGCACCATACACAGCAGAGGCTGGGGGCGATAATCTCTGCTGAAGAGCCTATTGGCTGCAGTCTCTCTCCCATTGGCTGGGTCTCCTGTCAATCTTGATAGGAGACCCATGCAGCCAGCTTATTGGTTGGCTGCAAGAAAATTCTCAATGGAAAAAAAAAAATCACACAGGTTGCTGCACGGTGTCCTCTCTCCCTCTGTCTGGATATACAGCGCTGCAGCCTGTCAGTGTGTGGGGCTCTGCAGCGCTCTGCCCTCTCTCCTTCTGTGTTAAGTGTCTATCCAGCAGTCATTGTACATAGAGGGAGAGAGGACAGAGCACTAGGTACCTCCAAAAATCGCAGCTAGGGTCCGAATATCATTCAGGAATCCCCAAAAATGCGATAATTGGGCACTAGCGTTTTTGAATGGTTTTATCGCCGTTTGAAAAAAAAATCTGCACCACACACTAGAGCGATATTTGGCCCAATCCACAATAATCGTGCGTTTGGGCCGATAATCGCTCTTGTGTGTGGCCAGCTTTACATGCATATATGTGCTCCGTCCGTGCGATTCTTTATAACCGTGCCTTCAAGCGTTCATTTAAATGCCCCCCACCCACTTTTATGTAAATTTCTCAGTGCGTCAAAGATGCGTGCGTATGTCCCAAAGTGCAGTTCCCATGTACGTCCGTGAGGCACTTACGCGCGTATTGTCCACGTAGAGTACATAAATAAAGATACTACGCATGCGCAGTTGATCCGATCCTAAAAATACGCACGCAAGTACCCTTAAAAATTGATCTCTTGCAGCATTTCCAATGGTGGGCAGCTTTCATTTTACAGCGCAGTTGAGCTAACAAATGCCACCTCCAAACATTCATTTTGCTTTAAAATTTGCCTCCTCCCCCTGCAGTTCAACATTGTTCCTCCAAGGTTCAGATTTAGGGGTCTATTTACTTACCTTGCTCGTTCCCTGTGAAGGAAGCTGCATCAGGCTGGCTTATCATCGCAGCGAGCCTGGCAGCTTCCTTCACATCATTTACTAATACTCACCCCTCCTCCGAGGTCCCGCGATGAGCCGCGGGTTGGTGCTGGGCTTCTCCTCCGTGCAATCCCTGAATGAAGTACTGCACATGCGCAGTATCTCTCAATTAGGACTTAGAAAAATGTCAGTGCCGACATGAGAAACGCTGCACATGCGCAGGACATGAGAAACACTGCACATGCACAGGACATGAGAAACACTGCACATGCACAGGACATGAGAAACACTGCACATGCGCAGGACATGAGAAACACGGCACATGCGCAGGACATGAGAAACACGGCACATGCGCAGGACATGAGAAACACGGCACATGCGCAGGACATGAGAAACACGGCACATGCGCAGGACATGAGAAACACGGCACATGCGCAGGACATGAGAAACACGGCACATGCGCAGGACATGAGAAACACGGCACATGCGCAGGACATGAGAAACACGGCACATGCGCAGGACATGAGAAACACGGCACATGCGCAGGACATGAGAAACACGGCACATGCGCAGGACATGAGAAACACGGCACATGCGCAGGACATGAGAAACACGGCACATGCGCAGGACATGAGAAACACGGCACATGCGCAGGACATGAGAAACACGGCACATGCGCAGGACATGAGAAACACGGCACATGCGCAGGACATGAGAAACACGGCACATGCGCAGGACATGAGAAACACGGCACATGCGCAGGACATGAGAAACACGGCACATGCGCAGGACATGAGAAACACGGCACATGCGCAGGACATGAGAAACACGGCACATGCGCAGGACATGAGAAACACGGCACATGCGCAGGACATGAGAAACACGGCACATGCGCAGGACATGAGAAACACGGCACATGCGCAGGACATGAGAAACACGGCACATGCGCAGGACATGAGAAACACGGCACATGCGCAGGACATGAGAAACACGGCACATGCGCAGGACATGAGAAACACGGCACATGCGCAGGACATGAGAAACACGGCACATGCGCAGGACATGAGAAACACGGCACATGCGCAGGACATGAGAAACACGGCACATGCGCAGGACATGAGAAACACGGCACATGCGCAGGACATGAGAAACACGGCACATGCGCAGGACATGAGAAACACGGCACATGCGCAGGACATGAGAAACACGGCACATGCGCAGGACATGAGAAACACGGCACATGCGCAGGACATGAGAAACACGGCACATGCGCAGGACATGAGAAACACGGCACATGCGCAGGACATGAGAAACACGGCACATGCGCAGGACATGAGAAACACGGCACATGCGCAGGACATGAGAAACACGGCACATGCGCAGGACATGAGAAACACGGCACATGCGCAGGACATGAGAAACACGGCACATGCGCAGGACATGAGAAACACGGCACATGCGCAGGACATGAGAAACACGGCACATGCGCAGGACATGAGAAACACGGCACATGCGCAGGACATGAGAAACACGGCACATGCGCAGGACATGAGAAACACGGCACATGCGCAGGACATGAGAAACACGGCACATGCGCAGGACATGAGAAACACGGCACATGCGCAGGACATGAGAAACACGGCACATGCGCAGGACATGAGAAACACGGCACATGCGCAGGACATGAGAAACACGGCACATGCGCAGGACATGAGAAACACGGCACATGCGCAGGACATGAGAAACACGGCACATGCGCAGGACATGAGAAACACGGCACATGCGCAGGACATGAGAAACACGGCACATGCGCAGGACATGAGAAACACGGCACATGCGCAGGACATGAGAAACACGGCACATGCGCAGGACATGAGAAACACGGCACATGCGCAGGACATGAGAAACACGGCACATGCGCAGGACATGAGAAACACGGCACATGCGCAGGACATGAGAAACACGGCACATGCGCAGGACATGAGAAACACGGCACATGCGCAGGACATGAGAAACACGGCACATGCGCAGGACATGAGAAACACGGCACATGCGCAGGACATGAGAAACACGGCACATGCGCAGGACATGAGAAACACGGCACATGCGCAGGACATGAGAAACACGGCACATGCGCAGGACATGAGAAACACGGCACATGCGCAGGACATGAGAAACACGGCACATGCGCAGGACATGAGAAACACGGCACATGCGCAGGACATGAGAAACACGGCACATGCGCAGGACATGAGAAACACGGCACATGCGCAGGACATGAGAAACACGGCACATGCGCAGGACATGAGAAACACGGCACATGCGCAGGACATGAGAAACACGGCACATGCGCAGGACATGAGAAACACGGCACATGCGCAGGACATGAGAAACACGGCACATGCGCAGGACATGAGAAACACGGCACATGCGCAGGACATGAGAAACACGGCACATGCGCAGGACATGAGAAACACGGCACATGCGCAGGACATGAGAAACACGGCACATGCGCAGGACATGAGAAACACGGCACATGCGCAGGACATGAGAAACACGGCACATGCGCAGGACATGAGAAACACGGCACATGCGCAGGACATGAGAAACACGGCACATGCGCAGGACATGAGAAACACGGCACATGCGCAGGACATGAGAAACACGGCACATGCGCAGGACATGAGAAACACGGCACATGCGCAGGACATGAGAAACACGGCACATGCGCAGGACATGAGAAACACGGCACATGCGCAGGACATGAGAAACACGGCACATGCGCAGGACATGAGAAACACGGCACATGCGCAGGACATGAGAAACACGGCACATGCGCAGGACATGAGAAACACGGCACATGCGCAGGACATGAGAAACACGGCACATGCGCAGGACATGAGAAACACGGCACATGCGCAGGACATGAGAAACACGGCACATGCGCAGGACATGAGAAACACGGCACATGCGCAGGACATGAGAAACACGGCACATGCGCAGGACATGAGAAACACGGCACATGCGCAGGACATGAGAAACACGGCACATGCGCAGGACATGAGAAACACGGCACATGCGCAGGACATGAGAAACACGGCACATGCGCAGGACATGAGAAACACGGCACATGCGCAGGACATGAGAAACACGGCACATGCGCAGGACATGAGAAACACGGCACATGCGCAGGACATGAGAAACACGGCACATGCGCAGGACATGAGAAACACGGCACATGCGCAGGACATGAGAAACACGGCACATGCGCAGGACATGAGAAACACGGCACATGCGCAGGACATGAGAAACACGGCACATGCGCAGGACATGAGAAACACGGCACATGCGCAGGACATGAGAAACACGAGCCGATCTTACGCTTACGCCCGCCGTCCTAGCGATGGCGGGCGTAGTTCCGGATCAGGCCCATTGTATGTAGGGTATTGTTTTACAAGTGGGCCACACAATACCTATATTCAAGTAAAGTATATTATATAGACCAGTTCACCAACTATAGTATTTAGGTTGGCAATAATTGCCCCATATTCTGTGCTATATGATCAGAATTATTAGGAAGTGTAAAAAGGACTATGGCTATTAGGATTCAGGTCCAGATCCAGACTTACTCTCTTTGGGCCTGATCCAGACCTATGCGTAGCCGATCTGCGCATGTGCCTAGCAGATGTTGCCCAGCGTAGTTAGTGAATTTCTTTATTCTGGTTGGTGTGTCTGTAACTGCAGAGTAGTTACGTATGAAGGGGCATTCCTAGGTTACAGACGCCGTAACTACGTTGCCGTTAGGGAAGGTAGGCATGGGGAGGCAGGGTAATGAGGCAGGGAGGGCAGGGTTAGTTAGTTACGCTCCTGTATGAGCGTAATTACACTCTGTTACGCCGGCTGCAGTTAGGGTAGCCTTCAGCCGGCGTAACAGAGTATAATTATGCCCGGACCGGGGGAGTGTCAGGGAGAGTGCATAGATGTTATGCTGTGCGTTAGTACACACAGCGTAACATCGTGACTCTGGATTAGGCCCTTTGTGTGTCTCCAACCAGAGGTGTATCATGGATTATTGGCACCCAAAGCAGGTAAATGCTGCAGTGCCCCCCTAGCCTGTCCTCCTGCAGTGTACCAGGGAACAGGGTGAGCATGTTCCCTGAAAATTGTGATCGGAAAGGAATTTTATTTTTGTCCTGACATGAATATTGATTGCTAGGTTCTTATCTGCATGCACTGAAAGTTTATCGAGGGAATGAAGATTAAAGGTAGCCTTCATTTTCTTCCTCCTGGCTCCACTCCACATGAACCCCTCCCCCATTACATATCTCCCTCTGTTACATATCTCCCTTCTGGCCCCTCCCCACTCATGACACACCTCCCTCCTTGTGTCGCACTGAAATACACTTCTGCCTCCTGACAGCCCCCTCCATTACCCATGGTCCCTCCATGTCCCTCTAACATTTACACATCTCACTCCCCATCCCCCTTACATTACACATCTCTTTCACTAACGCCCTTCCATTACACATTCCCCTGTCTGTCTCACCTATGTTACTCATGGTCTCTTCCTGTCTCCCTTACATTACACTTCTCTCCGTATCCTCCTTACATTATACATCTCACTCTTTGTTCCCACATCTCTGTCCCTATTACCCTCCATTACATATTTCCTCCCTGTCTGTACTACATTACACATCTCTCTACCTATTCCCTTTACATTAACACATCTCTCTCCATCCCACCTCCATTACCCTTCTACATACCCCTCCCTGTCTCTTCTACATTACACATCTCTTTCCCCATCCTCCTTACATACACATCTTTCTCCCTATCTCCCTTACACCACACATCTCTCTTTCTATACCACCTCTATTACACATCCCCCTCCCTGTCTCTTCTACATTACACATCTCTTTCCCCATCCTCCTTACATACACATCTCTGGACCCCCAATTACACATCTCTCTTCCTGTACGTCCACCATATAAGAGATCTTCCTCCTTTCTCCCCTTATTAAACTTTTTTCCCCTATCTTCCATTACACATTTTTCCCTGTCCTCTTTGCATTACACATCTTGCACTCTTTCATTTACCTTGTCTGTTTTCTTTTAAATCAGTGCAGCAGATCCCAGTCACAGCACAGAACACAGACAAAAATGCCTGCAAACATGGTCACAAACACCGGGGGCAGATTCAATGGGTAACTGGGTGGAGTCAATAGATCCCCATGATGGAGACAACGGGTGACAAGGCAGAGCTCTTTTCAACAGGCTGTAGTCAGAGTACCAGATTCCAGACTCCACCCTCGTTATGCCCCTGTCTCCAGCCATCCAATCTCCTCTGTTCTGTGTATCCAGTGATCTAATCTCTCCTTCTTGGGTGTCTCCAGCCATCTCCACCCTCTTGTGTGTTTGCAGCTATTGATAAGCCGGGTGAGGGCGGCGCCAGCCATCGCTACAAAGCAACAGATAGCTAATCATGAGTGGGGTGGAGGCAGCCTCACAATTGGCTACCTATTGCTTTGTAGTAACAGCTAGGACTGCCCTCAGACAACTGACAGCTGATCCTTAAGCAGCTGTTGCACAACTCTGGTACTGTAATGAACTGTGGAGGGCTAAATGAAGTGTGTGTACTGAGAGGCCTCTGCAGTACAGCAGGTAAGTTGGGCTGATGAAATGGGCCCAACATATACTAAACGATCACCTGTCAAAAAAAAATAGATAATTATTCATGAGACGGCCTCCGGACCGTCTCATTCAGACAATAGCCTACCTAATAAGGCCTATTAAAAATAGGTCTAATTAAAAATTCTAAACAAAAAACATATTTTACATTCTTTTAAAGGCTCTTTTTGGAACTATACCAATACATGTTTTAAGAGCACAGTGTATGCTTTGATAATGATTTTATACAAATATATGCTACTCCACCAAGACATGCAATATAAACTTGTAAAATAGATCTACGATCCAAGCCACATATCATAAAAAATGCTTTTTATCAATAATTATTCCAGGACTATCCACCAGAGGGAGAACTTTTCAAATTCTTTAATCCCCTCAAGGCAGATGAGCTGAATAAAAAGTTTCTTAAACTTGCCATTCATGTTATTATTTGAAAGAAAATATTCACTTGTGGAAAATAAGGGTACTTTTTCCATTTCTTATTTTTCCGGCTCATGCGGTAGTGTATCATACTTTTTTTTATATTTTTGATTTATAAAGTAGCAACTTTATTTTACTAGACTCTCAAGAGGTTGTTCAAATTATTCATTGCTATAGAAATTCTTAGCATGAACAATAAATAATCTATTTTAAAGGTTAAATTTGTCGTCAGGAAAGCGGCACACCCAACCTGTAAAAAACAAAAAGACCAAAGGTCTTCATTTTACTGATGTAATACATAAACACTTTGTCTTAGTATTAAAATTTGTACTTGCCAAAATGTTGCCAGAGTTATGATTACAAGTCGGGTTTAAGAAGTTATATATAGTTTATAAAGCTATTTAAGGAAAAAACAAACAAACAAACAAACAAGAAACAGGTGCATTTAGGCACATAATTACAGGGGGTGCAAGGGGTGTGGCTTCTATGGGGCCCAGAGGATAGGGAGGCCTGTGGCAGTTACTCCCCCTGCACTGTAAGCAAACTGTCAGAGGATGACAGCTTAAAATAGCGCTTGGCGCTCCATGAATAAGTGTATGTATGTATAGCTCTGTAGTGCTCAGCATACATGGAGCGTCAAGCGCTGTTTACGCTATCATACTCTGACAGATTCTTTCACACCAATAACAAATGGTCCCGCCCAGTCCCTCCCATCCAGACTCAGGCCCCGCCTCCTTGCTATGGGGCATTAACAATCCCATTTATAGTTGTCCTCTTATAAAAGACATAGGGCTGGATCCAGAGTTAAGTAAGTGCTTGAAATCACCTCTCAACTCTAAAATACTGTTTGCAACAGATGAATTATGACTCCCCCTGCGATCAACATGGTTTAGCCCAGGAGTAACTAATTTCAAGCACTTACTTATGTCTCGTTCCAGCCCTTAGTTTCTACTGTTCTCCTCAGCCAATTAGAAATCTTATAAATGTTGTCCCATTCTAGGGAGCAACAGGAACTCTGTGATATCATGAAATATTAAAAATGAATGGACCAGCAGTATTTGTTCTTTAAAAAGTCAACAAAAGAAACTTTAAAGACAGAACTTAACACATTTTGTAATAAAAAACCACTTCACAGATTATCATGCACATACATTACAGCTGGAATGATATATAGCCTACACACTTTTCAGTTCACTCACATATTGAAATTCCTTTGTAACTTCACAAAGTCTATTATTAAAAGTTAAAATATGATTGCATGATATATAGTTTTACCCCCAATCCCTGATACAGCCTGGTGCTGTATTAAAGGCAAACTCACTAAATTTGTACATACTTTTGTAGAAGGAACATCTATTAATATGAGTAGAGCCTTAGACAGCAGAAGCACACTATTGCATGTACCTCAAGTAAACAATCATTGATCATTTATGACCAACCTGATAAGCTAGACCAGACCTGGCCATCCTTTGGCTCTCCAGGTGTTGAGAAACTACGAGTCCCAGCATGCTTTGTCAGGTATCAGCTATATGCCTATGCAGTAAAAGCACGCTGGGAATTGTAGTTTTTCAACAACTGGAGAGCCATAGGTTGACCTGTGCCAGACTAATGTAAGGGAGCCAATAAGAAAAGCTAATTGCCATGGGCCAGATTCAGACTCCTGTATGTTAGGCTTACTTACGCCAGCCGCTTGCTTAAGTAAACCTAATGGTAACACCTGTGCCAAATGTTTCGTTATGGATCTCCAGACGTACAGAACTTAGTATCGTACACTAGGAAATCTGTCCAACTAGTTGGCCCGTCCTCTCCACCAGCCTAAACTCTGTAAGGTGGGCGGGGGGAAGGCAGACATGCAAATTTTACAGTGTGGACTGGGTTTAAGAAAATTTAAGGTAGGCTTATGGCAGCGTAACAGCTGCAGCGACAGAGCAGAGCAACAGGGATGTTCACTCCCCTCTTCTGTAATGATCTGTGTTTCCTTCAGCATTTATTCAACATTATTTCTAACAAACTATCACTCCTAAAACACAGAATTGAAATAAACATAAATAAACTGCGCTAATCCAGTATCTGTATCTTGTATCTGCCGATATTGTGAGTTATACAAATATAGGGCCGTATTCACAGATCCGTTTTTGCACAGAGTTCTGTGTGTATTTTTCCAATCGGGGTAACTGCGCATGCATAGTAACTTTATCATGCTATTTACGTAAAATTTACGCACGGAAGTCCAGTAGACACATACTCGTGAATCACACTTGGGGACATACGTGCGGAGGGGCGTGGTTGAAATCCGTACAGACAAAGTTACGAGAAAGTGAGTGTGGGGAGGCATTTAAATGACCATTTGAGGGCACAGTTAGATAAATACGCACATACATAAGTATTATACGCACGTAAATGCTGACGTAGAGATAAGGGTGCTGTATGGATGCGGAAGTTAACGAAAACACGTCTTTGTGAGGGGAGTGTAATGGGTGTTGCTTTTCCATGCACTTGCGTATAATTGCGTACCTTTCACTAATGGATCTGTGCATACGGCCCATAGTATGTATGTCCTATAAAAATTCCACCTTAAATACTCCAGAGTCTCAATGATAGGCAGGAGAATACCTAAATCCTAATAAAAGTGTTTCAGTATTTCACAATCTTAAATAAAGTTATCTCTCTCCTTATTCATCTGCTCCTACACACATATCCAGCATCTCTATCTCCCATACATATTATCTCTCTTCTTATTCACCTTCTCCTACACACATATCCAGCATCTATATTCCCCATACATATTGTTCTATCTGTGTCCTGTACTTTATTTCTCCATTATACTTGTATTCCTTATTCACCTGCTCCTACACACATATCCATCATCTTTATTTTCCTTACATATTGTTCTGCTCTTTTTGTACTGTGTTTTCATTTTGCTTTGTACATGTATTGTATTCTTTATTCATGTGTTTATACCCTCTGTTAATTATTGTATTCAGTTGTATATGTAACTATTGTCTTTGCTATTGCCTGTGTACGGTGCTGTGGATACAGTGTGGCACCTTATAAATAAACGTTATTAATAATAATAATAATAATAATAATAATAATAATTATAAAATTCCATCCTCTTTTCCTCTATGTGGGGAAAAACACAGAAAGGAAAAAATCTTGTGTAATATGGTATCACACATTATTTATTAAACCTAAAATATTCCATCATAAAATGACAATTAAACATTAAATCAATCAGTCAATGAAAGACCACTGCTCAGAAGTCTCCCTTTCCCATACCAAATCCTTCCAAGATAGCCTGGGATCTGCAGACCTCTATAAGAAGATAATCACTGGATCTACTATTGGCATTCACTTAACAGTATGTGAAAGTACATAAAATAATTTTAATGGCATAATACTACATACAAATAATGTCCAAGAACCTGATTCACATTTTAGAGTAAAATTGCGAACTTACCTAAATATGCACACACAAAAAAATCTACAACACCGATTCAGAGAAAATAAAGACCCCGGTTATCCACTCCCCCCGTGTCGGGAGTGCAATGTAAGGATGTAAGTCTTTCCTGCGTATAATTAGGCACGTACAGACTTTTTTAGCTGTGAATTGGTTGTGCATTTTGGTGCTTAAAATTGCTTATGATTTAAAGATATGCAACGAAACGCACTGATTAGGCTTCAGAAAATTAAAGTATTTCATTTTCTAAAAACAGCACGTACTCTCATTAACATATAAACAAAAGTAACCATTAAATATACAAAAACAATAGAAGTTTAAGACTCGAGCTTGGTGGATAGGAGGGATACAAGTTAATTTCAGAGCACTATCTAACCAAACAGAAACTGCCCATCTGTTGACAAAAAGTACAAGAAAAAATGGAAGATGCGCTAGAAAGTAACGAATAGAATCTCGACAGGAATTATTTGAAAAATATATTTAATATGTTTATAGACCATAAATTATTAAAACAATAATAGTAAGTGAGTATATTGCAACAATGTAACTTATACAAATGTATGCATTTGCACAACAAATTACCGTATTTCCCCATGTATAAGATGCACCTTTTTTAGACCAAAAATAGGTCTTAAAACCAGGAGCCTCTTATACAGGGGATGTAAGGCTGAACTTACCTTTTCAGTCCCATCAGCGGTCCCTCCGGCAGTTTCAGGCTCTCTCACCCGCAGCTCTGACTCCGGCTGGTTCCCTGGCGGTGCGTGCTTTACACTGACGTTACGTGACCTTAGGTCACACAGCGTCAGTGTACAGCGTGCACCGCCAGGGAGCCAGCCGGAGTCAGAGTTGCGGTGGAGAGAGCCTGAAACTGCCTGAGGGACCGCCGGATGGACAGAAAAGGTAAGTCCAGTCTTAAATTCCCTGATCCCTTGTATAAGATGCCCCCATTTTTTTAGTTAATTAATGCTAAAAATAATACATAAAAAATACATTTAAAATTGTTTTATTTTTAATTTAGGCTCTAAAAATGGGGTGCGTCTTATACAAGGGAGCGTCTTATATGTGGGGAAATACGGTATATGCACCACCATAATCTGCAGTTATTCATAAAAGTTCCTAATAATGGAAATGATTGTCTAAGGAATTCAATGATTTCCATTATCAGGAACGTTTATGAATAAGTGCAGATTATGGTCTTGCGGTGCATATAATTCGATGTGCAAATGCATACGTTTGTATAAGTTACATCGCTGCGATATACTCACTTACTATTATTGTTTTAATAATTTATGGTCTATAAACATATTAAATATATTTTTCAAATAATAACTGTCGAGATTTTAGTAGTTACTTTCTAGCGCATCTTCCATTATTTCTTGTATTAAATATACAACTTAAACTAAGAATAATCATGGCATACTTTACAATAAACATAAATGCATACTGCATGTTGTTAGAAATACAATGATCCACTACATATAAACAATCTCATAAAATAATAAATAAATAAGTATTTAAAAACAAAAAATACCAATACAGTTAAATATAAGTAAATGTGATGGTGTTTGTTTACAAAATTTTAAATAACTAAACATAAAAAAAAAACACTTCAGAAACGATAACCAAATAATGGCACTTTTACAATGTTAATGTCTTGCACAGAATGTAAAATCAGCATTGGATTAAAAAACCGAGCCTTTATTTGTTTCATTTATAAACACACATCCAGTGATTATAAACACGCAGAAGGTGTGGCCTGAACTAAGTAAGAGAAGACGCATGGCCTCACAGCAAACAATACGGCTTCAACTTATGAGTGGTCGAGGGCTACCTTAACTTTTCCTTTGTGTATGTTAGTTTCTGCAAGGCTCTCCTACCTGTGAATCAGTCCTAACTCTGTAGGCATGCCCATACTGTACATTAGTAGCCCGTGTACAGCTCATTTGCATTAAGAGTCTTGCCCCTCTAGCCACCCATGCGGAACTCGTTACGTGCATCAGTCCTAAATCAGTCAGCCATGGTTTCCATGCCTATATTTGGGTTCTGGGCATGCGCAGTTTATCTGAATGTAAAAATACGCACATAGGGCCTGATCCAGAGCTACGAAATTGGCCGATTTCGAGCGAGCGTACGACCGTTTTTTGCGTGAATTCGCACTGCGCATGCTCAGTATGACAGCTTCCGGTCGGCTGGACGATATCAGCGTATAGCGGTCATATTGTGTGCGAAATGTTCGCTCGAGGGGCGTGCGTTCAGTACGATGGTCGCCTGGGCGCTCGTTTTACTACACGGAGGCGGGGATAGCCATTTAAATTGTACAGTATGGGCGTGCTAAGCCCGTACGCTTTGCGTAATATGTGCGAAAATTCGTACGGCCGACGGTAGTACCTAGTGTAGGGTATAGCCGCCGTAAGCAGGGACTTTACAATGGGAGTGTTAGGGGCGTGTATGTTTATACGCACGGGCGAACGTTCGCATTCGCCCGTCGGACGGCAATTTCGTAGCTCTGGATCAGGCCCATAGGGCCGGATCCTCAACCCCGGTCGACAAGGAACTTACGTAAGTCATTTGCATAAGTCTCCTCTCTGGGAACAGCTGCGCACCAGATGTGCCCTGTGCATAACTACTAACGTATGTAACGTACGTTAGTACTTACGATGATGGGGCAGACCCTTCACTTACCATGGCCATATAGGCGGGGATAGCCATTTAAATGTGGGGGCAGGGACGGGGGAAGCCCCTTTACGACTAGTCGGAAAAGTTAAGGTACAAATTTCCTGCCAACAGTGGGGAGTGCAGGGGGGGGAGCACTCCCTGCTGCAGGAGCTTACCTACGGACCCTTGCACGCACGTAAAGCGTGCGGGGGTCGCGATCTTAAGTGTGAATACGGTCCCAAGTGAATATTTAATCCTGCAAATATTCCAAAAGCTGATGAATATGGGCTGCACAATTCTTTCAGTGGTGATACTCATGAACGTATCTTTTACTTAATGACTAGATATAAGTGTGGCTATTGCATCTATTACAAGTTACCAAATATGAGGTATATCACGTCTCTCCTCTGTCTCTATACTGCACATGCTCCATCCCTCCAGGCCCCCTACTCCATCCCTTCATCTCTCCATGTCCCCTCCTCTGTCTCCCCATACCAGTTGATAGTTGGCATCTCCAGCTCCTTGTGGCACATTGGCTTTCTGGGCAACATAACCAAGTGTAGTTCGCCACTCTAATGTCTTTTGACAAGTCACTTTGCAGTTTTCAGC
>WWET01000673.1:473761-485617 GCA_011038615.1 Limnodynastes dumerilii | reverse complement strand
TTGTTCCTGCGACTGCCGTAAGTTTTCGTGTCCCTAACCCCTACCATCCCCTTACTACAACCTAACACTGTAACCCTCCCTGAACCTTAAGTCTCCCCTCCCCACAGCTAAGCTTAACCCTCCCCTCCAAGCAGCTTAACCCTCTCCTAACCTTAACCATCCATTTCCACTTTGGGAACCTTTGCTCTAAAGCCTTTATTCTAACAGTAGTATTACTTGAGTATGTAATGTTCATATTTGACATAATGTGCAGGTCTTCTAGAGTGCACAATTGTTGCTAAATATCCCTCAAAAAATTGATATTTTGTATGCTAACATTTCTCTATGTTCTCATTGATGATGAGCTAAAATTAGGAGTTGCCAAAGTACTAGTATAGTTGATGGGCAATGTTATTAATTTGAACATTAGTTATCTCTATATACCCTATTTGGTTGCAGGCTATGTATTTGTGATCCAAATACAATATATATTGGCGGTTTATGATCATATGATATTATTGTTTGCTTTGACTATTTTAATATTTGTATTCCAATAAACGTTGATAGAAAATGGTACAGCGCTTATTAGAAAAAAGATTATATGGTAGTGATAATCACAGTTAGTATAAGAGAAACTCTCATATAAATTAAAATATGAAGTTCAGTTCCTGAAGCTAAATGTGGGCTTCAATAATCCACAGAGAACGGCATGAGAATAGGTGTCAAATATTTAATTACCAATCGACATATATTCAGACATAAAATAATAAATAAAAATATGAAAATCTGACACAACTTATCAAAAAGATTGGACCCCACTATTAATAAATTCTGATGTATGGTTTAAATTCACTTGATTATTACCTAGAAGTATTTGTAAACAAATTGTGACTGCAAATAGCGTTCCTCCCTGGGTGGCCAGTCCAAGCCACTGTGGCCAGTCCAAGCTAATAAGCGCTGTACCATTTTCTCTCTTTGTTTTCTACTTTAAGTTTTAAAGTTGGGGGTGGAGACATAACACCCCATACAGCTGCTATACTTATACCCAGCGCCACCTTAATTTATATCTCAATAAATGTTGATGTCTTTTAATTACATTGAGTCTGTTTATATATCTTTATAGTTATTTAGTGTGGCGTGCACATAAAATGATTTATTAAATTGAGGACTTAATGCTAAGCCTTCTTTTTCCTGGTGTTGTGCATATATATAGGTCATTAGTAGCACCCAGATATAGTACCTTGTGACTAGTGTCACCAGTGCAACTATCTTCCTTTTACATACTTGAGTATGTCAGGCCACTAATGCACGCAATGAGGATAAGTGGACTAATTTGACTGGAGGGCGCATGCGCACTCCAGATGTTTGCTAGTGTTAGGACAGTATTGTATGGAATTAAGGTCCCTATTCAGAGTACCGGATGTATAACATATACGTCCGGTGTTTAACGATTTTTACTACTGCGCATGTGTAGTCATTTTTAACATAATTTACGTATCTGTTTCTTACAATCTATGTAAGAAAAAGATACGTAGATCACGTTAAAAAATTACTACGCATGCGCAGTAGTAAAAATCGCTAAACACCGGACATATATGTTATACATCCGGTACTCTGAATAGGCCTAATCCAGAGCTACAATGTAGCGCTGAGCGTACTAACGCTCAGCGCTACATCGTGGACTCCCCCTGACACTCCCTCTGCCCCCAGCGTACTTACTCTCACTTACGCCGGCTGAAGGCTACCCTAACTTTAGCCGGCGTAAGCGAGGGTAACTACGCTGGGACAGTGGCGTTGTTACGATAACACCGCCCTCCCAGCCTCATGACCCTCCCTCCCCCCGCCTCCCTACACTAACAACAGCGTAGTAACACCGGGGGACGCCCCCTCCAGCAGCTTATTTTACCAAGCAGCTTATTTTATTTATTTGTGTCAGATAAACTTCCCGTCCATCTAGAGACAACCCTTCAGCATGAATTATTTGAATACAATATCTAATGTTTTCACTTGCAGTGATGTCTATTTAGCAATGTTGATTTTGGTTTGCATGATATATGATTGGAATAAACTTATACATGTGCTCTCACTTCAAAGACATTCCCCTGAAAAAAACAAACGCTTAACCCAACTGAAACTCTGCCAGATGCTGGAACACAACACACTGTATCCACATACAGCATATTTTATCCACAGCAGCACAAATCCCCCAATAAATAAATAAGGGCTGGATTCAGACCTCCGTGCCTTGTCTGTACGAACTGAAGACTGGCAGTCCACACGGTTCCCTGTCACTCCTCTCTTGTGCGATTAAAGCAGCACTTATTCTATCATAACCCTGCCTGAAGTGTCCCATGTGACCACTGATCTGCATTAAAAAAGTGCTTAAACCAGCTCATAACGTAAAATTTAAATGTCTCCTCCCCCTCCCCCTGCAAACCTTACGGAATTTAGGCGGGCGGAGGGGATGGGCCACCCTGTCGCACAGATCTCCAGGCATATGAAACATATGGTACGCGCAGGGTAGAGAGAGCTGGCAAATTTCCTGCATGCCCCGACATCCGAACAATCACCAGTGTAATCGCTAGAGTTACTAGGGATGGGTGGGTGGGGCTTAATGCCGCGATTTGCATAAAGTAGTAAACTATGTGTTCCCTCCGGGTTCTCCCGGAGGGAAGCTTTTAATAGTTGGCAACCGTGGGTATGCGCATTGGCAAAAAATCGCCTGACTTCCACAAGCTGCTCGACGAACTCGAGTGATGTCCTCAAGTCTGAATCCGGCCCTAAATAAATGAATACATAAATAGGTACAAACATTTTAAGAGGGTGACCTAATTTTTCCAAAAATATGTTTTGAGACATGCGCTATGTGTAGGTTACCGAAGCAGCATTCATTTTATATTTACTGTACCATACAATGGGGCAGATCCAGAACAACGCTTGTGAGCGAATTTACGAGTGGTGGACATGTAAAATCGCATTTTGGTAAGTACTGCGTATGCGCACCTTAGAAAATAAGCTCCGTAACGTAGCGTAAATGTGAACATATAGGCCATTGATGTATTTGCCGCGTAAATCTGTACGTGTGGGCGTTCCAATTTTACGTAAGTCAAAAATAAGTCTAAAATACACTACGTAGGCGAGGGTTTCTATTTAAAGTGTACAGTATGGGCGTTCTTAGCTGCGTAAATAGGTGCTGCACATCTGTACATGTGCAGATGACATCGGTTACGTGGGCAAAAGTTAAGGTAGGGTTTGGAAAGCGGATCACGGACAAAATACGTACATTCAAGGAGTGTGCCAAGGGGAGTGTATAGAAGGTACGCACGCGTAAATATGCTACGCTAGTAAGCGGATTGCAAGCGGAGTTCTGGATCTACCCCAATGTGACGTTCAATGTATATTACATGATTGTGACTCCAATAAAAAGTAAAAAAAAAAGAAACATCAAATGAAAAAAAAATCCTAATAAAATTATTAAAAACAACATAAATATAGAAAAACGTTGTAAAATGATAATCACACTTAGCGATTACTTTAGCAATGTATCAGCAGCACAACCACCAACCACACACACACACTGATCCTAACAGATATATCTTCCTCATATGGGAAATACAAACCTCCAGAGATACATCAAGAAACACAGTCAATCCCTAAATGTTTAGTTACAAAGTGATTCTGACATTTTGGAATAATAAATACTTTAAAAGGCCAAAACGCAGCATATGTTTGTTGTGAATGCTAATAAGTGTTCATGCAACAAGCTGGGATTTATTGTCATTTAATTGTTTTTGGCACAGCTATTTTCCTTCTTTAACCTTCCAGATTTGTGAAGGAAAAGCTACCACAAAATCTGCTTTCATTGTATAATATTTTATATCATAGTAGATTTACTCAGCAGAGAAAAAAATGTCATTTCTTACACAAGTGGTCTATATGCAATAGTCATATTTAAAGGAAATATTCTATTCTGTAACTATATAATGCCGCTTTCACATCACCACATTCAACCTGTATAATTGCCGGGTGAATTGGTGGATTAAAAAAAACCTATTAAATCCAGCTCTGACCCAGAAAATCCCCAGGTCAGAGCCATTCCCAGTGCAGGATTGACTATGAAAATTCCCAGGACCCAGGTCAGCCCTGATGGCTTCCAGGGAGGGATTTGTGCACTATTTCCATAGCAATAGTACACAAATCCCTCCAATCAGATTTGTTTAGGTGAGACCCTGGTTAAAATACCAGGGTGGCACCTTTCACATTGCACCCCTTCCTTGGTTGGACCCAGGAAAAATCCTTCTATTTTCCATGGTCATTACACCCAGGTCGAGGCAGAGGGGACCTTTCACATCACCACCATAGACCTGTGTTTCAGCTGAGACCCGGGATTGTGGCCTGAAACCTGGAATTTTAGTAGTGATGTAAAAGGGGTGTAAGACACCCACAGGGGAGAAGAATTTAGCTACTGCATACTGCTTGATGTCCTATACAAGCAATGGGCCATATTGATGACTCTCCCTGGGCATCTCATGGACAAGAATGTAACGTCTTACAAGATTTTCTTGTTTTGTTATTAGAGCATCATGACACTGAAGATGACTACACACTTGTCCAATTATCAGTCGCAACAGTAGGTGGCCCGACAAGTGGGGCAATTTCCCATTATGGAAAGGTCCCGATATCAGTGCCACTCACCTCTTCTGTGACCGATAATCCTGGCAGAAGAAGGAGTTGCTGCCAAAAGTCTCTGCACATGATTGGCTGGGCTTCCTGTCAATCTCGACAGCAGACTTGTGTAACTAGCCTGAATGGCTGCCAAAAAAAGTTCTGACACCTCCTGACCAAAGTTACTCTGTCTAACACATCGGGCTTTATTTACAAAGGTTGTTTTCATATGTTAATGCCGTTCGCATGAAAATGTAGTTAATATTATTTACAAACCATGGATCGCCATGGAAACTGCAGTTTCAATGGTGATCCATGTAAATACCCCATGACCTCGCTGGCCCGTTCTTTTCAGTGCGATCTGGCACTTCGTCATATTTACTATCCATCACAGCGTAGTTTTACACTCCGCTCCGGGAGTTAAACTAATGCCAGCTCAGGCTGACGTCAGTGCTTCTATTCCAGCAATCTCCCCATATAAACCCCTTATTCTCCCCCTAATAGCTGTTATTAGGGAGAAGAAAGGGCGGTATATATGGGGACACCACTGGAATACATGTAAGTAGAAGATGTGTTAAAAAACTAACATTTTATTATTTAAAAAAAAAAAAAGAAAAAACAATAAAAAAACAAAAAGAAATTAAAAATAAACAGCAGAATACGGTTATAAACTTACCTGACCGGGAGACGCATCTGCCCACAGATGCTGGTCAAACATGAGGAGCCGGGGCTTGATTTTTACTAAGTCCCAGAAGAGAGCCTCTGTGCATAAGCAGACCTTCAACGGGACTTCAATCAGATGAAGACATCCTGCGATGCCTGGAAAAAGCTTAAATGTCATCGCAGGTCAGCGAGCGGAGGGTACGTTTTAGTAAATGCTATGAACGTAGCTCCCAGGCTCGCAACGATGAGATATGAAGCTGGACGAATTACTGTTGTATGTAAATAGAGCCCATACTTACCAGTAGATATAGCAGTAATATAGAAATGAATGCTCAATTTACATTACCCCTGAAATTGTCTGCAGCACTTTACAGAGAAGACTGTACAGTTATGGAGCCATGCCTACAGAATGGCACCCCCTGCAGGAGAGGTACTATTAGTCACTGCTGATCTCTCACCCAATCTCACCCTGTTCTACTCTTTTAAACCTAGCCTGGGGTCAGAGAATATGTATGGCTTGAAGACTTGAAGATCAAAATGGTTGAGGGGCCAAAGTACATGGCCTCTATGCAGGTGGCACAAAATTGCTGGGTAACCCCTCAGCTTTTACCATGAGGCCAGTCACTTTGGACCGTATTCACAGTTTAGAGTGAGTTACTGTAGGTGCGGACAGATCCGCACCTAACTCACTCGTCCTGCTCCGAACCTGCCCCCCCCCCCGTTTTTAGTAGTAGGTCATTTCTCAAATATCCATACCTAAGAAACAGAAGCTCCTTAGGTGTGAATCAGGTTCTTTGTTTTTAGTGGCTCTAGTGCTGGCTATACTCTACAATATAATTAGGGCGGTCAGTCAAGTATCGGCCAATCTGCCTGATTATCGTGCTCTATATTGCAAGGAGCTATTTTCAAAATGCAGACAAACAAAAGCACTGACTCAACAATTGGATTGTGCCTAAACAACCAACCACAGATGTGCTGATCCTTTCAGGATTGGCAGAGGCCAATGGGAAGCTAGTTCCAATTATCGGGCAATGTGTGTCAACTATACGATATCCACGGCTACTGGAAATTTATGTTGACACAAATGGGAGGTGGGGTAATAATCATGATAGGGACAGATAATAATAATAATGATGTGATGAAAAAGGGAGTTAAATAAATAAATAAATAAAATAAAATTTGGGCCAATAAAATGGCCCAAAAACACATCCACCCAACAATCGGATAGTACAAACTTCCTCTGACGGCCGCTGGGCTTATCATATTAAGTGCAGGGAGATGGGGTGATAATGTGTGTGTACAGTAAGCAATGCCACCCAGGGCAAGATGTGTTATGTTAACAGACCCTCCAACATGACCCGTTCCATTAGGTACAATATACTCCACACCTGAGCTTCCAACTGTCACACTCACCTGGTGAAATAACTTAACTGATATTTAAAAAACGATTTGCCTCTTCAACAAAGGTGGTTACCATAGTAACTGACAGTTGGAACCTGAGAAGCAGAGTATTTGTACCTAATGGAATGGGTCATGTTGTAGGGTATATGTTAATTGCCCAAAGATAATGCTGTGTGTGTAGTTGGCTTATGCGAGTAAAAAAACCTAAAGGGAAATCTATTCAGCTGTAAAGGGGTTAATGAAATGTAATGATAGTGGGATTTATAACAGGCTATTTTTCTGGAACACAAAGTTTCCACTCCTAATCCGTGTATTTACTAGGTGAATAAAAATCACAGTAAGATATTTAGGATGAGCATTTTAAAAATGATGTGCCACAGCTTTTTAATAAGTGAAACTCCCTGGTTGCCACGGAAATGTGAAATTAGGAGTAGGGACATTTAATGGAGAACACAGTGCCAGAGCTACTACCGTTTATGTCATGTCTGATCGTGAAAGGTTTTAGTCTGTAAACTGTCAGTAAAAGTAATGCTGAGTGATAAATACAGACAGCTTTGACAGAGGATGTTCCAGTCTTGGCTTCAGCTAAATAACTAGCGACAGGCAAATCATTTATGTGCTTTCTTCCCTTGGCTGGTACAGGAGCTCATCGGAAAATATACCAGACCAGGCAGCTTTACTTTCTTAGTTTAAAGATGAAAGAAAAAAAAAGGTTTTGGGCAAACGAAGGACAACACCTATAGAAGTCACATTTTTAAAGTCTTGCATAAACAAAAACTAACTTTACCTTTTTTGAAGACTTTTTAATGCCTTTTTTTTAACCCATAGTTGCTATTCTCCTGGACATGAATTGAAGCAAGTCACTGCATCAATCAAGGACACGGTTTGATGGCGTTATTTGTGCCATCAAGTCCATCCCATATCCTTACTAACACTATAGATCGCAGCATTGGTAGGCAGAGGGCTGGACTTCAGGCAGCAATTTGCATTTAATCATGTCAACAAGCCCCACCCCCTTACTGCCATCTTTACCTGCTCTCCAAGATCTCCCAGGAGAAAGAAATAAAAAGTCTGCAAATACAGTGCATCTAGAAAGTATTCACAGTGCTTCACTTCTTCCACATTTTGTTATGTTACAGCCTTATTCCAAAATGGAATAAACTGATTTTTTTCCCTAAAAATTCTACACACAATCTCCCATAATGACAACGTGAAAAAGTTTTTGGGAGATGTTTTCAAATTTAATAAAAATTAAAAAACTAAGAAATCACATGTACATAAGTATTCACAGCCTTTGCCATGAAGCACAAAATTGAGCTCAGGTGCATCCTGTTTCCACTGATCATCCTTGAGATGTTTCTAGAGCTTAATTGGAGTCCACCTGTGGTAAATTCTGTTGATTGGACATGATTTGGAAAGGCACACACCTGTCTATATAAGGTCCCACACTTGACAATGCATGTCAGAGCACAACCCAAGCATGAAGTCAAGGGAATTGTCTGTAGACCTCCGAGACAGGATTGTCTTGTGGCACAAATCTGGGGATGGGAACAGAAAAATATCTGTTGCTTTGAAGGTCCCAATGAGCACAGTGTCCTCCATCATCTGAAAATGGAAGAAGTTCGGAACCACCAGGACTCTTCCTAGAGCTGGCCGGCCGTCTAAACTGAGCAATCAAGGGAGAAGGGCCCTAGTCAGGGAGGTAATGAAGAACCCGATGATCACTCTGTCAGAGCTACAGCATTCCTCTGTGGAGAAGGACAACCATCTCTGCAGCAATCCACCAATTAGGACTGCATTATAGAGTGGCCAGACGGAAGCCACACCTTAGTAAAAAAAAACACATGGCAGCCTGCCTGGAGTTGGCCAAAATGCACCTGAAAGACTCTCAGACCATGAGAAACAAAATTCTCTGGTCTGATAAGACAAAGATTTAACTCTTTGGCGTGAATGCCAGGCGTTATGCCAGACACCGCTCACCACCAGGCCAACACCATCCCTACAGTGAAGCATGGTGGTGGCATCATCATGCTGTGGGGATGTTTAGGTAAAAAGAGATGGCGTAATGTCTCGGGGAGTGTTTGGTGAAAAAGTGGGAGGGGGGAGGTATTTAGATTAGCCAGCGAGGGCAGGGGGGAGGCATTGAGGTGCAATGTCCGTTTCGATACGTAGGTCGCGTATATGCAGTCTTTTAGCAACCTTTATACAGAAAAATAAATGGGATGTGCTTCCCCTCTGCCTGCTGAAGTGGATGGGGGGAAACAGGCAAAGTGTACAGTGTGGGAGGGGGTTCCCACACTTGTATGGATCATTGGTCATATTGCCCCATCTTCTCTGTCCAGTCAGTCTTATTGCCTTTTTTATGTGTATACAGTCAGCCTTATTGCCCCTCCTTTTGTGTCCAGTCAGCTTTATACCTCCTCCTTCTGTGTTTTCAACCAGCCTTATTGCCTCTTCATTTTGTGTCCAACCAGTCTTACTGCCCGGGCTTTGTATCCAGCCAATCTTATTGCCACCTCATTATGTGTGTACACCCATCTTTATTGACTCTCCTTCTGTGTTTAGTCAGCCTTAATGACTAGGCACACAACTCTATCTATCTATCTACATATCCAAAATGGAGGCAGCTACGAATCAGTTTATAAAGTAATATATATGACCGGTGCACAAGGCAAGGGGAATTTGTACAAAAAACAAGACATGGCCTGGCACTCTAGCCATTACTCAGTTACTAATCATGAACTTCTATCTTTAAAATAAAAATCAGAGAATTAGTTACAAATATCTGCAGATACGTGATAAGCTGTATCTTTCTAAACCAAGAGCATACCTCACATGGAGATTGATTTTTATTTTAAAGATAGAAGTTCATGATTAGTAACTGAGTAATGGCTAGAGTGCCAGGCCATGTCTTGTTTTTTGTACAAATTCCCCTTGCCTTGTGCACCAGTCATATATATTACTTTATAAACTGATTCTGTAGCTGCCTCCATTTTGAATATGTATGTATATATATATTGTGGATGGGCCTTTCGTTGCTGCAGGGGGTAATGGGACACTTCCTCCTGTAAATCTAGTGTAGTGTGTACAGAGGCACTGTGGATAGATAGATAGATATATAGATAGATAGATAGATAGATAGATAGATAGATAGATAGACAGACAGACAGACAGATAAATAGATAACAAAGCTTACCTTCACCAGAAGAAGCTGATCAGGCCTCCATTGAAAAGCAGGGAGACCTCGGCAGTAAGAAAATGAAAGTGAAAGTGATCGGGCTCCCTGCTCTCTTCTCTGCTGCGCTCTGATTGGCTGCCTTGCTGAGCTCTGATTGGCTGTCTGTATGTAAGACAGCCCATCAGGAAACCAGTGAAAGAGGATGGATGTCAGCGAGTGACATCCTCCTCTTAAGCAGACTATCACAGCTGCCGGAATAAGACAGCGGCTGTGATACTCTGTACTTAAGAGGAGGATGTCAATCACTGACATGCATCCTCTTTCACAGCAATTTGTGGGGGCCCTTTGTGTGTGGGGGCCCCGGGACGAGCGCCCCGATCGCCCCATGGTTAATCCGGCCCTGGCCTTGACGCTGGGCAGGTAAGCTTAACCCAATATAGCTATATTGTGAACTAAACCTCATTTTTAGTTATGTGCTAACACATAGTGTTATTTAATTTATGTTTGTAGTGTCGGACCTCTTTTGTTCCCTGTTCGGTATGTGTGTGCAATCAGCAAAATCAGCCAGTGGTTTTTTTCCTGAATGCAACATATATAAAAAAAATGTACATTTATTTGCACTCCTCACATTGCAACATTGGTTAGGCCAGATGCAGATAATGTGCAGGTAATCCTGACTCTGGATCCGCTGGTCAATGGGTAAAAGCGAAAACAGAAGATGAGGAACACCTCTCTTATTGAACCAATCATAATTTATTTCTCCAGTCCTAAGAAAAACCACACACATTAGGAAATACCAAGCAATATTGTTTATAAAAACAAATACATATAACAAGAAACATTTGGGTAATAGTACATTAAATTAACTTAATCAAAAGTAGATGGCATTCTGATTATAAAGAACAAAAACATTTCCATTGCATAAATGGGGATATTAATAATATTAGAACATTAAGCACATAATTCAAATGCCATAGATTTATCGTTTACAAAGATGAGCCAAGATTTATAATGTAACAATGAGGACTAGATTTACTAAACCACGGAAAAAGGGAAAATGGAAATGTTGCCCATAGCAACCAACAGATTCTAGCTGACATTCTCTAGTATGTAATAGAAAAAGTGAGAGCAAGAATCTGATTGGTTCCTATGGGCAACATCTCAACTTTTCCTTTTCTACAGTTTAGCAATTCTAGCCCTTGGTGTGAAAAGACAAATTTGCAGACTGCTGGAAATATATTATTGTCCAATAGGTTCATTTTTAGATATATTTGCAAGTACCATATGATGTTTAATTTCAGACAAGATTGCTGGTAAAAATAAATATACAAATAAATAAAACACGCAGATGCTATGCACTCACTTAAACAATTATGCAGACTATGATCCTTGGTCCCCGATTAGGTATCAATAAAAATAACTGTTATAATTAGGAACTTTCCACATCTCTTTAAAATAAACAGTTAGAACTACGGGAGACCAGTTGAGCTTGACTTAGGAACATTGGGGTAGATCCTGAACTACGTGTGTGCGTACGTATTTTAGCGGTGCGTATTTTCGTACACATAAGGTCAATACACTCCCCACGGCACACCCCTTGCACGGACGTATTTTCTCAAATTACGCGACCCAAACCCTACCTTAACTTTTCCTAACGTAACAGAATACGTCCGCTAACGGGCGTACAGACTACGCGAACGTACGCAGCTTAGCACGCCCATACTGTACACTTTAAATACCCCCCTCCGCCTACTTCACGTAATTCGCACGTAATCTTCGCAAACGTAATTTTGGCACGCCCACACGTAATTACATACGTTCGCAATACGTGAATTCTCCTTACGGTAGAAAATACGCTACGCGAATTAGCGTATTGTCTGCGGTGCGCATGCGCAGTACGCTCTAAACTGCGAATTTACGTGTAAACCACACGTAAATTCGCAGAAAAACGTACAGCAGGATCTGCCCCA
>WWET01000673.1:429280-463141 GCA_011038615.1 Limnodynastes dumerilii | reverse complement strand
GATATCAGCGCCATTCCTCTCTACTGCTGTGACCGATAATCCTGGCAGAAGAGGGAGGTGCTACTGAGATTGACAAAAGGCCCTTGCAGCTGATTCCCTATCCTGAATCATGTCACTCTCTCCACTGATTGGCTGGGCCTCCTATAAATCTTGGTCTCCTGCTGAGACTGACAGGAAAAAAAAAATACTGATTGACTGTGCGACTTCCATGCTGTGTTTGTACTGTGTGTGGGCATGTCTGGGAGCAGCAGCTGAGAAGGGGAGTTGCTCCACAGCAGCCATTTTGGAGACCTTAAGGGGTGTCTCCTGAGGTAAGTTTGGCTCTCAATTTAAAAACATATATATGTGACCCAACATTTGGACTCTCATTGTTAGAGTTAGGACCACCATATGCAGAAAGGCCTTGACGGTGGCTGTTGGCTTATCACATATTTGCGCAAATATGTGTAACGGACATTTCTGCGTTTTATTTTACAGATAGAGCGGTATAGTCTGTTATTGGTTTATGGCAGTGTTGCTGAGGCATTTTCTTTCCTGTGTTTCTGTGTCTAGCAGATTAACCCCTGGCCTTTCATGCACCTGTTTACATTTACCTATAAATTGATTGAGCAACTTCCATTCTGTGTTAGTTTCATCTGGGATAAAGCATCGGTTCCCTGATGCGGCAGCTCATGAAGCCACAGGCAATGAACGATTATCATGCATTCGTGCAGTCGTGGCCGCAATCAAGACTGAAACGCACAGAAGTTCAGCAAACTTCAGAAGTCAGTAAAGATTTGTAGGAGGACAACCTTAAAAAAAATCAGGTTAAGAAGGTATATAAGTTGCTAATTAAATTTTTAAAACAACTGCGGTTTTTAATTGCTCGTCTCGTTGAAAAGAATGTTGGTGCAATTTAATGCTGACGACGCGGGGTCCGTGCAAGGCATCTCAGTTCATTACTAGCCACAGAGTATAAATAAAACATCGATTTTAATAATGCAGGATTAAAGTGTTATGGGACAGATATATTTAAAACTTAAATTATTAAAAGCTATAATTTATTAATAGGTATCTTTGCAGTTGGCTTTATACTTGGCGTTCCAGGGGAACCTCTACGTTTGGTCTTGTGACAACTTTTTGTTCAATAAATGGGATAAAACTTCCATTGTTAAAGGAAACTTATGTGATTGAGATAATAAAGATACAGCACTTTATAACATATAAGTATTGTGTTGGTATTAATGAATGGGCATAAAATAATATGTTTTTATTATCACCAAAAATGTTTAAAACTATTAAAATCCAAAGTGGATTCCACAAATATATCACAGAGATAAATCACTAGATAATTTCACATATAGGTATCAATTAAAATAGAACATAAGAATGCGTGAAAAAATGTATAAGAAGCATGCAAATCAGTTCCTTTTTACCCTATACGTGAGAATGAAATGCTTACAAATACATGTTCCACAGGGATTTCCACTTGGGATCTTGGTGTCCGCCTTGGAGGTAGTGTTACCCACCACTAATGGAGGGCTAAAAGTTGATATACTACTCACTCGCTTCCAGGTTCCACAAATAGATATACTGTATATTGCCTAAGTTGTTAGAGGTAGTAAAAACCAGAGTTTCTATATGGAGTGAAAAATTCATAAATCAGATAAAAATCTGTGGCAGAGTTTTCCTTAGGGCTCCACTTTTTACCAGATTCGTCCCTCCGTTACCCTCGCATCTATGTCACTGCCACAGTGGTTAGCAGTCCTCCCCCCTTAGGGGTTGCGAATAGGTTGTAACTCTCGGTACCCGTTGCTGGCCAGCTCCCAGGTTATAGCTTCCACAAACCTCCGTAATGTGTATGGCCGCTTTGATCTTTCTGTGCTGAAACCATAAACGTGAATGGAATCCACACTTCAACCACTTAGCTCCTGCCTTACGCATTTCGTCTTTTCAAGTTTTTAATTGATTTTTCAACTTATATGATTAGTCAAGATGTAGGAAGATATACACAAACAAAAACGTCGCATAGAAGGTTAGGGTTAGGCTGAGGGGCATGGAGGGTTAGGAAAGGATTAAGGGTCAGCTAAAAACACTTACCTTTGACGAAGGATTCTTTATGACTTAAGGAGCCAGATTTACTAAGCTGCGGGAATGGAAAAGTGGAGATGTTGCCTATAGCAACCAATAAGATTCTAGCTGACATTTTCTAGTATGCAAAAAGAAAGTGAGAGCTAGAATCTGATTGGTTTCTATGGGCAACATCTCTATTTTTTTTTCCCGCAGCTTCGTAAATCTGGCTCCTGGAGTTTCATCACCGCCTCTTTCTACGATACAGACCACCAGCAACTGGCGACAGTCTACATTCAGCTGGTGTACGATGATCTTTCAAATATAAGGCCATCGTACCACCACACCACATCCGCACCGGCCCTATTATCCGCGTGACCAATGCGTACATTTTAAGGTAGAGTCCTGGATCTGGAAGTCCCGTACATGTACAGTGCCCGTACAGTGGTCTCTCCTCACACGTATGGGACTTCACATACCACACAATCCAGAAATGGAACTCTGCTGACGCTGCGGAGTGGAGTTACGACGGCAGTGGCGGGAAGGTACTGGCCCATTGCGATGGACTCTACATGAGACCTATAAAGTTTGCATCTTATCTTTGTTTTTTTCAGAGCAACTTTCTTGTTAGTTAGATTTCCCTTTATTATATGTTGCTGAGGTTTAGTCACACAGGATTCTTTTATAACACTTAACGTGCTTTTCATTTTAATGAAACTGATGTATTTCTGTACTTCTTATACTGTTAGACAATAAGAAACTGCCAGCTGGGTGCGTTAATAACCAGCTGACCCCCAGTCATTTACTGGGGCCCAAAAGGATTAACTCACTGATGCTCCTAAATTGAGAGCCGTCATGGAGGTAAAGTGGACTAGCAATTTTATGGGTTACATAGAGACAGACAATGCCCCTGCTGATTTTAATTGAATAAGGGATAAGCTTCATGAAAGGGAGTTCTTTATGTGATAATCATTTTTTGGTTATTTATCACCTACTTTAAAAGTTACAAAGTTGAGAACATCTTCTTTGAGGGTCAGAATATAACTGGTTTATCCGTCTTTTTTATGCAAGTTATCTCTGAGGTCATCGACTATAGAAAGCCTACAATGAAATCTCATCTCTGTATTAAAGAGACCTAAAAAAAATGCTTTGTGTAAGGCATCTGACCACACTGCATGTCACCAAGTAAATGTCACCAATATCTGAGCAGACCATATATTCTTGCTATATTTCTGTGGTCTTTCTCCTGGAGCTCAGTTTTCCTTCAATACTCCAAAAATGGATGCAAGTGTTCATTAGTGTTAGGCTTCTAGAAGGGAAAGGTTAAGGTAAGGATGAGAAGAGGAGAAGGTTAGGGTTAGGCTGCAGGGAGAGGAGGGTTAGGGTTAGATTGTGGGGAAGGAAAGGTTACGGTTAGGATGCATAGAGGGGAAGGTTAGGGTTAGACTTCAGGGAGAGAAAGGGTAAGGTAGGATGCAGAGATGGGAAGGTTAGGGTTCGGCTAAATGACCTTCGCAAGTCAAAATTCGGCCCAAAGTAAGGAGACAAATATTTCAATGTTTAAGATGCCTTTGAAGCGACACGTCATTTCAAAATGATTTTCACCTAAAAAAGACACATGAATTTCTACATTCCCCAAAAGCAGCCCTTGTTATTTCCCATAATTGGTGCACCCACACCCAATGTTAATGCTGGTATACACCCTGGTGCAAATCACAAGAATCATTATATTTTGTATAGAACACATCATTGTACTGCACGCTTACACTGGACATCCTCTATCCTGTGTGTATGTTACAGATAGAATGGTATAGTGTGTTACTGGTAATGGCAGTGTTTCTGGACATTCTCTATCCTGTGTGTATGGTACAGATAGAATGGTATAGTGTGTTACTGGTAATGGCAGTGTTTCTGGACATTCTCTATCCTGTGTGTATGGTACAGATAGAATGGTATAGTGTGTTACTGGTAATGGCAGTGTTTCTGGACATTCTCTATCCTGTGTGTATGGTACAGATAGAATGGTATAGTGTGTTACTGGTAATGGCAGTGTTTCTGGACATTCTCTATCCTGTGTGTATGGTACAGATAGAATGGTATAGTGTGTTACTGGTAATGGCAGTGTTTCTGGACATTCTCTATCCTGTGTGTATGGTACAGATAGAATGGTATAGTGTGTTACTGGTAATGGCAGTGTTTCTGGACATTCTCTATCCTGTGTGTATGGTACAGATAGAATGGTATAGTGTGTTACTGGTAATGGCAGTGTTTCTGGACATTCTCTATCCTGTGTGTATGGTACAGATAGAATGGTATAGTGTGTTACTGGTAATGGCAGTGTTTCTGGACATTCTCTATCCTGTGTGTATGGTACAGATAGAATGGTATAGTGTGTTACTGGTAATGGCAGTGTTTCTGGACATTCTCTATCCTGTGTGTATGGTACAGATAGAATGGTATAGTGTGTTACTGGTAATGGCAGTGTTTCTGGACATTCTCTATCCTGTGTGTATGGTACAGATAGAATGGTATAGTGTGTTACTGGTAATGGCAGTGTTGCTGGGACATTCTCTATCCTGTGTGTATGTTACAAATAAAATGGTATAGTCTGTTACTGGTAATGGCAGTGTTGCTGGGGCATTTCCTTTCCTGTGTTTCCGTTGCTAGCAGATTACCCCCTGGCCTTTCATGCACCTGTTTGCATTTACCTATAAATTGATCTGAGCATTTCCATTTTGTGTGTATACTATGTAGAGATAACATAACCTGATCAGTAGAAATTATGGTAATACATTTCTATTAATCTCTATAGACACAGAACACTTTCTCTACAATTCTTGGAACAAACTTACACATTAGAGCTGATGTAGGCAGCCTGATACATGTGATCATGTGTTGTGAAACTACTGCTGGGAGTTGTCTATACCTGTATTAGTGAGTGAGGATAACTCATGAGACTGTTCTTTACTTGGAACAAGAGTATTTATTCTACTGATAGTTTGTTCCTTGGAACAAGACTATTTATTTAATCTACTGATAGTTTGTTCATGTGATCAATAATACTATTATCTTTGTTGTTTATCATCTTTATTGTTCATCATACTATGTGACGCATGTCGTATTACCAAATAGGTAGATGGGCCCCACGACAATGGATCAAAATAATATAGTTTTGATCTTGAAAGAAAAGTAAAATGAAGCTTTCTTACATTGTTTCCAAAAAATAGAAAAAAATAATCAGCTCTAAGAAATAAAAACTTTACATTAAAGATCCTATAGAGAAAATACTGTTTATTAAAATCGCTGGTTGGTAAAATTAAAAACATATGAGGGGATAGTTTTGGAGAGAGGTCTGAGATTTTGAAGGCCTAGGGGCTCCCGCAGGGATTAATCTGACACTGTATGTGATATTTTATTATATCATCATCCAACTGATATCCCAAAATGAAACTTATACCAAAGAGAGATTGTATTTAACTGCATAACATACTTTATGTACAAAAAAAAATTAAACATACACTTTTTTAGGTCAAATCATGTGACCTTGAAATGTAGAAGTCAATATTTAAATATAAAAATTTTTTTTTTAATGAAAACTATGATCCTTTAGCTTCAAAACAAGATGAACATGAAAGTTCTAGCACAAATAGAAGCAAAGTTATGATTCATTTTGGTTGACCTGGCAAGCCTAAATTTTACATTTTTTTGTCATGTTTGCAACCCTGCTGCATGAGCACCGTGTATAACTGAGGGCTAAAATTTAACATATGACAGTTACTATATGTCGTCTACCATCCTACCAAATTTTATGAAAATCTGAGATGGTCGGGTTGGAATCTGTGATGATTTGGCATGGAATAACCCAAATGAAGGGTCAACCCCTTCTGCGTACACACTGACATACGTAACTTAGTAAGCTAGTAACTTCTGCATACACACTGACATACGTAACTTAGTAAGCTAGTAACTTCTGCGTACACACTGACATACGTAACTTAGTAAATTAGTAACTTCTGCGTACACACTGACGTACGTAACTTAGTAAGCTAGTAACTTCTGTGTACACACTGACATACGTAACTTAGTAAGCTAGTAACTTCTGCCTACATACTGATGTATGTAACTTAGTAAATTAGTAACTTCTGCGTACATACTGACGTACGTAACTTAGTAAGCTAGTAACTTCTGCGTACACACTGACGTAGGTAACTTAGTAAATTAGTAACTTCTGCGTACACACTGACGTACGTAACTTAGTAAGTTATTAACTTCTGCGTACACACTGACGTACGTAACTTAGTAAGCTAATAACTTCTGCGCACATACTGACGTACGTAACTTAGTAAGCTAATAACTTCTGCGCACATACTGACATACGTAACTTAGTAAGCTAGTAACTTCTGCGTACACACTGACGTATGTAACTTAGTAAGCTAATAACTTCTGCGTACACACTGACGTATGAAACTTAGTAAGCTAGTAACTTCTGCGTACACACTGACGTATGTAACTTAGTAAGCTAGTAACTTCTGCGCACATACTGACGTACGTAACTTAGTAAGCTAGTAACTTCTGCGTACACACTGACGTACGTAACTTAGTAAGCTTGTAACTTCTGCGTACACACTGACGTACGTAACTTAGTAAGCTAGTAACTTCTGCGCACATACTGACGTATGTAACTTAGTAAGCTAATAACTTCTGCGCACACACTGACGTATGAAACTTAGTAAGTTAGTAACTTCTGTGTACACACTGACATACGTAACTTAGTAAGTTATTAACTTCTGCGTACACACTGACGTACGTAACTTAGTAGGCTAATAACTTCTGCGCACATACTGACGTATGTAACTTAGTCAGTTAGTAACTTCTGGGCACATACTGACGTACGTAACTTAGTAAGCTAGTAACTTCTGCGCACATACTGACGTACGTAACTTAGTAAGTTAGTAACTTCTGCGTACACACTGACGTATGTAACTTAGTAAGCTAGTAACTTCTGCGCACACACTGACGTACGTAACTTAGTAAGCTAATAACTTCTGCCTACATACTGATGTACGTAACTTAGTAAGTTAGTAACTTCTGCGTACACACTGACGTACGTAACTTAGTAAGTTATTAACTTCTGCGTACACACTGACGTACGTAACTTAGTAAGCTAATAACTTCTGCGCACATACTGACATACGTAACTTAGTAAGCTAGTAACTTCTTACTAAGGTAATATTAGTATCTCATTGTACAGACTTTATATTTCCTGGTGCTATAAATGTGTGGCTGACCATGGGGTAGATCCAGAACTACATACACGAGTATATTTATGCTAGCCGCTAGCGTAAGAGCGCCCTTTAGTACTTACTGCGTATGCGCGCGGCAGATGTTATGCCATGTAACTCAGAGCGTAAGGGCCAGTCACGTATCATCGTCATAACTACGTACGAAGGGGCGTGTCAGCCATGCGACACTCATAATTATGCTTCGGAGGCGGGGTGAGGCATTTAAATTGTACAGTATGGGCACGCTTAGGTGCGTAAGCACGTGCAGCCATTACAGCCATCAGGAGTTACACTTGGAAAAGTTAAGGTAGGGTTTGAAAAGCGTAACACGGCTAAACTACATACAACCGAGGGGAGTGCACAGTAAATACGCTACGTAAGTACGCTACGCTAGGACTTAAAACGTATCTCAGGATCTGGGCCCATGTTTGTAAAGGAATTTAAATTTTGTGCCTACATATACTTTGTGCTTTTATTTTTTTTTTATCTGTATATGAGATTATTGCACTGACAATTTCAACTTTAATACAGCCATTAAAATAGCTAAAATAGAATTTGCTATGTCATTAATAGACTTCATTTTAATTCCAAAAACCTAAGAGGGCACAGATTAAAAATGAACCCGATTTCTTTAGCAGAATAAGTTCTCCTATATCGTCCTTTCTGTTTTAAGGTTAGTCTTCAGCTTCTGCAAAGTTCAGCATTAAATTAGGTGCAAACTGAGCCAATGAGGTCAGGACCCATAGCTACTGCAGCAAGCATGCAAATTCAAATACCCTGAACAGACTGATTATACAGGCAGGTATATAAGGAGCAGTCACAGGTAGTTTAATTTGTGAAGCAGGACTGCAATAACTGCTGTACTGCTTGACAATATCAATGTAATATCAGGGCTGTACACAAGGGGTATCTGTGTGCCTGGATACTCCCCTCTATCCCTAAAACAGATGATCAATATTCTTCTCAGAGCATTCTGTGGTTTTGCAAAGGTTTATTCCTTTTTCAGCCACTAAAGGACATCCTAAAGTGTTCTGCTTCAAACCTGACCCCTTTGCTTGTCCATCCTGCTCTTCAATCCCACCTCCAACCACAGCAGTGGGCAGTTACTGATCAGATAAAATGGCAGCTGAGCTCACCTTTACCATCTGTCCACATTGCTGTCAGAGACAATGATAAATAGCTTATCTGAACTATGTATATCAGTGCAGACTAATTGTATCATTCTCACCTGTGTCACACAGCAGTCTTCCTGCATGTATAATCTGTACAATCACCGACCTGTCAATCAGTAAAAGAGGGACTTTGGGGTAGATCCTCATGTCCGTACGACTGTGAAATTATACCTTCTTTCGCCGTCTTGGTCGGCATACGTAACGTTTATTATGTACACCGCGGGTTACGGCAGAGGGGCTGTCCCATCATTTACGATCGGCATATCTCCGCTGTAAAGAACGATATACAGATGTAAATGAGTTGATGGGGCGGGGGATGGCCCATTACGACGAGGTATTCGACCGTAAGGCCACATACGTGAATTTACTACCGACAGAGTGGAGTGCACGATGCTGGCTGGAATGACCTCGGGCGTCCATAAGGCGCCCATAGGTCTGGATCCGGCCCTTTATCTTTACTGTCTGAGACATGTCTGTGATTTACTCGTTGATACTAGAATAATTCTAATCCTAAAGAAGAATTTTAACTTTACAGAAAAGTTAATGTCGTACAATAAAATGTTTATTACATTTCAATTGTTTCAGCGGAAAGAAAGATACATCTGTATCTGGAGTTGATATTGATGTGGGAGAAAGCATGCTGGCCTCATGTTATGGAATGGTAAATATAGTGCCATATAGTGAATTTAAGGCACCACTGTATGGCATACAATATGGCACAGTGTGTTTGTGTATGTAGACTTATTTTCTAAGTTTTCTTTTTATTTACAGAAATTATATGGCAGCCCCCCCTTTTCCAATCCTACATGTGCAATCCCGGTGACTGGAAAATCTCACTTCTCTTATAATATTTAACTAAGGAATCAAATGAATCCATTATCCAAAGACTTCAACAGTGTCCCAAGAGGGCACATGTTCATGAACATTCTAGAACAGTGATGGCTAACCTGTGACACTCCAGGTGTTGTGAAACTACAATTCCCATCATGCTTTGTCAGGTATCCACTATGCTTTTGCAGTTAAGGCATGCTGGGACTCGTAGTTTCACAACACCTGGAGTGTCACAGGTTAGCCAACACTGTTCTAGAATAAACTATATTTTAAACATGAGTCTATCCATGCATGGTCCTCACAATGACATGAAATATATAAGACATTTACATAACTAATATTTAATGTCCCTCTAAGCGAGTTCACAGCTGTGTAATTAGTCGGAATAAAATATTCACAGTTGCAATAATGTTATAGTTACAAACTCAATTCAAACAAATACAGACGAAACATAAGGCCCGCTAGTGCAAATAGTTTTTGATTCAATCATTTTCCAACTAGTCTACATGCATAGAGGACTATAAAGTCCAAGGTTTACAAATCATGACATTCCAATGGAGCAGAGGATTAACACTACATAACGGAGAATGACGTACTCCCCTTTAGGATGGGTTGCTGTAGTCACTCATGTCTATTTTGACGTGTCTTCAAAATCTGTCTAGCAGGATATGGCTCTTGTTGCAGCCCTGAGGAACAACACATATATTTATTTATTCAGTCATTCATTCATTTATGCAAATATTTACAAATACTTGGCTATTTCTTGGGAAAAGATTAAATAAACTTATATAATCCTGTCTACAGTCATTGGGGTAGATCCAGACCTAAGTGCTTGTTACCTTTCATGGCGTAGCGTATTTACGTTAGCGTATATTCTATGCACTCGCCTAGGCACTCCCGTCATTCGTACGTACTTTGGCCATTTAACGCTTGCCAAACCCTACCTTAACTTTACTACTGATGTACGTAAAGCCTTCACGTACGTAAGTGCCTAAGCACGCCCATACTGCACGATTTAAATGCCTCCCCCCGCCTCCGGAGTGTAATTACAGGTGTCGTTTTGCTGTCACGCCCCTTCGTTCGTAGTTACGCTGTTGATACTAGGCTGGTACGTATGTTCAGAGTTACGTGGCGTAACATCTGCCGCATGCATGCGCAGTAAATACTTATGGGTGATTTTACGTCAGCAGCTAGCGTAAAATCACTTGCTTAAGTAGTTTAGGATCTGGCCCATTGATCCCAGATATGTAACAGGTCTTGGGCCTTCCCACCTGGAAATAGTCCTGTATTACTCTCAATGGGCCTGATCCAGACCTACGCATGAGAGCGGAGCGTATTATCGCTCCAGCATAAAAACTTTCACTCCCACGACACTCCCCTTACCTTTACCTCCGTACGCCAGCTGAACCCTACCTTAACTTTTCCCGGCGTCGGTCCGAATTTTCGTAGCGATGCGCTGATCGTACCGGACTAAGCACGCCCATACTGTACAATTTAAATGGCTCCCCCGCCTACATTCCTTAACTCCAGCGTCCGTACTAACTTCGTACTATAAACACGCCCCGTCGTCGGAAAATATGCAAACAATACGGATGCCCGAATCGGCGCTACGAAAAGTTCGACTGGAAGTTGTCACTATGCACATGCACAGTGCGTTTTTTTTACGGCGATTATACGCTTACGTCACCGTAAGATCTCCTGCGAGCGTAGGTCTGGATCAGGCCCAATAGATCTAGTTAAGTATCATTATGTATTAGAAGTATATACACTTTCATCTATTGGTGATGAGCTGAATATTAAGGGTCAGAGGAATCTCCGAGTGGCTGGTCAGACTGGGGTTCCCCCCAAGCCCTGAAGTTTGGCTTCTGTCATGCTCGGCTTTCGCAACCTCACAGTACAAGACATATCTATGTAACAATCTATCCATTGCAGCCAGGGCAATTATCCTGCTCTCTGCCACCCATTCTTCAGTAGGCGATTGTTTCAACTTTCTTCCTAACCATGCAGGACGCCAAGTAATTCCCCAAGGATGAGATTATTGACTTTACAGCGACATGGCTGATGAGGACTCCTTTCATATATTACCCATGTGACATCTAACAATTTTTTGGGTACGGGGTTACAATAAATGTATAGCAATACCCACTCTTATAGTCCATCACAAATCAAAGGCACTTGTAATGTTATTTACATAAGTTGCCACTACTCATACTCTTTAATGAGGATCTACAGAGGATCTCTCCCCTTTTTCTCTTTTCCATCATACAGTTACTGCCAGAACTAAACCACATTCCTCCCATGGCTTACTCCCCCCCCCTTCCCTTACCTCCAACCCCTGCTTTCTTCCTCTCCCTTTTCTTTTTTTATACAATCTCATATATTTGTGTTTGCGACATATTGTTGATTGATAGTAAGAAAAATGGAGTACACCTTTATGTTACTGCTCTGTTTAAGATATTCAAGTTTGTCCTTTCTTGATGTACATGATGAACCATATTCACAGATCCGGGTGAGTTAAGTGTGGACAGATCCGCACCTCTGCCCCTATCCCATCCCCTGTTTTTAGGCACGTTAAGGCACTTACGAGTGTCATAGGGCTACCTTATCTCTCTGTGCAATGTTCACATGGACATTGCCTCCCCCTGCCCTCCCCCGGATAATCTAAATCCCTCCCCCCTCCCACGTCTACCTAGGTACATCCCGAGGCGTCATTACTCCGCCTCTTTCTACTTAAAATACTTTGTCTTTAAAGACCGCAAGGAGGCAAGCTATGTACATAACTGGTACGTTGATTGCGTAAAGGACCTACTACACATGCTTTACTAAGGATCCATACTTAAAAAGTATCTGCTTCTTAGGTGTGAATACGGTCCGATATGACAGATAATGTTTATTCTAATGTTTAAATAAAAAATGTATAAAAAAAGAAAGAGATATATGCACAGTCTTCTTTATATTTACTAATGTCCACAGTTTGTCAACTACAGTAACTCATAGATTGCCAAAGACCAACTCGATCCAACTATGCACACGTGGCCAGATCCAGAACAACGCTTGCGAGCGAATTTACGCATGGCGGAGACGTAAAATCGTCTTTTGATAAGTACTGCGCATGTGCACCATAGAAAATACGCTCAGTAACGTAGCGTAATTGTGAACGTATGGGCCATTCACGTATGTGTCACGTAAATACTTACGTGTGGGCGTGCCAATTTTACGTGAGTCAAAAATACGTCTGAAATACGTTAAGTAGGCGGGAGTTTGTATTTAAAGTGTACAGTATGGGCGTGCTTAGCTGCGTAAATACGTGTTGCCCATACGTACGTGTGCGTATCACTGCGGTTAGGTTGGCAAAAGTTAAGGTAGGGTTTGAAAAGTGTATCTTGCCAAAATACGTACATTCTAGGGGTGTGCCTAGGGGAGTGTATAGAAGGCACGCACACATAAATACGCTACACAAATAAACGTACGGCAAACATAGTTCTGGATCTACCCCGCGATCTTTAACTCTCTTACCTTCTTATAAAGGATTCTGATTCCCAGTTACAGACTTCTCCTGGATTGCGCTCAATCTGTATAATGACATTACTTGCTTAACATATCATCAGAATCTTCAAGTGCTCCCTTAAAGCATATCAAATTCCATCAACACCCTCTTAATCTTCCTCTGCCCCACTAATAACCTCTGTTCTTTTCAATTCCTCTTGCCTTTTACATGGTTAATATAACACTCACATGTTTTTATTTCTCTATACCCAATTAACCCTCAGACCGGGTAATAACACTGTTGTGAGACTGGTTTATACACACTGAGCAATGTTACCATGCAACTTTGATGCACCATTTTCTACAACATAAAAACAGAGTGGCTGTTTTGGAGACTTGGGAACCTCTGCCGGGGGTGAGCTCTTAATTTAAAAATACATGATATATGACCCAAAGTTGGGTCTCTGACAGTTTCAGAGTCAGGACCACCAAAACAGAGAAGTCTTGTAAGTGGCTGGTGGCTTATCATATATTTGCAAATGTAAGTAACAAATTCTCTGACTTTTTTTTTTAAAGATAGAATGTTATGGTTTGTTGCTGGTTAATTGCAAGAGTGCTGGGGTGCCATTTTTATATATATATTTAGAAAGTAGCATCACAAAAGTGGGATCTACCACATTAGCCACAGGTTTTGCACTCTGACACAATCTGATACATTGAAAGGGTGAAAGCTTTAAATTAAGGGTAAGTACTAGGTATGTGTCGATGACAGTTAAACATGCACCATTAATAAAGGTCTTTCTACACTCTTTTAAGGCAATGACAATATAGCAGCATCTGTCTTGTGCTGCAGAAATATGTGTTTTCAATTCTGAAGGAATTACAACTACTGAATGATGTCGCCATGTCAGACGAGTTAAATATATTAATACAACTCTGGAGTGTATAAAATTTGCATAAAAATTTAATAAAACAAAATTCATTAAAATGTATTTTTAATTATTGCCAGAAGTTTACTCATTCTGTTTTCTCAAAACAGTGGCCCACAAGTATGACTAATGGAAACATTTTTATGAATCCAGTACTAATATGAAAATACATCACAGCTTTAGAGGTTTTCATTCTAATGTTTCCTGATGTATGCTACCAAAAACAAAGGACTTAATGGCATAACAAAAGATATTAAATGTAAGGGTCTACTTGACATAAAGCTGTAGCTGCATTATTGTCCCCAGTCACATTTTATTCTAATACTATGGCCATAATCTAGGGCTAGATCTAGACCTGCGTCCGTCACCCGACTTATTCATGCAAAGTGCGTAAGTGGGGTGTTTTTAGGGGTGGGCGCACATCATTTCTATCGTATGGAATTTAGTTCTAGGTTATAGGTATTCCATGGAAAGGGGCTGTGCTTCCCCTGTACCCGCCAAGGCAGGCAGGGGGGAAGCATTTAAATTGTTCCATAGGGGTGGGGTTAGGTATTTATGAGCGGATCAGCGAACGGACGAAAAGCTGATCCACTCATGTGACTTGAGGCTGCCCTATGTGTAAGACACACAAATATGCACACGAGAGAAGAGAGGGACAGGGAGACTTCACTCTTCACAGACCCCCGCACATACGGAAAACATGCATAGTGAATGAATTGTACACCTAATGGCATGGTGTATCTCCTTACTGCACATGTCTAGAGCAAACACATGCAGTTACTGCCATGGGGGCAGCATGGGGGCAGAGTTCATATGTTCTCTTGTGGGTTTTCTCAGGGTGCTCCAATCTCCTCCCACACTCTAAAAACATGCTGGTAGGTTACTTGTCTGTTGACTAAATACCTCATAGTCTGTGTGTGTTTATGTATGTGTAAGGGAACTTAGAATATAATTCCAATAGGGCAAGGACTGATGTGAATGTGAAATATTCTCTGAAAAGTCCTGCGTATAATTTGTGGCGTTATATAAATAAGCGTTAATAATAATACTCTCAAATATGCATCTCAATACTGTGACTGCATTTAGAGTCGATTTCCGTGGATGAACTTAGTCAATGTACAGTAAAGGAGTACTCATGCAAGTGAGCTCAGTCCAGACCAGCTACAAGACAAGTCCAGGTAGAGGTGTAAACAAGGGGAACAGGGGTGAGCAAATGGCACTACCCTTAAGAAAAATAGCATTTTATATTTTAAATATATGTTAAATTAAAAGAGCTTTATATATGTAAAAAATTCAGATGAAATGCTAGAAATGTCACAGCTGGAGAGTGTCATAAATATGGAGTGAATCCAAGTTTAGAGTTCAAGGTTGTCATCCAATGTGCAGGTAGGGTTTCTTTAAATAAACCCCTTGGTAGAGACATTGTAAAATATATAAACAAAGTTTAATCTATCAGGGTATGCAGGACACACAATACAATGAAATTAAAACAAATACAAATAAATAAGGGTCTCTATAGTATTTCTCTTCCTTTCTGTCACTGCCTTTGTTTACATTTGCTCTGATCACATGATCTTCTCTCTGCTGGTTTACATTTCCTGTTCTGTTTCTCAGGTGTGTCTCATCACTCTTGCTGACCTCATCACCAGGTGTTCCTCTTGCCTATTTAAACCTCCTTTCCAGCTCTCTCAGGGCCTGATTCAGAGGCTGAAAATAAGAACTTAAAGTTACACCTGGGCAAAACCATGTTGATTTCAGGGGGAGTCAAGTTAATCCTGGTAGACAATAGCGATAGGTAGCGAGGGCAGACAATAGCGATAGGTAGCGAGGGTAGACAATAGCGATAGGTAGCGAGGGTAGACAATAGCGATAGGTAGCGAGGGTAGACAATAGCGATAGGTAGCGAGGGTAGACAATAGCGATAGGTAGCGAGGGTAGACAATAGCGATAGGTAGCGAGGGTAGACAATAGCGATAGGTAGCGAGGGTAGACAATAGCGATAGGTAGCGAGGGTAGACAATAGCGATAGGTAGCGAGGGTAGACAATAGCGATAGGTAGCGAGGGTAGACAATATCGAGGGTAGACAATAGCGAGGGTAGACAATAGAGCTAGGTAGCGAGGGTAGACAATAGCGACCTGCTGACTCCTGAATTCCTGTTCCTGTATATTGCTGCATCACATTCCCTTCTCTGCCATTTTGCTTTTATCCTGCATTTGGTGCATTCTGACTCTAGCATTGTGCAGAGGACTGCAACCTGTTGGCCTGCAGCTAAGCCCACCCCCACCATTAGTGGCTCTGTAGCTAGACTCTGAACCTCCATTCAGTGCATGTCAACTGGTTGGTCTGTGTGCGAAGCATTACAGTTTGCTGAGCCAATATGGTGGATCCAGTCAGAGCATCTGCCTTCCAGTTGAAGCAACTCAGTAACGCTGTGCTAAAATGGGGTGAAGACCAGCCCACATAAGGCTGTGGTTTCCACTCCTGCAGTCACTATATGGCCACTGCAGCTCCTTCGTCATGTCTTCTGCACAGGTGCAATTGCACCATTTTCCAACCATGGCTAAGTTCTCTGGTGACTGCAAAATATGCCAAACTATGATGAATCAATGCTCGATTCAGTACGAGTTGGCAACTTCCTGACTAATCCCTCTGAGATGCAGGCTAACAAGCTCTAGACTCCTGACTCAGACACTTGCCTGGGATAAAAAGTGAGCACGAGAGGCCCCTAGTGGTGGAGAGAGGACATAACAGGGGTTACTTGTAACACCTAAACTACAGGGTCTTCTCTAACTGCCATGTAAACAGCTTACCACGAGTCTCTCCTCTTCTCCAGTTACCAGTTGCAGGATCCAGTCCCAAAAATCCTGTGTCTGTCTTGGAATGTAGTCCTGACAATCTTTTTCCTGGACTCCCATCAAAATCCAACGTTTTCTGTAAACATAAAACCAAAACTCTGCCTCCTCACTGTAAAAGGGATTATTTGATTGAACTTGTTTCTGTGAAGACACCTCTAGGCAGAGTGTATCCACCATCGATTCCGGGTCTGAAGCTATGATAAACAACGTTATCAGGGGCAGTCTCTATGTTTACATTGTGCACAGTATAGCGCACATTTGACCTGCCTTGTTTACTTGTTTTACATGTTTTATGCTTTATACTTCCATGATGTCTTCTAATTAAACTTTTTATCTGCACTTCAGCTTTTTTATACAGGCTCAAGAAGCTTTCATCTTGAATCATTGTCCATTAGTCACGTTCAGTGTTTTTAATGTTTAAGCGTTTATTTATTTATTCATTCTATTTGTTTACACTTGTTCAGTCCAGTCAGCCCTTATCCCAAGTCTCATTCTCTTTGTATCTCTTTCAGAATGGCCTCAAGAAGTGTGTCTCCGTGGAACCTCAGATGCTATATCTCAAGTACATCCTTTCTGGCACCAGTTAGGCACCTGCAGTGTCCCAAATTGTGGGACTCAAGGCCACCCAGCGGTTTTTTTGAGTTTGTCAACTTCTACAGGTAATTCATGAAAATGATGGCTCCCATCATTACTTAAACTAAGTGGAGCATCAAAAAACCCCTTCTGACCTACTGAGGTAGTAGGGACTTAATCGAGCTAAAGCAGGCTTTTGCCAACACACCCATCCTACACCAGCCTGATACCACTAAGCCTTTCTTTCTACAGAGCAGGAGCAGTCTTGAGCAGTTCCACAAACAAGCTGGTCCCATGCAGATTCTTCACCCACAAGTTCTCATCTGCCAAGAGGAACTACAGAATTGGGAATAAGGAACTGCTCACTGTTAAATGGACCCTAAAAGAATAGTGGTACCTCCTTGAGGGTGCATTCCACCTGGTCACTGTCTATACTGACGAAAAAAACCTTTTCTACCTACGGTCTGCCCAGTGTCTTAAAGAACATCAAGTACATTGGACTCTGTTCTATGCCCATTCCCAGCTCATCTTCACTTTTTTTAATGGGAGTAAGACCAAAAAGTCAGATACAATGTCTCAATCTTTTGACCTTGCTGATCAAGAACCTACTTTTGAAGAAAAACCCATTCTGGATCCCAAAAGCATATTTCTTGCTACATAAACACTGCAAGCTCATTCTGGTAAGAAGCTCAAATCTCCCAGTATGCATCCCATATTGTTACAGTGGACTCACTCCTCTTGCTTTGCCAGCCATGCTGGTGTCAAGAAAAACAGAGGTCTTCTCTCTTGCAGATATTGGTATTGGCTCACTTTATACGAGAAGAGTCCATGGGCCTGATCCAGAGCTATTTATGCTCATTGTAAGCGTAAGATCCGCTGTAAATACGATCTGCGCATGCTTCCAGTGACTACTTCCTCTCGTAAATCGGTCTTATTATATTATATTATGAATGCCATAAGTACGATTCAATTATGAAACGTTGGCGGGGGGATGCATTTAAATCGTACAGTATGGGCGTGCTTAGGCAGTTACGACCATCGCGTAATTACGACGGGATGTACTAACGTACTAACGAAAGGAAAAGTTAAGGTAGGGTTCTGTGAGCATAAGGCAGTGTATTTAGGACCGACCAAGGGTAGTGTCCGGGGAATTGCATTGTTTTTACACTTAGCGTAAATACTTTCGGCGCTAGTGCGTAGGTCTGGTCAGGCCCTATGTCATTGTGCTCTATCTGTGCCAAGGGTAATACCTCACACCTGAAGACTGCAGGTCCACCACTATACCAATCCCTGATCTCGACAGTTCATGGACTCATATACTCATTACTGATTTGCCCCTCACTAAGGGATACATGGTGGTCTAGGTAATTGTGCACCATTTTTCAGCCCATTTTGTCCTCCTCAAGGAAATTAGTTTTTAATAATTATTAAGAAAAACATGTTTTTATTGAATTTTTTGTCAATAAATGCAAAAAAAAGTATTACAAAATAATAAAAATGTAATAATTATTAATAAAAAAATGTATTGCATTTTTTTGTCAATGAATGCAAAAATAAATAAATTATAAACTCATATATACAGGCAACTGAAACATAGGTTATAGATGCAGGGCCAAACAGACTGGAATAACATCAAGGCAGATAACTTCAATGAACCAGCACAGACGTGAGGAAGATACACTGACCAGTGTAAATGACACAAAAAAAAAAAGATTTTTAAAATTAAAAAAAATGTATTTTTCATTATAAATTTCTTTCTAAAATATGATGATTTGGTTGACTCTACTGGAATGAATGGAGTTTGCCCATAACAATCTTTGCTATGAATCCTCCTCCTATTCCCCTTTCAATATGTTATGGCTGTCATCCCAAGCTAACTGCCCTGGCTGATTTTCCCCCTACAGAGGTACCTGCCGTCAATAGCATGGTTCAAGATTTTTGACCAGTGTAAATGACACAAAAAAAAAAAGATTTTTAAAATTAAAAAAAATGTATTTTTCATTATAAATTTCTTTCTAAAATATGATGAATTGGTTGACTCTACTGGAATGAATGGAGTTTGCCCATAACAATCTTGGTTATGAATCCTCCTCCCATTCTCCTTTCAATATGTTATGGCTGTCATCCCAAGCTAACTGCCCTGGCCCTGATTTTTCCCCTACAGAGGTACCTGCTGTCAATAGCATGGTTCAAGATCTTTTTCAGCATCTGGTCACAAGTCAAATGCAGCCTAATTCAGTCTTCCCTCCAAAGCAAGAAGTTCACAGATAAGAAAAGGTGAATTCCACCTCAGTACAAACTGGGGACTGTATTCACACTTAAGAAAGCTTTAAGTAGGTGTGAATATGCATTTATCCACACCTAACTTAAAGCTTTCTCCCACACCACCTCCCCCTTTTTTAAAAACCTAGGGCACTTAAGAGTGTCCTAGGGCTTCCTAACTTCCCATTCATATTTTCCTTCGTAAGAAAGAGGATACGAACGGTGTTTTCCCTACCCAGCCCTCCCCGGCTCCTTTCCATACCTGTACTCACCCACTCTTCTTAAATTTTCCCAAAGGATGCCGTGGCATACCTCTTTCTTCATGGGAAACTATGTGCATTCTTTAAAGACCGCACATAATCAATCTACTTACCTAAATGACCTACTATGCATGCATAATTGGTCAATTCTTGAAAAACCACACTTAAGCAGCAGGTGCTTCTTAAGTGTGAATATGGTCCTGTGTGTGGATCTCCACCTGCAACCTCCATCTCCGTTCCAACCATAAAGCAGGCAACTTACTTCATTGGCCCTTTTAAAGTCATTGAGGTGATCAACCCAGCTGCTGTCTGTCTGGAGCTTCCTCCTGCCTTATGTATCCCCAGTGTATTCCATGTCACCATCCTGAAGCTTCTAGTCATTAACTGGTTTATCTCCTTTCACATCCCTCCACCAGCAGTCATGGTTCAAAATCAAACTGAGTACGAGGTCAAACGTGTTCTGGGCTCTCATAGATCCAGAGGTACTATTCAGAATATCACTGATTAGAAAGGCTTTGGTCCTGAAGAACAAATCTGAGATAAAGCTGCTGATGTTTACTCTCCTCAGCTCATTTAATAAGAACTTCCCTGTCATACCAGTTGAGGGTATGGGATACTGTTATTACCACCAAATTTTTCTCCCTTTCGGGCACTGCCTTTGTTTACTGACCACATGATCTTCTCTCTGCTGGTTAACACTTCCTGGTCTGTTTCTGTGCTTTCAGTTCTAATCACTCACGTGTGTCTCATTCCGCTCACTCAGGTATCCCCTTGCCTATTTAAACCTCCTTCCCAGCTGCTTCACTGTCAGAGCCTTGGGTAACATTTACCTGCTGATTTAGTATCCTTGATTTTTTGACTCCATGGTGTTCTGTGCTTCTAGTTCTCTGCCACTCTCTGGACCTGCTCCTTGTGTTGTCTCCTGAATTCCTGTTCCTTCTGCTGACTCCTGGATTCCCGTTTCTGTAATTTGTCATTTTGCATTCATTCCTTGTCTGGAAGGTCACAACTTGCAGTCAAGCCCATCTCTAAATGAAATACCTAAAAATAGGTTGAAAATTGTAAAAAAAACAATTGCATAAATTGCACAATGTGTGTGTATGTGTGTAGTAAGTTGTTTACAACGTAAAGGAAGTTAGAAGATATCTGATGGGTTTACAATGAAGCGGAGTGTGGTAATAAACATTGAATAATACTTAAGTTGTACCCAACAATTTGGAACTTCAATTCAGATGGGTTATGACCAAACACCATAAAATGTCAAACATGACCTTGCACAAAAGGTAAAGTCCATAAAGATTCCAAATTTTGCAATTAATTTCATCAGGTTGCCTTCTAAGGATTACAGTTACCAAAAGTTTGGGAGCCTCCCAGAATGTTCCAGATTTATGTAAGTAATTATAGGGTGCACGTAAACTGCTTTAAGGGAGTATAATTCTATGGGACTATATAACTACAATGAGAACCTCATGCACAGGTTGCCAGGGAGTTTTTCTGAATCATCACTTAGGGATTTGAAGGCTGATCTGCTGGTGGAATTAGTTAACTAAGCTGTAATAACCGTTCACATTTGGCCTGTGTTAGTATTAGCTTGCTTGTTGTGTATTGTGAAGTCTGCTTGTTATTGATTACTGATTTGACAACAATTGTTTGACACCAAGACCGACCTCAGCTTGTGACCATTCTTCCTTGTCTGCTTCCTACCCTGTGCTCTCTTTTCTGCCCCTTCTAATATGTCAGATATCTGTTCTAACTATAGATTATATCTGGCAATTTTAATCAGTATATAGTGTGTACTGTTTTTATATATAGCCCATTACCTTTATTACTGCCCAATGCTCTATCTTTACTACACGACTATTTGTATGACCATGTATCGTAAGTATCCCACTAATGCAAACTTCTCAGATACCAATTACTGTCCCTTTGATGATACTGTAAGAGGACAAAGGGACAGGGCTTTGTGCCAGGCTAAATTTGAGAGGGTACAAGCTTCACGAGTTATGTTATGCTAAGTGTATTAATGGCTGTCCCATGTTAAAGTGCGCGGATAAGGTCGAATGATTGCTTGTCAGCTGACTAATTATCCAGAGCTTAGAGCACCTGAATACGTTTTTGCAAGGCAAATAATTAAGAAATATATGAAAAAGTCAATATATACATATGTATAAGCCAAATAAGCTTTATTTATTGTCTAACATTTTTCTTTTTAACTGTGTGCATATGAGGTATGTTATTATCAATCCATATGTCAGCGGCACACATGGAGGAAGGATTATTTGCCCAGAAGCACACCCTTACTGAACTGAGTTGAGAGGGGGAAAAATGCTGGAGGCAGCCGAAGACCTGAAGATTGGAGAAAATGAAGCTGTTGCACAAGTAGCTTCTCCTATGTTATGATTGGAGTGGAGGCTTCTGGTTATTCAGATTAATCCCTCCCTCCAAGATACAGCCTATTGTAAAGACACAAAAACATAGGCACTAGTTTCCACATATAGCCTTAACCTGGCCATACACTAGTAAGATTATAAGTCCCAGCAGGGGGTGAGCCGATAAACGGGACGATTTCCCTCTAGGGAAATGTAAAGTTATCAGCACCGTACACCTCTCCTGCTGGGACCGATAATCCTAGCAGAAGAGGGAAGGGGGGTTGCAGTGCTCTCTATGGCGCTGCTGCAGATCTATGTACAAAGCTGCTCTGACAGCTTTAAAGTAAACCTTCAAAGCTGTAAGAGCAGCAGAGTGCATAGATTTGCAGCAGTGTCTATTACAGGAATAGGGAGCCATTCAGCTTGCTGATTGCCTCTCTTAAAATGTCGAGCGCTAGCATCCGGTTTAAATTAAACATGTTTAAAAATCAATAATCATACCAGAGCGTTTCTGGAGCGTTTTATTGGACGTTTAAAAAATTGATCTTGGCCATTATCTAGAGTGATTTTTGACCCGATCACCCGATAATTGGTAAGTACTGCGCATGCGCACCATAGATAATACGCTACATAGCGTAACGTAAATGTGAGCGTATAGGGCATTTACGTATTTGCTGCGTAAATTCGTACGTGTGGGCGTGCCAATTTTACGTGAGCCAAAAGTAGGTCTAAAATACGCACTGTAGGTGGGGATTTTCATTTAAATTGTACAGTATGGGCGTGCTTAGCTGTGTAAATACGTGTTACCCATCCGTACGTGTGCGGACGACGGCGGTTACGCGGCCAAAAGTTAAGGTAGGGTTTGGAGAGCGGAAATCGGTCAAAATACGTACATTCAAGGGGTGTGCCTAGGGGAGTGTATAGAAGGTATGCACGTGTAAATACGCTGCGTTAGTAAACGGATTGCAAGCGGAGTTCTGGATCTACCTCAATATTTGTAATGTTGATGTAGAAAAATAATAAAAATAATAATAAAAAAAAAAATACAAAAAATATATTAGAAAAATATCCATTCCTTTGACGCATAAACTACTTGCCAGTTCCAAGGTAAAACTATTCCGTGTGCAGCATATACCAATTTATTTCACTTGACCTGCTCTTTCATTCCGGAGTAGGTCATAATCTACCAACATCCTTTGGGCAGAAGTGACATTATAACACCTGCTATGAATCACTCTTTCTGTGATGTATTTTAAGTTGTTTGATATTTGGATAAAGTTTACTTGACATAAATGCGTAGCTCCACTTCTTGTGAAGTCATCCATTTCAAATAAGGTATATATGGAAAAAGTCTTATAATAAAGAAGGAGAATTAAATAGGATACAGAGTAAAAGTTAAAGTATCCGAGCAGTGCCATCACTTCTGTGTGACATCTTCACTATTCATTCTTTGATTGCAAGGTAAATCATATTTTTTATTTATTTTTTTATAATTTGCGATTGCTTTAGCTGTCACTACTAATATTTGAGGCTATTTGAGGGATAATTCAGTTTGAATAGACATTACTTATTTTTTATACAAAAGATTCATGTAGAAATATTAAATATTAAGCATCCCACCAAAATTATTTTTTTCTACCTGATGTTTTGTCACTTGAAAAAAAAAAATAGAAATAAGAAGAGTTACTTTATATAAAGCCACTAAACAATGGGATAACTTAATTATGTAAAAAAAAAAACATTTACATGACACATAAAGTATATCATTTATTTATTTAGTATATTTTTCAGACATAAAAATATTTATAAAATATATTGAAAATTAAAAAACTAAATTTTTATAAATATTCACTTGCAAAATAAAAATTATAACAGTAATTCAAACGTTATATAAAATAAGTCAGCCAATTATATTAACATTTTGAATTGGCATTAAAGGTAACTAATACATTAAGGCATCACAAAAATAATAAATAAGACAATGTTTTAACACTGATGTTACATGTACTCTGAGATTGTTGAAAAATATTTTTTCGTATTAGATTCAATTGACTTTTATTAGTGCTGTCAGATAGTATCTGTGATATTTTTTAAAATATAATTAGGCATAAAGAAATTAGCATAAAACATAAACATTGCCGTATTTCAATGTCAGAGACATTGAAAATAAAACTCTTTATTAATTGGAAGACTTGAGAAAGTTAAGTGGTAGGATATTAATTTTGTCCTACACATAAGAAAGTTAATTTAATCTATAGAATAAAGTAAGAAATATGTTCCAGATGTTGATCTATATACCACAATCTAATGAAAACTTCACCTTAATGATTGGAAAGTTTAATTACATTTATATAATGAAATCTGGAGAAATGACTGTATTGAGGATACTTGGAATTAAACTGGGATTTTTTTCCATTATCTATGCCAAATGTGAATCCTGGCCATGTCACATCCCATCGACCAATGGGTTACAGTCCCATTTTTAAAGCTTAATGGAAAAGACATGAGACTTTAGAGAGTTACAATATATGGGATACTGCTAGTTATTTTATGAAGATATCATTGCAAGAGGGGGATATTTACAAATAGAGAAAATACAGACGTTTTCATTTATATCCAGCAGAGACAATACAATCTGATTTAATATAAAACACTGACTTTAATTACAGTCTTAGCTGAGCTGCCAAAAATGGCAAACAGGTGGTTCATATGAATAGTTGTTTGCCAAAATGAATCTAAACCAACTGAGAAGACTTATGTCCCATACATGTTCAATTCATTGTTTATAAGTATCAGGCAGGATTATTGTGTATGCCGAATTGGCAGTGTGTATGGACATATCACATAGGATGTTGTATCTTACCTGTATGTGCATAATATAAGATGGGCTGGTGCCTGCAGATGCAATATATTGGTACAATGTCCCATTCAGTTGTCTTTCTTCTTTTTTCCTCCCTGTCGTCTATACAATAAATCTGATGTGTGTATGCTGATCACATGTGCGAGCTCCATCGAATCCTCCTTGCATGTGTTTATGCAGCATTATACTGGACAATTATTGGACCAATTTTGGGGGGTCCAACAAACTGCTCAGATAATCACTTCTTTAGATGCAGGAACTGTATTACTTGTAGGAGCATAAAATCAAAGGAAAGCAGAATTGTAACATATATGGAACCATCATCTGGAAAGGAAATAAATACAAGAGACTTTATAACCTGCGACTCCAAGAATTGTATCTACATAATTGAATGTGACTGTTCACTACAATATGTAGGTAGGACCTCCTGCAAATTAAAAGAACATTGGGAAGAACAGCTAAGAAACATCGGGGAAGAACAGCTAAGAAACATCGGGAAAGAAGAGGTTTCACACCCCCTATCAGAACATTTTAAGAAAATTCATGCCTGTAAAACAGAAGCAATAAGGTAAATTATGGGGATTAGAAGAGAAGAGGGAAGTTAAAGGTGTAGGGATCAAATGGAAGCTCTAGTTAAATAAGAGATGGAGACCATATTAAAAAAAGGGACATTGATATAGTGGAATTTTCTCACAGACAAGTCACATTTATTTAATTGTTAAGAGGTTATTATCTGTTAGCATTTTATGTAGGTTAGCTAAATTATCTTAATAGCATAGCATTATAAGGGATTCATTTATTATTATTTGACTGGGCAGTGACCCCCTTAAAATAACTCCTTGGAATATAGTAGATACTAATATAATATAATATAATAACTGATATTAATCACTGAGTAGTAATGGACACTATTTATTAACAGACACTATTTTCACCTTGCACATAAAGGGAGTTTCGGAGAGTTTCGAATAGGAAGGGTACTAGGATACAGGGATCAAGAACGCCGTCCGTTTGCTCCATTTATTCATAAGTTCACCGGTTTGGAAACTACACTGGATTGGATCGGTAACTTTTATGCCAGAGAAATACCAGGCAGGACGCATATCACTTTGTCCACACGGGATTTTATCTATATCCCTGCTTTATTCCAGATCAGGATGTAGCTGAACAAGAGAAACAATAATGAGCACTAAGTATTTCTGTTATTGGACACTTATACCCCTTTCACATTGCCGTCCCGGTAATATCCCAAGTCTGTGAACTCGGGATATTGCCATGTCAACAGATGATTCCAGGGTCACAGACCCTGTTTCACACAGCAGGGCTTACCCGGGAAATTTCGGGACCCGGGTCTGCCCTGGCAGTAGTACACTGTGTCATTTGTTTACTGTTGCTCTGGCAACACTTGTTGCTGGGGCAATAGTAAACAAATTACACCAATCAAGTAGTTTCTGTGCTACCCGGGTTGAAAAACCCAGGTAGCACCTTGCACACTGTACCGCTACCCAGGTCGGACCTGGGAATAACACTTCTTTGTCCTGGGTCCAATTCCTGGGTCTTTAGATCCGGGTAGAGGTACTTGGACCCTTTAACCCTTTGCGGCTTGCCCTGGCAAAAACCTGGGTTTTTAGGGTGATGGGAAAGGGGTATTAATGATGATATGCATTTTTTAATATAGATAATGTGGAAATACTGGAAAATTGACAGATAGCACCTTTGTACATTGTAACTAGGACCGAGGTTATACTGTATAGAATGGCTGTTTTTCACATTTTTGTTTTGAGTAGTTTATATAAATCTGTTTATGTCAGTTTATTTATATAAATTCACTTATAGGTGCACTAGTTTGGAAATCCTATTTAGGGTGTAGATAGTAAAGGGTTTGATATATATCTTAGACACAATTGAATATATACCTTAGTAACAATTATTTTAGAGAGACATCGGGTAGATAACATACTGCGCTGTTGACACAAGATACTACTATGCCACTTTCACATCACCACACTGGCAATAACTCGGGTATTTTAACCCGGGTATTGTCAGGGCTTTAAGGTGAAATTTTTTTTAAAAACCTGGGTCTGTCCCTAAAGCACTCCAGGGTAGACCTGGGTCTGCTCTGACATCATGAAGGGCGATGCGCGGCTCCCAAGGAGGGACTTGTTTACTGTTGCATAGCAACAGTAAACAAATCCTTCTAATCACTTGTATTAGGTGAGACCCGTGTTGAAAAACCTAGGTCAGCACCTTTCACATTACCACCAGACTCGGGGAAAAAACCTTATTTTTTACCATGTCTGAGTTCCAGGTAATCCAGGACCACTGTGCCTTTCAGATCACCACCAAATCCTTGGGTTTTTGGACAAAATCCCAGGTATTTGGTGGTCATGTGAAATGGATTCTATACTCTGTTTAGTTTACACCAGGAGGGAGCAGAACAAAGAGAAATACTAATAAGATTGAATTACTTATGAGAAACAACACTTACTGATGACATCATTTTTACTATAAAGAACGTGAAACACAACATCCCCCAACCTTGAGAAAGAGTCTGTGTGACTCGAAACGCGTTGGTGGAGGTGGGTGGGAGCTATATTCACTTACAAAACTGATCCATACAGATTTCCTTCTCTGAGAGATCACGCTGTGCTCAGACACTACTATTGGAGATCATTCCATCTGTGGGGACAGGTTGTGGGTCAGATACAGGGTGAGTGCTTTAATTGTTTCCACCGCAGAATGGGGTAAGAAGCCTCCAGAGATTTTTTTTTGAATACTATTTATAATTTTGGAGAATATTGAGAACTGAATGCATTTGTGATTTTAATTATCCTAATGTAGTTGTAAAACTCATTGGTGTAACAGGAAGAGGACCTTTGGAGAATATGATATTATGAGATGAGACATTGAAAAGGTGAGTGAGATTTCAGTGTAAGGCTGAGTACCACTAGGTCATACCACACTATGGTGGCGGATATCGGCTTTGTCTTTAAAGACCTAAAAGAAAGAAAAAAGAGATACACAAGGAGCATTGATGTGGGAGGAGTTTAGTGAGATAAGCTGATATTACAAAACACCCAGAAGTTACAATTACTATTGAAATAAGTGAAGGAGGGAATTTGCACTAAATACAATGAGGAAAATAGAAAAATATCATGTGGTGGAGTATAAAGTATTAAAGACTGCATGTATGCAATCTACATAACAAAATGTTACGAAGATAATGTAAAAGAGTTACTACACATGCGTAGTAGCTCAAAACATAAAAGTACGCTCGTAACATGAAAAATTCGGGACTGAGAATCCGGTCCCAAATATGAAATATATTAAATTCAGCAAATTACAGCTTTCCAAGCAGCATGGATTTACAAATCATATTGACTGCTGTATTTTGGTTGGATTAATAAAATAGTAGATCAGGGGGAACTATAACATAGCTTGTCTAAACCTCAGTAAGGCTTTTGACACATCAGTTGTAAAATTTGGGATTGAGTTAAAAATAGGCAATGATACTAAATAATTGGTTATCTATGTAGACTGGAGTAATGGCAAAGAGTGTGGCAACTACAGTTTAATGCCAAAAAATAAATACAAACAAAATCATGAATTGGTCCCTTATAAGCCTAAAAGTCCAATATAGCATTAACGGCACTACATTGGAAGCTAGTCAGGATGAAAAGGATTGCGTGTGACTGACAGTTAGCCAAGCGATGTAACAGATAGAAAGGTGGGGCAAATGCTCGGTTGTATAGGAAGAGCATTAGTAGCCGAAAGAGAGTAGTAGGAATGCCACTTTATATGTCATTGGTACAGCCTCACAAGGAATACTGTGTTTAGTTCTGGAGATCATGAGCCTCATCCAAGACTAATATTCAACTCCCGAAAGCTGTTTGTGAAAATGGTGATTTTCTGGCACTGCGAACGAGTGTGCTAGATATTCCGCAACTCGGATCCGTACAATAAATAAAATAGTGCATCCCCTCCATTACACATGGGCCCATCCTGTCTCCCTTACAATACAGATCTCCCTCCATTACATAACTTGGGGTAGATACAGAACTACGTTTGCCGTACATTTATTCGCGTTGCGTATTTTCATGTGCGTTAATTCGTTACACTCCCCTCGGCACATCCCTTGAATGTACGTATTTTGTCAAGATCCGCTTTCTAAACCCTACCTTAACTTTTGCCAACATAACCGCAGTGAGCCGCACACGTACGTATGGGCAACACGAATTTACGCAGCTAAGCACGCCCATACTGTACACTTTAAATAAAAAAAACCCCAGCTAAGCACGCCCACACGTAAGGATTTACGTGACAAATACGTGAATGGCCCATATGTTCACAATTACGCTATGCTACTGAGCGTATTTTCTATGGTGCGCATGCGCAGTACTTACCAAAAGGCAATTTTACGTCTCCGTCACGCGTAAATTCGCTCACAAGCTTTGTTCTGGATCTGGGCCCTTGTCTCTCACAGCAGCTCCCAATCCAAGGCAGCGCCAAGGCATGAGATTAGTGGGACTAAAAATTCAATGGATTGGACCACAGCTCCCCTAGGTGTTCTTTGTTCAGCCTTTGCCTGCCCCGCCCCTGAAGAAAGTCACTACCAGTTTCTAAATAAATGTAGCTGGCAGGGCACGTTTCTTTACCTTAAAACAAGACTCCAAAATGACTTCACTTTTGAACATTTGTATATATATATTTGTGTATATATATATATATATATATATTAATATTAGAGAGACTGCTAACCATCACAGGCAACATAGTTGGGGTGATGACACGTCAGTGTTTCCTGACCAATCACAGCAGAGACATCCAAGAAATTGTTTATATCTTATTTGAACAGATGACAGCTGGTGTCAGTTGAGAATCCATCTGATTGAGGAGAGACAGATACTGGAGAACATGGCCAAAATATCATTTACATTCCTATACCAAGGGCATGACCGAAGAAGAGAAAGATCACCCGGAAGACCATGAGAACTGTATGTCCTAAACCTAGGTATAAAAGATGGTTCGCGTCCTAAGTTCCGTGCTTCCCCACAATTTATGAAGGGGCTACCTGGTATAAAATCAGGAATGTGTCTTCTCTGTATCAGAAAATGAGAAGATACACATCAATACGCCCACGCCATCAATGTACTAACTACTGCAGGAGGATTATAATTATAATATAATATAATATTGTTGAGTTTTATTATAGTTATATTATATTTTAAATAAATAGAATAGATTTTTATAGCCATTAAGTGTGTGGCATATTTTTTTTTATATTTAAATTATGTTAAAAATGTTGTATATGACCTTTACTAAAGTAGCACCTTTATCAGACTGAAGATGGTGAGACCGCATCCATCTCCAGATTCTTTCCTGTTTACAGAGGACAAACAAAATAAATACAAACAACAGAGAAACTAATACTAATCTGTCTGCTGGGTATATTTAGGATTTAAATTTGCAGTGCACATACACACCCTGAAATAAACCAGTCTTGGGTAGGTCTTTGATGTGCAGATAAAAATGGACTATTTATGTTTACAGTATACATTAAAGACTACAATTTGCAGAAACACAAACATTCTAAGTTAGGGTAGTACTATATAAAGCCTTAGTATATAACATTATAAAGTAAAAAGAAACAAAACAAACATTTATACATAAATACCCTGTAAGCATGCACATTGAGAATGTGTGCGTACGTAATTCAGTAAATATGGGGAAAACGTACTCAGAGCAGCTATCCCAGAATTTATTGAATCATAAATCATAATAGTGAAGTTTTTTTTGTTTGTTTGTTTGTTTTTAAGTTATTTCTTCCTTAAGACTGTGATTACTATGGCAACCAAAGTCACATGGCACATGATATATTAGAAGCTTTGGAATGTTACACCATCCTACCCTTCCTTCTTCTACCTTTGCCACCCCATGACTGCTGATATCTACGAGTACTGTCTGACAATGAGAGATTTTGCACATTTGTGCTACCCAAATGGAACACATTACGCCCTATTGAGCAATAACTTACAAATGGGCATGACTTGGTATTACAATATACACTATAGGTTTACATTTGCACAATTTGGAAAACTTAAGGAAGGGTATGGCAATTGGAAGGCTGACCATGCAAGGAGAGTGGTTATTCGAGCGATGGCACAAAAGACTGGATATCGCAGTCCTGTGATTTCAGACGCTACACATCTGTTAATTGCACATCTGAATGCATACTAACTGCAAGTTAGGATCCGGACCAATATGTAGACCATAAACATGCTTAAAAACAGTGTAACTAGCCATAAAAAAATTATAATAATTTCTATATGGATTTTTTACATTAAACATAGGGCCCCAGAGTGCCTACAGCTGGTGAGTACCATTTATTATATGACCACCAGTAAAACATCTGATTGTGCCTAGCAACTTTTCTTTTACTTATTATCAACAATATGAGGTCAGGTGATTTTCTTCCTATCCTTTTCTGCAATTTTTTGAATTCCCAAAAGTGACAAAGAAATATAAAAAGACTCCGGGGCAGACTGTACAGAGGAGGGGAAGTTCTGAAGACTCCGGGGCAGACTGTACAGAGGAGAGGAAGTTCTGAAGACTACGGGGCAGACTGTACAGAGGAGAGGAAGTTCTGAAGACTCCGAGGCAGACTGTACAGAGGAGAGGAAGTTCTGAAGACTCCGAGGCAGACTGTACAGAGCAGAGGAAGAGGAAGACTCCGGGGAAGACTGTGCAGAGGAGCGGAAGTTCTGAACACTCCAGGGCAGACTGTACAGGAGAGGAAGTTCTGCCCTTTCTTCAGTGAAAATGACAGCTGCTCTGGGTGTCATCTTCACAGCTGAGGAGAGGGAATGGATCCTCTTCTCATCTGTGTACTGGTGGGCTCCGTCAGGTATGTGCTCTGATGGCACCTCCAAAGCCACCGACACCCAGGGCATGTGCCCTACAAAACCCACCCTAGTTACGCCACTGCGCATAGCACACAGGTGCATGGGTAGCTTGTGCTTGCCCCTGTTCTGCCCATGCACAGAGTGTTTCCCCGCTGCTCTTCCACATGAAACATACACAGAAACGCAGTTCTGGATAAGCTCCATATTGAATAAGCCTAATTGTTACACACATAACAGCCCAATAACTGCTAACCGGGAATACAAACATAAATAGTGTTATTTCAATACTCTATTAATACTATTGAATCACTGCCCATTTTTACAAACAACCAAAATACTGTATTAAAATTAAATTTCCCTTTCCGGTTCTAGTTGAAAACAAAGCAGCCAGGGCCACATATCCCATAATAATTACGGAGTTATATCTATGTTAATATTTGTAAAAATAACACTAATTTTACTAAACTGTGTTAAAGAAAAAGCAGAGATGTTGCCCATAGCAACTAATCAGATTCTAGCTGACATTCTCTAATAAGTAATAGGAAAATGACAGCTAGAATCTGATTAGTTGCTAGGGGCAACATCTCCACTTTTCCTTTAAGCCCTTAGCTATTCCTGAGTTCAGTGTAATCTTTCTCTGCACCTTATAGCATTTGCAGCTCACTTGAGAGCCAAGAAAAGCTGAATTTGTTACAAATAACAAGTGTAATAAGACTCATTATTATATAAACAAATACTGGTGTTAATAAGTTATTAATAAACATCTAGGGCATGACACTAGCATGTGTAATTATAAAGGCATATTAATAGAACTATTGCATAACAATATATCACCCTGCTATTATCAAAACAATAGCGACACAAGCTGATGCCTTCGAGCTGATTCAGAGTTAGGAGCAAGGGAGCAAATCTGCACTTCAGAAAAACCATCTGGTATTAGAAGGGAGACAAATTTAAAATGGACAACACAATCTGAGAGATGAAGTTATCTAGCTCAACTATAAATTGCAATGTAAATATAAGCTGTTCAAAGTTTGTGAGACATAAACAACTGCAAAGTATTTTTCCTGCATGTAGAATAAATATACATCGTTTGTATTAAAGCAGGGTTTGTCTAGATTCAGTTCTGCACCTAATGTGTTGTTGCTCTTAATTCTAAATCAGTCCCTCTCTGGTTGCCAGAACTTCTAGTGGAGTTCTGCAGCAGTCCAGTAGGTGGCGCATTCATTCTATAACAGACGTAGGAGGGGTGTAATATAGTGAAGCATAGTCTCATATAGAGTGCGCACTAATTCACGCCCTGCCACTGGTGTAAGTGGCCGAGCTCCTGATTGGCAGACGGTTCTAGTGACATCACAGGATTAACAAAAAGACAACTGCAAGTGGGGAACAAGCCCACCGGTGAGGGATACATGGAGAAAGGGTTATGCTGCAGCCCATGGGATAGGAAAGGAGATACTGGATTGTGCACAACAGATCATCAGCCAGCACAGACCCTTTGGATACTCTGAGATGAATATAGATGTCCATGCCAGATTTCCCATCCACAGCTGCACAATATTACTGCTCACTTTGTAGCCTGCATCAGAGGAGACGCATTTGCGCAGGATAAAAAAAAAGAGTAGCTGGTTCTTGCTACAATTCCTTGCAGAGGAAAACTTGTTGTAACTTAAAGTATGTTTAAAAAGAGGCGGACTGTGCCCAGGATAAGTCCAGACTTCTGTCCAGCAGCCTTAAGAAGGACAGGGTGGAACAGCAGCAAGTGATGTGGACACTCTCATCCAGATACACACACGGCACACAGGTACTGGCCATGCTGCTGTCTAGCACAACCTGGCATTGTCGCACTTTATAGACACCTAGAATTATTGTATGTTGTTACTTTGTGCTATTGCTTGTTTGCTTTTTTTTTTTTTTTTTGCATGTACAGCTGCAATAATGTAAGAGGCTACTGTACCCTTTGTACTTTCCATAAAGGCAGAAATATCTTTCAGAGGATCACACTCTTCTAAAGATTTTAATTCCTGCT
>WWET01000673.1:415036-429234 GCA_011038615.1 Limnodynastes dumerilii | reverse complement strand
TTCCTCCACCTCTTTGATTTTTTTTTTGTGTTCCCCCTGTGGCCAATATAGGATCATTTTCTGTTCTACTGGGATTTTAACACCTGTACAGTCAGTGAGTGTCCTGCCTTGTGATCTAATCCTGGTGCAGACACAACACCTTCTCTAGAAGGTAAACAGATTGTGTGAACACACGTGCAGCCTGCTCACAGCGACCCCCTTACCCTCCTCTCCTCCTGGGCTCTTCTGGGCATAGAGCCTCATTGGGCAGCCCTGTCACTCTGTATTACTATGTACGTGCCGGACAGTAGTTAAACGCGCTCAATGACTGCTTTAACCTTTTCAGCCCCAATTAGAGATGTCAGGTGACTGTCTCCTATTTTGAGATCGTTCATTTGCTTGGGCTGGAATGTGTTTGTAGTTAGTTCATTATCATGGATCTGCTTGTACTTCATTTTACTGTTCTGCAAGGTACCTTGTTCTAGTCACTTAACCCTCCAAATAAAGTTTCTGTACTTGTAGTGGAACTGAAAGTGCACTAGTGTGTGCTGTATAGTGTGTGCTGTATAGTGTGGGTGTGATGTTGGCTGTAATGGTCCCTTTAAGTGAAATGTACCAACCCACCTTGTTGTTTCTGCTAGTGATCACATGGGCTGTTGTATTGGATTTAGGGATTGGGGTACTCAGCATGACCCCCTAAGAACCAGAACAGCTCATTTAATCCTTATTCTAACAGCTTTACTTTTTTTTATATACGTTACCATTACATATATAGTACTTCCATCATGTTGCCTAATATGAACATTGTAGGTGTCAAATTCCCTACAGATGACCTGCATTGGCCCCTGTCAGTGACTTCATTCATGCCTCTCTACCTCCCTCTCCCACAGGTTGACCATGGTAGCTGGGATTCGTTCTCTGCTCCTTCTGCTGCTTTATCAGGTGCTGTTGAGTGGTTGCACCAGGCTTATCCCAGAAGTGGAGAGGAGGAAGTATACAGAGTCAGGCCGGGCACCTCCAGAGGAATCACAGGGCATCCTCAACCAGTTCGAGCTTCGCCTGCTCAATATGTTTGGCTTGAGGAGTCGTCCGACCCCTGGCAAAAATGCGGTAATCCCTCACTACATGCTGGAATTGTATCATCTGCACTCAGCCCAGCTGGCTGACAACCAAGACAAGCCCCCCATGGATTATCCGAAGGAGCGTGCAGCCAGCCGAGCTAATACGGTCAGGAGTTTTCACCATGAAGGTAAAAAGAAACAAATAAAATGCATCAAAAAACCCCTTCACCCAGACTTTACTAAAGTGTACCTGTCACCTACACATTGTGCGAGCTGCTAGATGCTGGTCTGACCCAATATTTAGCTAAACAGTTCAGTAGGAGCTTGTGTTATTGCTGATGCATGAGGTCAATGAGTGCAGCTACTGTAGAACATCTTATGTGGTCACATTGCAGTTTGTTAGTGTCTTTGGCTTCTAAAGTTGAATATTAACCATTTTGATGCCATAGACGTGTTAATGGTGTTCTGTGTCTATTTAATGTAAACACACACAATGAATGGCTTTAATTATGCAAATGCCTGTTGTTTTTAACTTGCCTATTTTGTCATATCCATTGATAGCTGATTGTTGCTCTAATTATTTAAATGCTATGATGGCATTAACCACTAAACCATTTATCCATATCATGTGCCCGGTGTTTACACACTGAATAGTAGTTGGCTTTTGATAACAGTTAACGCAGAGCATATGGCTCTCATGTCTTGTTGACAGCTTACCCATCAGCAGTAAATCCTTTTTGCCCCCTTAAGTTTTACATATTTATTCTACCTGCAGGGCTTAGGGGTAACTGCATATAAAGCTGATCCATAATTGCTTCTACACAAATTTTTACCTGTGTTGAGCTTCTGTTCACTTCAAGGCTGATTAGTGCAGCATCCATTTAATTGCTGATTTATGTCTTTTTAAAGTTTACCCCCCCCCCCCCCCTGCCTTGTGAGCTCCTCAGATTGTGTCCAAATCAAGAATTCCCACAGATAGATTTCATTTTTAATGCTAAATACTAACCAAAGCCCCTCATTTACAGTTGATCTGAGGCTGTTTGTAAAAATGTCTAATCCTTATCTAATCCTCGTGAGATATCTGAAGATCTTGTAATTGTGCGTTTACAATGACTTTTTTTATTTATTTTTGCCTTCTGCTAAATCTTGGATGGTTTTACTGTGGATACAAGATAAATCTCCCTAAACAGGCTGATAATAGCCTTGTAACAGCTGTCCACTTGGCTACCTTGGATATCTCTGAAAACAGATGAAATGATTATTGTGTAAAGATGGGGAGAATCCTTTCATACTGGCTGCTTTTATTAGGTGTAAATCTTTCCATGTAATCCTCAAGTACTCTGAGCAGCCCATGGGTAATTGCTTGGATATAAACATTACTTGTGTGTTTCAGGGTGATTTACTGAGGTTTGTAGCATTCTGCTTAATTATTTTATTACCAGGCTTCAGATTTATTGTTTAAGTTCTGAATATGGGGAATGCCTGGTGCAATGGTTAAAACTTTTTCTGCCGTACAAAATTCCTTCTGCGAGTCCAGTGTGAACAGAAGGCTATTGATGACTAGTTGAGCCTGTAATCAGGAGTCACAACAATATCAACGGATATACTGTGTAAATCTTGACAGAACTCCAAAATTGTATATTTAGTTTTTTTTCTTCCTGCTGGAAAGTCTAGTATGGGATCTAGCAATCTTTGGCTTAACTCCTGTCACCCTCTGAGCTACTGGCTGCAGATCAGTTGTGCTTGTATATACATTGCACAATGTATGGGTGTTTTGACTAAAGAAAATAAAAATCAAACACTGCTTGTGATACCTGAAAATGCAACATATTTATATATAGTTTTTTTTAAATCACTTTTTTTTTATTTATTTTTTTATTTTTATTTTACAACTATACAATAAACTCCTAAGTGTGAATGAACTATCCTGAAACCTTTAAATAAAAAAAGACATCTAACTGTAGAGAAAAGTTTGACAACTCTTGGCACTTCTGCCACAAGGATGTTTTCACTGGCACACAAGGGTAGTGTAAGAATGGCAGAGAAATAGAGGGAATGGGCACTGTGGTTCTCCAGAATGTTGGGATGAACATTTTCCACCCAAAGGAGGAAAAACGATGCCAACCCTTTTTGTAGAGTGAAATGTAAAACACAGATAATATAAAAGGTTTTGTGGATAAAAGGCCTTTGCAGTCTAAAACTGCTAAATATAGTAATACAAAAAATGTCTATGCTTTTATTATACCTGTGGAATGTTTTTGTTTGTTTGATAAGTTGTATATGGCGAAGTCTTGTGACTATAAAAGAGGTGTGGCTATAGAAAACCCTTTGCTATCCCTTCCATATCACCGCAACCAATCAGGTCTGTCTTTTGCTTCTACAGTATGTAGCGAATGTAGTTTATTTTGTGTTTATCCAATATCTTTTAGACTGCCAGCGGCTGATTGGTTCAACCTAAAAATTGTCTGTTTTCACTGTAAATTAGGGGGTAAGATACCCCAATAACTGAAACTCACCGGCAGTTTTTCTTACCATCTGTTCCAGCTTTCTATTAGATCGAGGTCAAATATCTAGAAAAGTCCTTGCTTCAATACTATGGTGGATAGATCTCAATGAATAACCTATGGTTTCATAGACCTAATAATCTAGTAGAGACACATTGTCTAGTGCAGGGGTTCTCAACCCCATCCTCAAGTACCACTAACGGTCCATGTTTTGTAGGTCTCCCCGCAAAACCTGTGGAGCTTTTGAAATGTAACTGTCAGTTATGAGCTCACCTCCAGCAAGGAGATTTAAAAAACTTGGACCGTTAGTGGTACTTGAGGACAGGGTTGAGAACCCCTGCTCTAGTGCATTAAAGATTCTATCATATTCTATACTAGGGTTTACTGAACCTTGCTTGGGTAGCTTCAGGGAACACATAGACTCCAAGTCCTCCAGAGGTCCTATGACCTGTGGACCCATAAAGGAACCTCTGAGATTTCAGGTGCACCATGTCCCTGAAGAGCTGGGGAACCACTGTACTTGACTCTTGGGCCCTTTTAGAAGGTATGCAGGTCTTCATAGAGGCTAAAGAGGCATATTTCTAAACCATATATTAATACAGTAATAACGGTTTCTCTTGTTTTGTAAGTTTAATTTCATAAGCTTTACGTTTGGTGAAATTTACATGAATCTGTGTGATTGACCTGAGCACATCTATTCAGTCATGTGTCAAGTGTTTTGTCTTCGACCCATTTCGTTGACAATAGACTAATTAATTAAACTTTTTTACACATAATGTAAGCCCGGTCTAGCCAACACTCTAGGGGCTAGATTTACTAAGCTGCGGGTTTGGAAAAGTGGAGATGTTGCCCATAGCAGCCAATCAGATTCCAGCTCTCACTTTCCTATTACATACTAGAGAATGTCTGCTAGAATCTGATCTCCACTTCTCCATTTCCGCAGCTTAGTAAATCTAGTTGACAAACTACAAGTTCCATGATGCTTTGCCAGGTATCAGTAGTGTTTATTCTGTTGAGGATACCGGGCATTGCCGTTTTACAACACCTGCCGTGCCGAACGCTGCCTAACTTTTCCGTGGCATCTGCTTAGTTTGAGACTGGCGTATTAAGTCTGTCCCATAGAATACACATAAGGGTACAGCCTGTTCTCTGGGTTGTGCCTTTGTACTGGAACATCAAGTGAAGCGACATCATATGTTTTGTCTCGCAGCCTGTGGATGTACAAGGGAAAATACTTGATATTCAGCAACTTTAATGGACGGGAATAGGTGCACTTTATGCCTGATCTCGCTACATAGTTGCAATTTATCACTTTTATGGCCCAATTAAATTCAACGCAAAGCGCACGTTATTTTGGTTGCGTGAATAATTGCGCTTATAACCGGCTATTACAGTAGCCAAAATATGTGGATTTAAATACGCACCTCTATGGGGTACATATAATAATCCGCAATATAAATACACAGAATTGGCATGACGACTAAAATAACGCAGACTTCACGTTTATTTGAATCTTGCCTAGCTTTTATTTCTATAAAAAAAAAAAAAAAGGGGAACGGCTGATAAAGGTGATAATGAAAAGATTATTCTTATGTATGGTCCTGTAATTGTCAACCAATGTAATGCCAGGGCTAAGCAGCATTTGTGTTTTCACTGTAAACTGTAACCCAATGGTATATGTATTAAAAATATGAGTGTGGCTGAATGACCTGTAAAACACAGCTATTACAGTCATTGGTAAAATATGTTAAAAAGATAAATAACTGTTTTGAATTGGGATGTGTGTTTCTAATGTTAATTCAAAAATTCAAGATGGTGTGTGCGTTTATCTGAATAATAAAATAAAAGACAGGGACCAGACTTCCGTGTGGATCTGCGATTATTGGATGTGTGAGGAAGCGCTGCTGACCATTCACCAATAGACTTCCTGTAGCTATACTCTAATGTTTTCTGGCTTGTGTAAAGATAAAATGGCGGCTGTTTGGACATCTGAATTGCTATGCTGTTCTTTGGCACACTTAAATTATACATTGTAATACCAGGTCACGTACACCTGCACACCCAGCTCCTCTGTCAGAAGTGTAATTTCTGTCACGGAAGATTGTGTTGTGATTGGGTAGCGTGGGTTTGAGCGCCTGAGCAGAATTATAAAATGGACAGAATGAGAACTGAGCCCAGGGGGACAGGAAAGGGGGGACAGGTAGTGTCTGGGCTATAGTGAGGGTGGAAGGAGGCAGACCCTCCAACATGACCCATTCCATTAGGTACATTTTAATCCGCTCCTGAGCTTCCAACTGTCACCTGGTTTGAATTAATTAACTGGTATTTAAAAAACAATTTGCCTCTTCAACAAAGGTAGTTACCATAGCAACTGACAGTTGGAAACTGAGGAGCAGTGTATTTTGTACCTAATGGAGTGGGTCATTTTGGAGGGTATTAGGAGGCATAGAAGTGAAATGAAATAATTCTTGAAGGGATTATAAGGAAAGAATATTATTGGAATGTAGATGTCTTGTATAGCAGACCTGACCATCCTGAGGTTTTTCCAGTAGTTTTGAAACTACGAGTCCCAGCATGCTTTGTCAGGTATCAGCTATATCTATACAGTTAAAGCATGCTGGGACTTGTAGTTTTAAACACCCGGAGAGCCACAAGTGGCTAGACCTGCTTAGTAATGGATGATCATTGAATATCTGCAAACTAGCGCTCATGCTGTGCATGCAATTGCAGTGTTTTTATTAGTACTATGTATTAAAGAGTAATTGCTTGTAGAAGTTTCTGACCATATAGTAAATAAACTTCCAATGTTTCTATAGAACGTGTCTGTATTATACCATGCTGGAGGGGGCATACGCTTCTAAAATGCCAGCATAGTGGTTCGAGTGGTTAGCACTTCTGCCTTACAGCGCTGGCATCATGAGTTTGATTCCTGGATAAGGCCTTATTTGTGTGGAGTTTGTATGTTCTCCCTTTGTCTGCTTGGGTTTCCTCTGGTGCTGTTAATAAATCAAACAATGTGTTTTTTTATTTCCAGCACATAGCTCCGGATTCACAGTTACGTAGTTTTCGTCTTACGTACGTTGTTTTAAGAATTGAGCTAGTCTAGTCTCAAGGCCTCGCTTACGCAATCTACGTACGTAAATGGTATGTTGATAGCGTAAATAAGCTACTACGCATGTGTACTAGCTCAATTCTTAAAACAACGTACGTAAGACAAAAACTTTGTCATTGTGAATCCGGATCACAGTCACCATTTTCCATTTTGATGTATTTATTTTTTTCCTACTTTTACATTTTTTTTTTTTTTTTTTTCCTTCTTTTACATTTTTTTTTTTTTTATTTTTTTTATTTTTTTGCGTTTTGGATGTTTATTTTCCAGTTATTCATAGAAAATTGAAAGAAATCGTGTGCCATCCTTTTTATTCCTTGCTGCTCCAGAGCTCACCAGTCACCACCTGACATCACCAATAATACGTTTGTAAGTTTAGTAAAATAGTTTCATTCTTTCCCCCTTGTGCTTCTCTTCCTATTTGTGTCATAGTAGCTTCTGTTCTTATTTTCCAGTGTGCAGAAGATATTTTTTCTGTTAGATTGTTAGTAGTTTATTCTTTTATATCCTAAGAAAATGTGCATATTTTTATTTTTTTTTATTTTAAAGTGGTTCTGATCGTAAACCTAGTTCTATCTGCAGTCTTTGGCTCGATCAGTGGAGAAACAGAAGCAGGCTAGAGTTGCAATGGTATATTTTGCATGCTTAGCTTACAGGATGTCTTTTTAATGTCTGCTACCACATGTGCCACTAATTCCTCCACTTCCTAAGGGTGTTTGTATTGCTGTTTTTCTTCTCATTTAGAAAATCTGCCATGTGCTCCTTGCTTCCCGAGTTGTTGGCTGGATACTTTATAGGTCTTTGATTACATATTCTCCCTTTGGCAAAAAAAAAAAATCTTGATTTTTGCATTCTAGCTGTCTTGCAGACGTAACTGAACTTTTTTAGTATATAGAGAATATGATGTTAGTGTCTTATGATCTTTACAGTGCATATTTGATATCCGTAACTCTTTTTATTCTTTTATTCCTTTTTAGTATTTTTTTTAATTATTATTCCAGCTTACTTTTTGCATTTTTATCTGGTTAGGTTAACCGATTGTCATCCTATATCTGAGATTAAATGGAGGAGTTTTGAGCATTTACATAGGTTTTGTTAACTGGGAACTTCACTGTGATCTTGCTCAAATGATTGCAAAGGTTATTCCAATGTATAAGCAGGTACTTGTTGAGACTACTGATGAAAGTGTTCCTCTCATGTGGTTTGTGCCTTTCTAGGTATGAAAGTCGTGTCTTCAGCAGTAAATAGTTGAGTCTTGGTGCGTGATTCATTCCAGCTAGTTCGGCTTTGCAGTCAGGGGCCTACAGATATTTGACTTAAAAGTTGTGTTTAATCGTCTTTTTACTTAGAGCCAAGACATATGTTTATAGGATAATAATCTTTGCTTTGATAGAGCTTGAAAAAAAAACTAAAGCATACAAGCATATTTTTTCCAGGTTGTTTACCTTTTTGGTTAAATGGATTATAAACAGTTTTTTTAAGCAAGAAATATCAGTGTACTACACAAGGGTCACACAATAGCCGTTCATAAGCCAATTACGTCTTAGGTTTGGCTGCATTCTGTTTTTGTTGTTTTTTGTATTGAGCCAACTTTTTAAAATTGGTTTTAAGGGTTTCTTTATTGCCCACACATATTCCATACATAGTCATAGGTATTCGTAACTCAGGTAATGGTGAGTGCTTAAGCAGTGTGCAAGCAACCATTTAAATGTGCGTAGTTAGCTAAGCTAGCTTTCTTTAGGGGGATCTAATATGTATATGTATGGGTGTAATTAATAAATTTTAAGTTCCCATGGCATTTAATTTTTTATGCATATAAATTAGACTTGTATTAGTTAGGTGTTTTTATTACTTCTAGAAGATTACTATATGCGTCCCAACAAAAAACATTGGTTCTTTTAAGTTAATGCAGGTCATCAAAATGGGAGAAAAAAAATACTGTAGCTTTGTGTGAATGAGTAGAGTGAAAATCTTTTTAGACCCTTCTAGTGTGTTGAATGTGAAGCTTTATTAGAATGTATTATCTTGCTATATGAACTTTCCATAAGTGTCAGCCATAGTGAGGATCCTGCAGTGTGGAACTGTGAAAATGACAAGCTCTTACCTGTCCTGCAGTGCAGTCTCCTCCTCTTGGTTGATAAAGCTGCAATGAATATTAATGTGAATAACCAGGGAAGGTGATTCTCTCTCTCTATGGGCAATTTTAAAGAGAATAAGAAAAAAAGAAAATGCAGTTTCTATACACAATGATGGGCACGGCGACAAAGTCACTGACCATTATCTAGACTGGAGGGGAGGGCAAAGTAGAGGGTTTGTTGTATGGGGTGATTCTTTTTTTGGAGCAAACAGCCACTTTTCACTCTACAGGAGGCTTGATCCGGACATTGGGCCTGATCCAGAACTACGCGTCGAAGCGAATTTACGCGTGGCGGACACGTAAAATCACTGTTTAGAACGCACTGCGCATGCGCACCATACAATATACGCACATTCACATAGCGTAATTGTGAACGTATGGGCCATTCACGTATGTCACGTAAATACTTACGTGTGGTCGTGCCAAATTTACGTTACTCGAAAATACGTCTGAAATATGTGAAGTAGGCGGGGGGGTGGTATTTAAAGTGTGAAATACGTGAAGTAGGCGGGGGGTGTTATTTAAAGTGTACAGTATGGGCGTGCTTAGCTGCGTAAATTCGTGTTGCCCATATGTACGTGTGCGTATGACAGCGGTTACGTTGGAAAAAGTTTAGGTAGGGTTTGGGAAGCGTATCTTGACAAAATACGTCCGTGCAAGGGGTGTGCCGAGGGGAGTGTAGCGAACTTACGTGCACGAAAATACGCTCCGCGAATAAACGTACGGCACACGTAGTTCTGGATCTACCCCTACATCTGATCTATGATTTTGCACTTCGGCCAATGTTAAACATCTTCAGACTGCAGATGTGGTACATAATCTATAAGACAGGATGATAAATAGGACTGAAATGATTGTAAAGTGCAGAGTAGGAGTATGCTGTGAAGTGTACCGATCAGGCGATTTAACCACAACGGTTCAGACAAAAGATGCTTGTAGTTCACTACCAGTGCGGAAGTCAGAAATAACTATAAGACCAACTCTGTACTGGAATACTTTATGTAAACTTGTTGCATACTCTCAGGGAGTTTTCTTAACTAATTCTTTTATCATCATGATGCCAAAACAGAATAAAGATGTATTATACATTACATACACATGCTTTGAATAGTAATCCTATGATTGCCCCACTGTCCACGGTAATGCCAAGAGTTCATTTTATTTCCCACCGTTCGTTATATACCCCGCTGTCTTGTCTGAACAGTGACCTGCACCTGATTGCAGAAAAAGCAGAGTCTGTGTTTTACTCTTTGCTTGTTTGAATGAATCCAATGAAACCTTTTCTGTTTTAAACAGATTACCAGGTCTACCTGCTTCATCACAGGCAGCTGCATAACATTAACTTCTGAATATGCCAAACTCATTCCCCAGCACCCCCTTTCCTATTAATAATAAAAAAAAGCCCTTCCATGAGAGATTGACACTGGAGGAACACCTTTTCCCAGTTCACTTAAACTGATGAATAATATAATAGATCCCAGCAACACGATGCCGACACAGGTATTCTGCTGCTAGGTGCGTCTCTCTGCATTTCCGTGGATGGGTGGGGAAAGGTGGCTGTGGAGTGACCCATGGATAGAAAGATGTGGTCACTTCACCACTGCACTAGGAATTTGTACCTGGAGTCTAGGATTTGCAGAGCTCTATATTAGGGGACCTTGTACGTTGTATTAAAATCATATTCGCATTGTTTTCAGATACATGAAGATCATTTTAAATGCCTCTACTCTGCAATAATGACAGACCTGATCACTGAGCCCTTTTTCTCCTATATAGGAGGATGATAAAAAGTTTTGAATGTGTGCTGTTATATTTTATCGCTTGTACCCTATGCAATAAAGCAGTAGTCCCACACATTCCAGGGGCTAGATTTGCCTAGATGTTGCTCATAGCAACCAATGAGATTCTAGCGGATATTCTCTCCCTAGGTGCCTATTAATGAGGGGCATTCTTTGTGGAATAAACTAGAATACTTTGATAGAAATGTGCAGAACAAATCTAGTGTTTCTCTTCACACACAGGGGATGTAATCAGTTTGTTGACCTTACCAATATTCAGGAGAAAGCAGCTTTTCAATGCGTCATGGTGCCACACCGCTGCCTCTGGTTTCTTAGGAATTGGTAAGCTCCTTTGTTATCACATGCATTGGTTCACTCCATAGAATGGCTGCTTTCACTGTACATAGGTGACATGTACACTTTATAGAGGGACTATACCTAGTGTTGTCTTTTTTCATTAATTCATTTTATGATAATCTTACAATTCATTTGAATTAAGCATCTTTCTTTTATCCTCTCTCCAGAGTCCCTAGAAGATATTCCAGAATCTGGAGATAAGACTGTACAGCGTTTCTTCTTTAATTTGACTTCCATCCCCAATGAAGAGCAGATCACGTCAGCTGAGCTTCGGATATTTCGAGAGCAGGTTCAAGAGCCATTTGAAAGTGACAGCAGTAAAGCTCTTCGTATTAATATTTATGACATTATCAAGCCAGCTGCTGCTGCTTCCAGGGGGCCTGTCACAAGACTATTGGACACCCGACTGATACATCACAATGTAAGCAGATGGGAAAGCTTTGATGTCACACCAGCGATTATAAGGTGGATTGCACACAGACAGCCTAACCACGGCTTTGTTATAGAAGTGGCTCAACTCCACAATGAAAAAAATGTTACCAAGAGGCACGTGAGGATAAGGAGGTCGTTGCTGCCGGATAGGAGCCATTGGCCTCAAGTAAGGCCACTTTTAGTAACTTATGGCCATGATGGCAAAGGACATCCTCTCCATAAAAGAGAGAAACGACAAGCCAGGCACAGGCAAAGGAAACGGCTTAAATCCAGCTGTAGAAGACATCCTTTGTATGTAGATTTCAGTGATGTTGGTTGGAATGACTGGATTGTTGCTCCACCTGGCTATCATGCCTTCTACTGCCACGGAGAGTGCCCGTTTCCTCTTGCAGATCATTTTAACTCTACAAATCACGCTATAGTACAAACGTTGGTGAATTCCGTTAACTCCAACATCCCAAAAGCTTGCTGTGTGCCCACGGAACTGAGCGCCATCTCTATGCTCTACCTTGATGAAAATGAAAAAGTTGTATTAAAAAATTATCAAGACATGGTTGTGGAAGGGTGTGGGTGCCGTTAATAAAGTATAACTTTCAAGATAAAAACTCACACAAAAAAAATAAAAAAAAATAAACAAAACACAAAGATGACACTTTAAATATTTTCCAAATGGAGACTTTATTTATGTAATGAAAATGCAAAAAATCTGTTATTTTGAGTATATATATTTATGTCTACAAGAAAGTTGGAAAGCAAATATTTTAACCAGAGAAATATTCCTTTTTTTTGTTTTTGTTTTTTTGTTTATTTAGTTGTAAATTTTATACGGGTTTTGTACCCAGCACATGAAGTATAACGGTCAGATTCTTATTTTGTATTTATTTTCCCATTATAACCACTTTTTAGAAAAATAGTTGTTTTTTTTGTATTTATATGTAATCAAAAGAAATATAGGGTTTGTAAATAAGTTTCTTAAAACAGATTTGATGTATTTAAGTTGAAAAGTATACATGGAAGGTAAAGGAAAAAAAAAAGCTAAATATTTTACTTTCCTCTATGCTACTGTTGAGGTCATTAGTTTAAACCCATTTAAAAAAACAAAACAAAAAGAACAAGTTAATCTCAAGAATTACCAGGACAGATAATCGTATTGTACAATTCTCAGGCATTCTACAGTGTTGGCTGTACAATCCTTTTAAAAGTTGCAAACCTTTATGCAATCCGCAGTCATTGGCAAACTTAAGACAAATTCAAACCTTATCACCTTATTTGTTTTTTTTTTTCAGCAGCTAATAGACTTGAATAATAAAACAGAAGTATTATACAATACAATACAAATAATGTGTATAGTGTGACTGTGTATCTAAAGTAAAGCATTGAACTCAAAGGTGGTTCTTTTTCAAGGCTGGATATATATAATATTATTTTCCAAATTTTTTTTTTCATCCACATTTATTTATTTAATGTTATTATTTTGGTTCTGGATGTAAAACATTTTTCTTTCTTATACATAAGGGGCAGTTAAATATAATATAACTACAGATTATTCATGTTCCATTTATGAGTGTATCCTTACTGGTTCCATAAATGATTAAGGAGCTTAAACCTTAGGGTTTATATTTACTAAATAGTGCATTTACCAAAGTACCTACAAGTATATTCACCAGTATTCCTAGATGGATTTTCAAGGGCAAAATCTTGCTTGTGGAGTTGGAAAGGACAGAGTGGGATTTAATTTATTAAAATTGCCCTTATAGTATGCATAAATCTGTTGGTGTTGTTATAATTCAATAAAAACAGATACAACAAAAAAATTGCCCTTATAAATCTAGCGGGAATTTGACACTGAAAATATTCATCAGGGAGGGATACATTATGAAATGATCTGGTCCCATCAATCTGTATCTTATGGCTTCTTCTTTGTACTGTGTTTGTACATATTTCATAGGATTAAATTTGGGGTTGTTTTAAATACATTTCACTGGAGTAAGCCTAAAATACTCTCTCTCTCTGCAACCTTCAAGAAACCTATTTGAGGTGTCCAGATGCACAAATACATATCATGTCAATGTTGCAAAAAAAATATATACCATATCCATTCATTTGCAGTTTTTTTTGTACTTTAAGTTTGATGGCTCTTTAATGATTGACAACATTTTATATTTCACTTTCTCTTTTGTGCACAAAATTTAGAAACCATTTTTTTTTGTAAGGGGAGGCACCAGATACACAGCTAAACAAAAGTTATGTATTACAGTATATATTTGTTGCACTCTCCACCCACACTGCAGAAATAGTAAAAAAAAATAAAAAAATAAAAATTTAAGTGCCGATTTGGGTAATTTGCTTGCATGTTTTTTTGGACCATTAATTATTTATTGCAGATGGTACTGGCTTCATACTGCATTATCTCTGCACAGTGGAAGAAGTGCTTGGTAAATAGAATCAATTGTGTTTTCCTCTCAAAGTAATGAAATATTACTTCAAATTAAATTATCCTTCAAAAATGCCCCTTTTCCCATTGCAAGGTTGGACTGTAAGGAATATTTCAAAGATTCTTTCCTAGGAAATGTGACATCTTTTGATTGAACAAACCCTGTACCACAAGCTTGAATCAGTGGTTTCTAAATTTCTGACCAAACTCCAGGTACCACTCCTTGTTTTTGTAATTTTGTTATTATTTTCAAGTTTAACAATCCTGAGTTTTGTATGAAGTTAAAAAAAAAACACAAAAAAAACACCTTAAAAAAAAATATATATTGAAATGTCAAATCAGATTTGGTTAATAAATGGTGGAGTTCTGACTTCAGTTCTTCTAAAGTAAAAATGTCTCATGGTTTT
>WWET01000673.1:389351-409737 GCA_011038615.1 Limnodynastes dumerilii | reverse complement strand
TAGCGACGGCGGCCGTAGCTCTGGATCAGGCCCTTAGTGAGGACATGACTTGATGACATGTTTCATCTCATTAGCACCTGGGGCTAGATTTACCAAGCTGTGGAAAAAAAGTGTACATTTTGTCCATAGCAACCAATCAGATTGTATTGAAATTGAAATGTCCGTTAGAATCTGATTGGTTGCTAAGGGCAACATCTCTTTTCCTTTTCTGCAGTTTAGTAAATCTGGCCCTTGGAGTCTGTAAATATTTTTCCCTTACATCCCCTTCCTTTCCCCTCTTTCATATTTGTTACTTACAAAGCAAAATGAAAGTACTGTATGCCCATTTTATTACACATTAAGTGCAAAGATGAACCCAAGCAGCAAAATCTTCACCTCAACTTTTCCCGAGTCCACAAAACTTTTATCACTTCCCTATGTATATTTTTGTTATCACTGCTACTTTGCACAGTGTTAACCCCTGACCTAATCCTACACAATGGTGTATTACACAATCCTTACATCCCACAACTTCCTTTTAAGAAGACGCTGGGTATTTTACACTTATTAAGCAACTTTAATTTGACCTAATTTCTGCTAAAGGTAGAGATCTTATCTTTATTATAAATAAATTATTTTAAGAACTTTATAATTGCCTTCACTGCACATATTAATGCAAGTCAAAACCGTAACACAAGATTTTCCCACACTCCATTTTTTCCTCCGTGCAAAACCATTATTAACCATTATAAAGCGTTTTTGCTTTTGTCTTCCACAGAATGCATGGACATGGTCATTAAGAATGTTTTGACACACTATGGGAAGAAATGATTATTGGGCTATTTTATTGTACAGCTTTTTCTAAATTGTTGCCTTTTTATAGATTTCAAGGGGCAGCTAATTACCATGTGGTGTGTACTGAAGATGTGGGAAGAAAGTTTATGAACAGCTTTTGTATAGAAACTGCAAAGTTTCAAGAACTGTTTTATACTTCCTGATGGTGCAGGGTAAGCCTAATGATTTGTTTTTATTACTTAGTGAAAACCCCTCAGCTACATAGCAATTCTATTTTTCTATTAGATGCTGTACATTGACTTTTTTATTTTTTATTTTTTTAAATCAGCAACCATTTTATTTATGCAAAATCTCATCTGATAAGCAATCATATCACATATTTAACTTTGTGCACTTTTTTTTATGTGGACTTATAATAAATGTTGTGCTATAGGATTGCCACTGTCATTCACTGCTACTACTTGCCTCCCAGCTCCTATGCCAGTGGTTCCCAAACTTTCTCAGTTCAAGGCACCCTTAGGGTCTCCATATTTTTTTTCAAGGCACCCCTAAGAGAAACATTCCGAGGCACCCCGGTGGAGCCGGGGTGCCTCGGAACAGTGGTTCCCAAGTGGTTCCCCCAGGAAGCCACGGCGCACAGTTTGTGAACCACTGTCCTATACTGTTTAATAAAAATGTAATAAAAGTTTTTTTCTATTAAACTTAGACTCTTTTTTATGTAGAATACTATTTTAACATCAGTTATCTGTTAATTAATGTGGAATCCCCAGTTGGGTCATATATCATGTTTTTTTTTGTTTTGTTTTTTAAATAGGACATAATTCATCTCATAGAGGCTCCTCTTACCTCTGTAACATACCCTCCAACATGACCCATTCCATTAGGTACAAAATACTCTGATCCTCAGTTTCCAACTGTCAGTTACTACGGTAACCACCTTGTTGAAAAGGCAATTTTTACAAAAAATATCAGTTAATTTAAACCAGGTAAATGACCCATGGAAGCTCAGGAGCGGTTAATTATACCTAATGGAATGGGTCATGTTGGAGGGTCTGCTGTAATGGCTTCTGTAGACCGAAACTACCTGGTAGCTGCTGGTCTAAAATTTGCTTCTAAACACTGGACATGATTCACAGATCAGAATGAGTTAGGTGCGGCAGAGGACAGAGGTTGCCGTGGCACGCCTCTTCCTTCTTAAATATCTACGTGTGGCCTTTAAAGACTACGTGTACTCAATCTACGCACCTATGTTGACCACATTAAAAAAGCTGCAGGTGGTTGCTCAAATCAGTTTATAGGTCAATAAACAGGTGCATGTTATGCCTATATAGAAACAAAGGGCCAGATTTACTAAACTGAGGGTTTGGAGATGTTGTCCATAGCAACCAATTAGATTCTAGCTCTCACTTTCCTATTACATACCAGAGAATGTCAGCTAGAATCTGATTGGTTGCTATGAGCAACATCTGCACTTTTCCAGACCTGCAGCTTAGTAAATCTGGTCCAAAGAATTAAACAATTCCCCAGCAAAGTATTATTTGGTTTCTATTTGGAAATGAGATTTAGGGCTACATTGTTCTCCCCAGTAAATTTTGCCAGCTGGATGGTAATAAAAATCATGCGGGCAGAGGTAGCGGGATGTTTTACTGCTATAATACTGGACTGAACCCAGACATCCCACTGGTGAGCTCTGCGTTGGCACCGCACAACAGAGGCCTCAGATGCTGCCTGTCAAGTAACATTATTTTATTCTATAGGTTGCGACCTACTGGAGGATGGAAGCACTGAGACAGAATCTAGGGCATTCAATGCCCCCCCCCCTCCTCTGTAAACTATAGATTTGTACCCAGGGCTCAAAGTGAGGGGTATACAGGGGTATGCCATACTGTCACTTCTATTTATTTAACTAAAAATCTATAAATCTCCATTCACTTCCATTATTTCTATATATTCATACCACCACTTCTAAATGTCCATACCACTACTTCTAAATTTCCACTTCAACCACCATGAAACCACGGGCCTCAAGTCACTTGCCGGAGATTTGCAGGCTCTGCCAGGATACTGGGAGTCTCCCGGACATTCCTGGACCCTGGTTTACATTGTTCTACTTTGTTAACTTTTACAACTTGAGACTATTCCATGTATAAGCTACCCTATCAGTGAAGCCATGTTTCTGCTCATTTCCTCTAAACTTAACACCTTCCAGTTTATACACATGCCCTCTTATTCTAACATATCACTTCCTTTGAAAAATTATACGTTTGTACCTGTTTAAACCTCTTGATATATGTAAAAGATGGTATCATATCCCCCTGTCCTTTCAATACTCTATGCTATACATGTTTTTTTTTCCTTCTGGAGATATGGCCTCCAGAACTGAACACATATTCAAAGTGAGGCCCTTACCAAAGACCTATAAAGTGACATTACTTTCTGCTACAAATTCCTCAACCAAGCATCTGATTTGCCTTACCACTTGGTTTATTACAATGCTTAGATACTTTTAAGTCACATGAAATAATGACTCCTAGTGCCCTTTCCTCCTCCTAATTTCTAATGTAATGCCATTCATGCTATATTGAGCTTTTGAGTTTTTGAGTCCCAGTTACATGATTTAGCATTTTTTTTTTTACATTTTTAACATTAAACTGTAGTGGCTAGATTCTTGACCATTGCGTTTAGCTCGTCAGTCATTTTGTATACCACTCCTGGTGTTTCTACCCTGTTGTGTCATCTGCAAAAAGGCATATTTTCTTCTCAATACAATGTGTAATGCCACCAATACAGATATTGAATAGCAACCTTTCATCAGAGCCGTAACTAGAAATTTTAGTGCCAGGGGCCGGCTAGTCTTCCACGGTTGCCTCCTCAATTACCCGCTGGGGTGCGCACTTTGATTGGGATGTGTGCTTTCCTTGCCATTTCCTCCAGGGCGCCAAGGACAGGGGGTTCCCTGCTCTCCATTACCATCGTGGCCTTCCGGTTTTCTGACCTCCCACCTTTTCTATTACTGCCACCTGATTTCTCCCTTATAGTCTAATTTTATTCCAATCAATAAACTATGCCCCCTATTTTAAAATCCATATCTGTTGTCGTGTCTTTATTTCTTGTTGGGTGATGTGGGGGGCCTGTTCAGTCATGGGCGCTTTAAAGATATTGTACAATTTGTACAATCCATGAATTTCCTACTTTTGATGTTAGGCTCACTGGTCGGTAGTTGCCAGCTGCTTCCTTACTTCCACTTTTAATCAGAAGTACTACAATTGCTATTTTCCAATCTATGGCTGTTCAAAATAATAATTAAACATAAGAAGTGTTGTCCTCCTTGTTCATTCCCTTTTCTTGTCACAGTTCACCCCACTAATTGTGTTACCTGTTGTAGATTCCAGGCCTCCAAGTGCAGCATATGGATTTTGCAGGATAGTAGTGTGGACACTCTGCACATCTCAGAAACAGGATAGTAGTGTACACACTCTGCACATCTCAGAAACAGGATAGTAGTGTACACACTGCACATCTCAGAAACAGGATAGTAGTGTAAACACTCTGCACATCTCAGAAACAGGATAATAGTGTACACACTCTGCACATCTCAGAAACAGGATAGTAGTGTACACACTCTGCACATCTCAGAAACAGGATAGTAGTGTACACACTCTGCACATCTCAGAAACAGGATAGTAGTGTACACACTCTGCACATCTCAGAAACAGGATAGTAGTGTACACACTCTGCACATCTCAGAAACAGGATAGTAGTGTGGACACTCTGCACATCTCAGAAACAGGATAGTAGCGTACACACTCTGCACATCTCACAAACAGGATAGTAGTGTACACACTCTGCACATCTCAGAAACAGGATAGTTGTGTACACACTCTGCACATCTCAGAAACAGGATAGTAGTGTACACACTCTGCACATCTCAGAATGTAGTTTAGCTATTTGCTCCTGCAAGAAAGAAAATTCCTGTCAAAGTGGTCTTCATAATGTCCACTGCACTATAAAAGACCAGACATCGTTCTAGGTTGTATCAGCAATCAGATCTCTCATTCTAACCTGAATCAATACTTAAATATTTTACTGAGTCACCTAACAGACTCAGTGTGGGCATCTCCCTTGGGCCCCTCTCTTCTCCGCGCCTATTACAGCCACAACCCCTGCACCCATGGTAATTACACTGCTGGTGGGTGGTTTAAAGTGCTATGTAAAATGGCAGCCCTACTAATAAAAAAAAAGCGACAACTAATGCTGGCTTGTCCATTGTGCAATACCCCTGGTAGGTAACATAGCATTCCTATCGTCCCACACACACACACACTTCTGGGTACTTGGGGGTTCAATCTCCCCATTGTGTCTTGTTCTGATCCTAATATAATCGGCCCAGCAGGTGTGAGCATTTTTGGACCATTTTGCTTGTGTTCCGACAAATTGGTCCATGTAATACATTACATGATTATTGTATGGTATGTAGTCAGCTTAAAGCTTTGTATGTGAGGCACATTGTTGCGTAGGAACTTGGTTAGAAGATATGAGGTACTGGTTCCATCAGAGACTTTTAAATACAATATCATTCTTCACTTGCTCTTATGTTTGGTCTTCAAACTTGTTCCCAAAGACAAATTTAGTATGTTAGAAATCTGTATCTTCATTACAGGCACCATGCAACCCATTTTGGAATATAAGGAGCCAGTAATTATAACATGAAAAAAGGCTGTTTTCCTGGAATATTTTCTTTATTTTTATTTTATTTTTAAACTTTCTTTTCTTCTTTGTTGTCTTTAATGTTTTTTTTAACTGTTTGTGTCTTAATAATTCAACTTTTTTTTTTTTTTTTCAATCTCAGCGTATAAGGTTTTAATTTGCTTTTTAATGAGCATTTGGGCACGGTTGTGAGCTTTGTCACATTTTTATGAAATTATTTTTCTTTTTAGTAATTTATTTTATTAGACCACACAAGTATTCTGGAAGACCAGGGATTTTAAGTCGAGGTGTTACTTCCTTGAGTTTTGCAGATGCTGTTTGGCTGATCTTCTGGTCTCCTGGCCACTTAAATCTGACATCCAATCTTTCTGGCAGCCCACTAACCTAAGGCTTTCCCCTGGGGCCTGTGGTTGGCATAAGCTGCACATTACCCCCTTGCTAGTTAAAGGGTCATATGGAAACAGCTGAGGCCTGAGTATTTTATTAAACTTGACCATGATGGCGTTGTGCCAGGCTTGTGAATGACTGAGGAATACTTCCCTTTCAGCCCAAGGCATTAGATGAGGAATAGGCAATGTTTTTTCTTTTTGGGTCCCAGAATATTGAACAATATAAGCGAAAAGAAATAATTGCAATATACGTAATAAAACAACCAAAATATCCTCCCTGTAGCTTGTGCAGTAGTTACATGTCTCTGTGTCCCCCTTCTCCACTCATCCCAGTGCCTATATTAACTATACAATCCTGCACCTGATTCCATTACAAGCCCAGTAGTGTGATGATCATCTCATAGTCCTGAGCCTACAAAACCACACACCCCGGCTTTCGCCAAACAGCCCTGTGCCTACATTTACCACACAACCCTTCGCAACCCTCTACCTGCCTTCACCTCAGCGCCTGCATTCACCACATAATGTTCTTGCTGCCTTCACATCATAACACTGTTCCTGCCTTCATGTCGCCCCCACAACACTTCACAACCCTGTTCCTTCCTTCCCCTCAAAACACTGTTCCTGCATTCACAACACAAACAGGTATCTGCCCGGTGCCTTCATTCATCACAGAAGCGTCTTTCTGCCTTCACCTCACAACGCTGTTCCCACCTTTATTCACCACACAACCCTCTACCGGTCTTCACCTCACAACACTGTTCCCGCCTTCATTCACCACACAACTCTCTACCTGTCTTCACCTCACAACACTGTTCCCGCCTTCATTCACCACACAACCCTCTACCTGTCTTCACCTCACAACACTGTTCCTGCCTTCAACACACATACCGGTATCTGCCTTCAGCCCACAAGCTTGGACAATAGAGAATTCAGATGAACTATAATCATTGGATTTAGAGAATGTATAGAAACCTGTGATGATGTACTGGTAATGGTAATGATGAATTGGTAATAGCTTGGGAGGCAGAGACATTAAAGCTAAAACCAGCTAAAAACCTTCTGCCAGATCATGGGAAATTCTACTTGTGTTCTAGTGTACAGTAAGTCTCTCAGCACACATAAAGCAGGTTCCATAACACTGTAGGGAGTGGATTCATGTAAAAAATGGAGGGTACAAATTAATGTTGCATGTTTTAATTTTACCCCAGCATAATGCCGCCTCTTTTTACCTAAAATACTCCGGGCGGTCTTTAAAGACCGTCCTGAGGCAATACACGTACCGAACTGATATGTAGATTGCATAAAGGACCTATTACGCATGCGCAGAATCTGGCCCATAATAGACAACTGTCGACATTTTCGATATAACAATTGGATATCGTTGCCCATATCTGGTATAAAATGCTGACAGTCAAAATGTCATCAGGTCAAAATATATATATCCCTGCCCTAGATGTACAGCTCTAAGTATGGGTCTGGTAAGCATTCCTGGCACAAATAATCCCAATGGAAGAAATACCGACACAAAAATATTTTTGGGTGATTCTTGGGTATTTTAGCTGTCAGTATTTTATTTATTTTTGCTGATTATTTTAATAGTCGATAATTTTTGTTGATATTTTTTCCATGTCGGTATTTCTTCTGTCACCGATAAATACTGCAACATTTATGCCTTTGGGTATAAAGGGTCACTGGGGGGAAATCAATTCTCTAAAGATGCAGTTGAGCATTAACTTAGGTGCCAGAAGCACACAGCGGACATAGCTGTATTTTAAAATGTTGGAATCACAAATGGTAGCACAAGCCACTGTGTGGCATCAGATGCCACCTGCACAGTAACACTGCCATTAACCAGCTACAGACTATACCGTCTATCTGTAAAATAAAACGCTTTTTTATTTTACAGATAGATGGTATAGTCTGTTACTGGTTAATGGCAGTGTTGCTGGGTCATTTTCTTTCCTGTGTTTCTGTTGCTAGCAGATTATCCCAGACTTTCATGCACCTGTTTGCATTTACCTATAAATTGATTGAGCAACTTCCATTTTGTGCCACCTGCACAGTGTAAACAAGGCTGCTCTTTTGCCATTTTCTAATTAATCCTACCATACCCTCCAACTATTTAGAAGGTACACAACAGTTATTAATGGTCTGTACCGGCTAAAAGGGCTTCTGTATCGGATTCTGGCCCAGCAGTTCGCACCCCCCTATACTCACCTTGTATTCCTGCGGCATCTGATCACTATAGCAGTGCTGTGGGGACAGACTCATGCAGCTCTGCTAAAGTGACAAGACCCTCTCCTGTGAGTTCTTTACTCATATGGGTTGCCATATGGGGTTGCCGACTTATTATATCTTCCCTCTGGGAGAACCCGGAGAGAAGCCATGGATTTCTGCAAGGGGGCGGGGCTTCATGATGCAATTTATGCAAATCACGTCATTAAGCCCCACCTCTGTCAATCACTCCTGTAATCTCTAGTGTTTCAGGGGATGGATGGGTCTTGATGACATCATCAAGCCCCGCAAATCCCTAGTAATGCTAGTGATTACAGTATAAATTCATAGCTGGTGGGTCTTGTGGGAGCTTTGCAGGCTCTCCCGGGATACCTGCCCAAATTTCGGGAGTCTCCCGGATATTCCGGGAGAGTCGGCAACCCTGTGTAAAATGAGATTTTACATCTTATTATACATGCAAATGAGAGCAGATTAAAGCTCCGCCTCTTCACTGAACAAACCACGCCCTCCTCACAGACACTCCCCCTGGGTGTACCGATTTTCCATAAAAAAATGTTGGAGAGTATGTGCTACTTGTCACTTACAACCCTGCGTGAACTGTGTAAATATTTGAGAAAAACTCTTTCATTTTAGGGAGAAAAAAAAGTCTTGCACATCATGTTCTGGTCATGTATTAATATGGAATGCTTTACCCTTTACCAAAGCTGCTTATGACTACAACATGAAACACAAAAGAAAACTTTGTGCTTTGTAAATTGCTGAAGAAGTTGCTTAGCAACATGTCAATATACTAAAAGAAATATTTTATGCACTTTGTTCAGCAGATTGTTTCTTACCCTTGTGCGTGATAGAGTTTTCTGTTACATTTAAGTGTTAATAGGGGAAATCTAATCATTCTGTTAATATAGTTTAAAAAAAAAAAGAATATACCGCTGCTTATACAATAAGACACTTCTAAAATGTTGAGCTAGAAAAATATTTAGAAGCAAATATCTCACAGAACAAATTAGTGCTGCTTCAATGAAGTGACAGTCATTCCTTGTATGAAAATCAAATATAATATAAAATGTGGCAGTCTCTACCTCTCTGAAGTCATATGCCTTCTTATGAAAAAAAATATATTTATTGTCATTAAATATATAAAGTACACAGATATATATCAATAAAAATCACTATGGACTGGATCAAGACACTGGACCCTACTGCATCCTAAATTCCGTATAGTTGAGGGGAAACCACTACTTCTCCATGCCTGTATGGACTTACACCCAGTTTTTCCCTTAACTTAAGATTTCCATATTGTCTGTCTTGCGTACAATCCCAAAATAAGGGCCGAAACTAGCCGTTACTATGCAATTAGCTCCCCCTCTTAGCTGGATCCAGACTTAAGAAGGAGCTTGTAATTAAGGACCTAATTCACACTTAAGAATCTTCTTAAAATAAGAACTTAAAGTCACACCTGGGCTAAGCCATGTTGATTGCAGGGGAGTCATATTTCATCTGTTGCAAACAGTATTAGTGTTGAGAGGTGATATTTCCCAGCCCAAGTCTAAATAAGAGTGTAATAGTAAAGCTGGTCAGTATCTGTGTGCAGTAAGCAATTCAAAGATATATCCCTGCATGCAAAGAATACATTTAAATTAATTCCCCCTGCAATCAACATGGTTTTGCCCAGGAGTGACTTTAAGTTCTTATTTTAAGAAGATTCTTAAGTGTGAATCAGGTCCTAAGGGAGGAAGGTTACACCTGGACAAAACCATGTTGATTTCAGGGGGAATTCACATCTGGTGAAAAGAGCTTGACTGTTATGTGGCCGCATGCAAAAAGCTGACTGGATCCAGAGCCGTACTAACGCTCACGTCTAGATGTCTTTAACAAGCCCTTTAACAGTGGACATCTCTTCCTGCATTAATCAACCTGCCAGCATTTTTTTGGAATGTGGGAGGAAACTGGAGCACCTGGAGGAAGCCCACGCAGACACGGGGAGAACATGCAAACTCCAGACGAGTAAGGCCTAGTCCATGAATTGAACTCATGACCTCAGGGCACAAATGCTACTCACTGAGCCACTATGAGACTTTTTTCACAAGCTCCTGGTAGGCATTGCTACACATGTACTGTTTATTCGGAGATGATTTATGATTCGGACACACACCAATATTTAAATTAGTTTATTCTGCTTTCTGCTTGTGGTGGTATAAAAGTATTTTTTTTTCTTTACTACTTGAAAGCAGAGCGATGATATTATGCTAGGCTGACAGGTAGGAAGTCCATTTGGCACCTCTCGCCTAAATATAAAAACACTGAGCAGAGGTCCAATTCTCACTCATAAACGCATATAACCGTAATGGTTATCAGGAGAGTGTACCAGTCTGTTGTCTCCTCAGAGTTTGTGAATGTGTGAAACCTTTTACCGCAGCCTAAAAACTATATCCAATATACAGTCTTGTATAGTGCTAATACCATGTGCCATTGTATGCTGCTATATACTATATATCCTACATACTACTGTTTAAACTCCTGGGGCTAGAATTACTAAGCTGCGATAAAGGAAAAGATGTTGCCCATAGCAACCAATCAGATTCTAGCTCTGACTTTTCTATTACATACTAGAAAATGTTAGCTAGAAGCTGATTGGTTACTATGGGTAACACCTCCACCTTTCTTTTCCCACAGCTTAGTAAATCTAGCACCTGCTGTTATACACCACCATGATCCTGCTATACTGCATTTCTATAGTGTCTGTCAGACTCAGCTGCTGCAGAACTTCTTTATCATTTCTCATTCATTAAATCTGCTATTGCCTGTTTAATAAACGAACACTTTGGTTAAGTTATCTTGTGTGGGCTGATATCCATACCTGTATCAGCTGCCATCACAATATACTCTTCTCAACAATAACAACAATTATAATATCACTCCATCTGAACATCTTATTAAACAAATTCATTTAAAACTTGAAAAAGGTTGCAAATTCTGCAATATTTTTTCATTCACATGTTAAAACATATAGATTGTATTGTTCTCAATAGTTCAGTGGTGGCACCGATGCTGTTAAGATGATTCATGACATAATGGCCCAGATTTACTAAGCTGCGGGTTTGGAAAAGTGGAGATGTTGCCGATAGCAACCAATCAGATTCTAGCTGACATTCTCTAGTATGTAAAAGGAAAGTCTTTAAGACCGCGTGTATGCAATCTACGTAGCGAAACGCTACGTAAATAGCGTACAATAGTTACTACGCATGCCCAGTCACTTCAATCGGTTAGTTACGGACGGACGGGCACAGAAGACGGAGGTCTGAATACGGCCCTATGTCATTAATCATCTTAACAACATCTGTAAATCTGGCCCTATGTGTTTCTGCTGATATTTAAATTGACTGATAAATATTTTTAAATTTGTTTTAAATTAAGAGAGAGGACATTGAGGTATAAGAAAGTATTTAGCTGTTAACACTAACATCGGGGACTCATTCACGCGGTTTGTTTGCAGGCGTTCACCGCGGGCCACATTCCTGAAGCCTAAAATATGTGTTCACCCTGTGGTGAACACATGTAAGTGCACTGGGGGTAAAATGTTCTCAAACACATCTGAATGTGCTCTAAATCTGTTTAAAAATCTTTGAAAGATCACGACTACATATGTGAACTGTAAGATACAGGAAAGTGTCTGTTGCAGCTTGCATCTGTTGGGATGATCTTTTAAAGATGTTTAATAAAAGGACATTTTATTACTAACACCAGCCTTCTCTCTGTTGCTCTGTGAGTGGTTAGATGGGATATTTTACATGCTAATCCTTGTTGTTATTGTTGCTGGGTATTTTTCTGGGAGTCATCAGGATCAGGTTATCATGTTCAAATATGTGTGTATTAACTCTAAAAATCCAAATTTTCAATGTGGTTCTGACAATTAAATGAAAACGTTGGAATCTATTTAAATATTCCTCTAGAGAACTTAAGTTCCAACCTGTCAGGAAACACAATCATTGCAACAATCCCTATATTAGAGACACGGTCACCGGTTATAAGTTAACCTGGAGGTCGACACAGTTTCGACACAGTTTCCCTGATGGTTCTAAGCCTGATCGACAATTTAAAGTTGACTTGGACGCCTGGTCGACTGGGACGTGCTATTGTTGAGTACTCAAATTAATGTTAGGGTAAGGCTTCAGGTAGGGTCTGGCTTAGGGTTAGGCTGCGCATTGTAGGACATTTCGTGTTGGCAATCCTTAGTCGTAACAATACTGTTGATCTTAGTGTTGTCAGCAACACAACCCAGCCGACTTATTTCTTTTGGAATTCATACTGTTAACCTACTTGTCAAGTGTATGAATGTCGATCTTGTATACAGAACTCCTACATTCCTAGTCCTGCATTTACTTCCATTTCAGGACCCTTTTCTTTTACTACCTAGGGATTTCAAAGACCGGCCTCGCATATATCACACTGGCTAACACTAAGATACTTCTGCACAGAGAATTAAAGTTCCCTCCATATTAAGAACAATGGGCTGGATCCAGAACTACGTCCGTCTTCCATAGACGGACGTCGTTCAATAAACAGTAGGTACTGCGCATGCGTAGTAGCTATTGTACGTAATCTGCGTATCGTTTCGATACGTAGATTGCGTATATGCTGTCTATGCGATTACATACAATAGCTACTACGCATGCGCAGTAGCTACTGTTTATTGAACGACATCCGTCTATGGAAGACGGACGTAGTTCTGGATCCGGCCCAATGCATAAATATATAGTACATGTTCTTCATGAGAGCTCTCGTCTCCCAAAAAGCTAGACACAAAGGGCCGTATTCACAGATAACTTACGCAATTATACGCACGTACGTTGCAAGGCAACACCTATGACACTCCCCTTTAAAACGGCCGGGTTTTCGGTGACTTACGCCTCCATAGGACACCCTTATCTCTACGTGTGCATTTCCGTGCGTAAAATACTTACTTACGTACAAATGTAACTAACCGCGTCCTCAAATGGTCATTAAAATGCCTCCCCCCACCCACTTTCACGTAACTTTGTCCGTACGGATATCAACCACGCCCCTCCACACGTATGTCCCCAAGTGCAATTCACAAGTACGTGCCTAATGGACTTCTGTGCGTAAATTCAACATAAATAGTGTAAATACGCATGTTACTACGCATGCGCAGCTACTCTGATCCTAAAAATACCCACGGAACTCCGCACAAGAACGGATCTGTGAATACGGCCCATATTCTGAAAATACTTAGTTTCTACAAACTTAAGTGAATTCAGCAAAAAAAGTCTGAAAAAACATTTAACAGAGACTGTATATAAAAACAAACAGACATTCAGAGATATACTGTAAGGTCAGGGCTCTCCTAGACGTAACATTAATGGCCACCTCCATCAATTACACTGCTCATCTGCGGCAAAGATTATAGAGTTCATAGTGGAGCTTGAGCAGGAGCATCTGTGAGAGAGGGCCTCTTAGTAGGTAGGAAAAGTGCCCCCTTGTAACTCCCTAATGTGGGTCTAATATTTACCTCATGTTCCTTAAAACACCCTCTGTATCTGTATCTATATGCTAATATACTACTAGTATAGGCATCAGTGCAGGTGTTTCTAGCTGTCGTGCTGAGCACTCATACGTGGAGAACTGAGAGCTGTTTTAAGCCGCCAGCCTCTGACAGATTCTATTAGGCAGCGGCCCCGCCCAGCTCCACCCCCTGTCCCACCCAGCTCCACCCCCTGTCCCGTCTGGCTCCACCTAGTTCTTCCAATCCAGACTTTGGACCCTTCCTCCTTGTTATGGGGTCCTAGTTTGTTACCTTCCGCCCAAGGGTGTAACTAAAGGGGGTGCAATGGGTTCAATTGCTATGGGGCCCAGTGGCCTAAGGGGTCGGGTGGCTCAGCGATCACCCGACTGCACCTGTACAGGATGTACTTACCATTTGTCCAGGAGCTGACGCTGGCTGCTTCTGAAGCAGTGCTGTGGAGTCTGCAGGCAGCACTAAAATAGAGGGTCATGGTGGATGAACAGTCCATTCACTGTGATTCTCTATAGCAGCGATGCAGAGAAAGATTGCCGGTGCCAGCGCCTCTATCATTCCATGCACTGACGCTGACGTGATGACAAAAGTGTCTTTGCAGGTACCCAAAACCAATAGCGTCAGGCTGTGGCAGCTGCGTTAAGCTCAGGTTAGAGCTAGGACTGAAGAAGGGATGGTTAGGGTTAGGGCTTAAGGGAAAGGTTAGGCTGGGATTAGGGTTAGGCTGCGGGACATGAAGGGTTTGGATTTAAGAAGTGGAAGGTTAGAGTTTTAGGTAGAGGGTTAGGTCAGGCTGTGGGATATGGACATTAGGGTTAGGGCTCAAAAAGTGGAAGGTTAAGGTAAGGGTTGAAGGGGAAGGGTTTAGGGCAGGGCTAGAATGCAAGTGCTTAACTGTGGCCACAAAAATCTTCACAACTCCAAAATAGAGACTGTTAGCAATTGCCAGCAGTCACCATTCAACTGCCCCACGATGCTCTGTCGCAAAAACGGCCATTGTACCGTAAACCACCATGTTTAAACTCTAATACACCCCACATCTATTACAGGCATTGAAAGCCCTCAGTTAAAAATGATCCCATTTACATAGGGTTTCACTGCACATGATTATAACATGTCTGTGTATGTACTGCCCTGGAAAACACTACTACCTTCCTGGTGCTGGTACCCATCAGGATTCACAGGTAAATAAAGAACCCTCCAGCCACACTTATCCCTTTACTCCAGCTCTGGCTAGCATGATCAGCACCTTATTATGATACTGTAAATAAATATGTTTAAATACGAGTTCAATATGTGAATTAATATCAGGACTGCCGACTTTTAAAAGCTTCCCTCCGGGAGATCCTGGAGGGAAGCCATAGATGTATGCAGGGGCCGGGCCTTAACGTTGTGTGCAAATCGCATAATTAAATCCTGCCCCTTGACTATCAAATACCCCTTTCGGGGTTTCATAGGGATAGGAGTGGGACTAAATGATGCAATTTGCATCATCAAGTCCCTCCCTGTCCCTAGCAACACCAGTAAACTCAGGGTATATCCGGGAGACTCCTGAAATTTGGGCAGTTCTCCCGGTATCCCGGGAGAGCCGGCAAATCTCCCGCAAGCCCCGATCAGCCAGCAATTACGTCTGTAATTCCTAGTGTTACTAGGGATGTGCGGGGCTTGATGATGTCATCAAGCCCCGTCCATCCCCTGAAACGCTAGAAAATACAGGAGTGATTGACACGCGTCATTAAGCCCCGCCCCTTGAAGAAATCAATGGCTTCCCTCTGTGATCTCCCGGAGGGAAGCTCTAAAAAATCGGCAACCCTGAGTAAATTAGTGTTGCCAGGCAGGGGGGGCAGGACTTGAGGCCTTGGTTTCATGGAAACCACGAGCCTCAAGTCCCTTGTGGGAGATTAGTCGGCTCTCCCGGGATACCAGGAGAACTGCCTGAATTTCGTGAGTCTCCTGGACGAGAGAGTCTGCAACTATGATAAATATCCACCATTTCCCACATGAAATGGACAACATTTTTCCATTTTTATATAAAATAAAGATTTTGCCTTAGAGATAATTGATATTTACACACAAGCAGAAAATTTTGGTTTTGTTTTTTATTTCCTTTTTGCTATACACATACATTTACCCAAGTAACAAAATATTTTAATAAGCATTTAAATACAATTTATGAGTCTATTAAACATATGTAGCTGCATGCCAAAAGGCGTGTGTGTGTGTCAGTTGTATATGAATGAGGCAAACTTGGTTTCCATAGAGACGCGTGTTTTTTTTGACAATACTGAGTCATTTAAAACACTAAAAATCTTATAATATATAACAATAATCTAGTGATAGTTGAACTCAAGAAAAAACTGTGATTTAAAAGGATTCATAAGAGAATTGTTGTAGTTTACCATTTTATTAAGTATACTCTTTCTTACACTGATCATTGGATCATGGGATTTTAATACAAAATTTTATCCCAGCTAATTTTTGATATGACACAAAAATACATTTCTTTTAGATTTATAACTTCCTATTCTATTCCATACAAAAACCCCGAACCTCATCTTTGTTGATTTTGTGTGTTCTGTCCATGTCTGTGTGGGTTTCCTTCCACAATCCAGAAAACATGCTAGTAGGTTAGTTATAATGGGGTAGATCCAGAACCACGGGCTAGTTACGTTACAAATCGTAGCGTATTTACACAAGCGTAATTACTAGGCACTCCCCTCGGCCATACATACTTTGGCAATTTTACGCTTGCTGACCCTGCCTTAACTTTTCAAAGCGTAACTACTGACGTACGTTAAGGCTTCACGCATGTAAGTGCCTAAGCACAGCCATACTGTATGATTTAAATGCCTCTCCCCGGCTCCGAAGCATAATTACAGGTGTCGTGTCGCTGTTACGTCCCTTCAGTCGTAGTTACGCTGGTGATACATGGATGGTACGTACATTCAGAGTTACGTGGAGTAATATCTGCCGTGTGCATGCACAGTAAATACTAATAGGCGATTTTACGTCAGTGGCTAGCGTAAAATAGTTTGGACGTATTTTAGGATCTGGCCCAATGTATATATAAATTTCAAATAGCCTAAGAAATGTTTCCTTTTCTGCCTGTTCCAACTTTAATAATATTAAATACAAACTTTGGCTTTTAAAGTATATAAATTATAAAGTTTATAAATTATAATCTTTATATAGCGTTGGATTAGGTCTCGATTGTGTATTTAAGTGTACACAAATGATCTGGCCATATGACCAGTGATGTGAATGCACTCTATAGTACATACAGTGTTGAATATTTAGCTGATCTCTTTTAGCAGCAGTGCAGGATATACAGGTTGAAGACATTAAGAGTATTCTTGACTCACCGCAATTACTTGCAAACACCCCGGCCAGTACTGTATCATCAGTGGAATTCTCTGGATTGTGTGTTTTGATCTTTCCTTTCAAACTAAAGTAAATCCCTGCAGGGTCTTTTTTTGGATCACATTCTGGGTGTAACCACATGCTTTTAGTTCTTGCTCTAGGTATTATGGCTCTTGTTAAGCTGTAGCTCAGTGTGAGGTATTGCTATGCTCCATTGGGAAGCAGGATAACAACAAGTTATGTTTTTGCTACTGGATTAAATTGTTGTTCAGGCTCACTTCACAGTAGCAGTAATTGATAAAAGGTGCGTTCACAGCCACATACATGTTATATATATAGATATATATTTATAGAGAAATGCATGTCATAAAGCAAAATAAAGAGTAAATTAAGGAAAACATATAATATAAGCATATTAAATGGAGCAATGTATTTATAGAGGCTAACTGAAACCTGATGTGGACTATCATATCCATGATATCTTACAGCAGGAGAGAAGAATGTTTTTGTTAGTGTTCTTATAGTAGAATGATGTGACTGAAACAATATCAGTAGTAATACACAGTGCTTTGTTTCCTGGGTTACTCAGTGCCATGTTTTTAGCATCACAGCCAGGTGAGTACCTTGGGCATGACTTGTTCTGGCCGGTGTCAGTCTCCGGTCCGATAATAGTATTTTAGAAAAATAGGCAATAAAAGCTGATTTTTGGCTGCCTCTATTTTGAAAATACTACTATTGTGATATTTTTATGAATGAATGAGTAAGCATGCTGTTCTCATACTTACCCATTCATTCATCAGAAATGAGTACCTGGGTCAGGCTACGGGGAATAAAGTTCTAGGGTTAAGCTGCAGGGAGAGGAGTTTTAGGGTCAGGCTATGGGGAAGGGAGTTCTAGGGTCAGGCTGCGGGGAAGGGAGTCTTAGGGTCAGGCTGCAGGGATGTGAAGGTTAGAGTCAGGCTGCGGGGAAGGGAGTGTAGGGTTAGGCTGCAGGGAAGTGAGGGTTAAAGTCAGGCTGTGGGGAAGGGAGTGTAGGGTTAGGCTGCGGGGAAGTGAAGGTTAGAGTCAGGCTGGGGGGGAAGGGAGTCTAGGGTTAGACTGCGGGGATGTGAAGGTTAGAGTCAGGCTGCGGGGAAGAGAGTCTAGGGTTAGGCTGCAGTGATGTAAACGTTAGAGTCAGGCTGCAGGGAAGGGAGTCTAGGGTTAGGCTGCAGTGATGTGAACGTTAGAGTCAGGCTGCAGGGAAGGGAGTCTAGGGTTAGGCTGCAGGGATGTGAACGTAAGAGTCAGGCTGCAGGGAAGGGAGTCTAGGGTTAGGCTGCAGGGAAGTGAGGGTTAGGGTAATGTAAGGGGAGGGTTAGGATAAAGTTTAGGAAAACGGTTTATGTTAGATTGATACTTATCATTCGCTGCTGCCTGTTTGTCCTGGGGAACATTCATTGCTTTGCCTAAGCGAGGCAGAAGCAATTGATTTCCAAGCCCCTTCGGAAATGCCGGGAAGTGAAAAAGGGCTGTTTGAACCGGAAACACCTGTTCTGGTACTACATTAGGGCGTCAATAAGAAGGGGAAACTACAGATCCAGGATTCCGATCTTACTGTACTCAGAGATCAGAGCACAACGGCAGCGAGGATCCTATGTTGGATTTCTGTTGTATCAAGACATTTTTCTGCGGGTGAGGGGAGGTCACCCCCCTCGCTCATGAGGATCCTGACACAAGAGTCCTACCTTGAGACTTCCACACTTTCCTCATGTAACATGGAGACACTAGGAAGTCTGAATCCAGCAGAGGGTGTGAATACGCATGTATCCGCACCTAAGTTAAAGCTCCCTCCCACGCCACCCCCCCCCTTTATTTTATAAACCTAGGGCTTAAGAGTTTTCCCTACCGCACCCTCTCCAGCTCCCTTTACCATACGAGGCTGCCCATACACGCCTCTTTCTACCTAACCAACTACATACAGTCTTTAAAGATGGTACGTAGTCAATCTACATACTTAAGTGTTACGTAGATTGTGTATATGACTTACTATGCATGTGTTGAAGGGTTATTCTTAAAACTCTGCACCTAAGAAGCCGGAGCTTATTAAGTGTGAATATGGTCCTATGGGCCTGATCCAGACCTACGCTGGTGTGCGTAGCGTATTATCGCCGAACGTACCACCGATGCACGGCAATACGCACCCCCCTTGCTTGTACCTAGTTTAGCTTCCATATGCTCGGCAAACCCTACCATAACTCTTGTGTTCGTTCCCGCGGCTGTCCGTTCGTTCATTGAGTATTAACGTCGCTTAGCACGCCCATACTGTACAATTTAAATGGCTCATCCCGTCTATATTCCTTAACTCCAGCGTCCATACAAACTTCATAATATAAACACGCCCCTTTGTCGGTAAAAACGCAAAGTATACGGACGCCCGAATCGCCGCTACGAAAATCAGTGTTTTACTACCGGAAGTTGTCACCAGGTGCATGCGCGGTGCGTTTTTTCTGTCGATTTTACGCTTACGATCAGTGTTAGCTCACAAGTGTGCGTTGTTCTGGATCAGGCCCTATGTGAATAACCTGCTGCACAATAAAGTAAAAAAAAAAAAAGTATGAATTCGGATTTAGGTCCCCTCCTCCACCCAGGCCGGAATACAGCTAGATATCAATGAATAAACCTGACCACCTTTTACCTTGCAACACCCTTCATGACGGTTTAATAAACAGACAAAACCTAAATAAAACTATGAATTGTGTTACACACTTTACAGCTGTTTTATTTGGGTTGTCAGTATATTAATATATAACTTGTGTAATTAATATGAGGGGAAGAAATTATATAATGAAAATGCCCAAAATTGTAATAGGGATACATTTCTATTATATTTAAATATTAAGGTTATTAAACAATTTAGGTCAAACTACAGCCAAAATCGAATGAAATTACTATAAAGTGTATAATACAAATCATAGTTATTCTGTTCAGGTGCTGTCTGTATATTAATCTGCCATGTCAGGTAAGAGTCGGCCATATTTATTTTACTTTACATGGTTATTAATATATAGTAATTTTATTTGGGTTTTTCTGGACATTAATCAATAAAATGTGCAATTGTTGTTAGGGAAAATAATATAATAAAAATAGGCACCAATATTTTAATAGGTGGATATTTTTGTTATATTATTTTATTATGTCATTTAATGATCTTCCCATCCAGCTACTTATTGGCTCTGTACTTTTGGGTCTTGTGCCGATCTTTGATCCTGCGTTGTACTGGGTTCTTGCGAGGGGTCTTTTTTTTCTTTGAATATTTTTCTTTTTTGTCATTTTCTCTTGCACTTTTATTATGCATTTTGTTTATTGTTTTTTTATTTTTAGCATTGTGCTGTAATCTAAT
>WWET01000673.1:359197-371466 GCA_011038615.1 Limnodynastes dumerilii | reverse complement strand
GGTCACTGGTGGGCTCTCTGCATTGTGTGTAGTGTCACTGGTGTGCTCTCTGCATTGTGTATAGGTCACTGCTGTTCTCTCTGTATTATATATAGCAGCCACTGATGCGCTCTCTGCAGTCAGTATAGTGGTCATTGAAGGGCTCTCTGAATTGTGTATAGGCCTTTGGTGAGCTTATGATAGGTATGGATACATTTATTGTTTTTAAAGCCCTGTGGCCGGATCCAGATCTACGAGTGCCTTACCAGCACCCGAGGTCATTTCGGCCGGCATCGTAGCAGGGAATACATGCCCCGTGCACTCCCCGCTGTCGGTTGGAAATCTTACGTGTCCAGATTCCTACCCTAACTTTTACGATCACATATGCGGCTTTACGGCCGCATACCTGATCATAACGGCGCTTCCCCCGCCCCGTCCCCTCATTACCATGTCTATCTCCGCCTTCATGGTGGAGATACGACATTCGTAATGGTGAGGACAGCCCCTTTCTTGTAAGGGCGTTCGTTACGTATGCCGACCCTTAGGCAGTCGTAAAAAGGTTGTGCATGAGCATAACCTTCCACACGCGGGAATTACATACGAGTTGTACGTAATTCCCCTGACGGCCATAACCAAGGATCGCCCCGCTGGAGTGTAGTCAAGGAACAAACTTCTTGTTTGTCTGCATTAATGCCAACGTTTGCTCAGTAAAGAGTTACAAATATATTGAAAACAACAAAGTAAAAATTACATCAAAGTATAATGATCTCTTTAGTACCACCCTTTTAAATGAAATATACATTTTCTCCTTGAGGTTGAGGCCTTATTTGGGGTTTAAATAAATAAACAACCATTTGTGAATATTTTATTGTAAGTTTCGCTTTTGTTAACCCTATTTAATTGCATTTCGCTGGGACTCACAGCACCGTTTAAGCACTTTTACATAACTATTGCCCAGACTAGATGACTAGATTTCACCAGGGTAATGTTATCCCACGCCAGATATACAGACTTTGCATAGTAATCAATTCCATTTTTTGTGTTTTTTTTTCTTTGCTTTTGTTTTACAATTAGTGTATGCAATAAGTCATAATATTTATATCCCAGGATTGAATGTTGTTGAAGTAATAGACAGATATTTGTAGCACTAGCCAGCTTCCTTCCACTCTGCCATCAGGAATATTTACTCTTTATTTATTATTAGGCAATGGGGTCATTTACAAATGTGCATTTAATTAGCCCCCCACAGACCATCCTTATTTCGCTAGAATGATAGTTTTTCATATTGTTTTTTTAGAGTTGGTGGATTTATCTATAAAAATTGTTTACATATTGGTGTATGTTTTATTTACTGGCAATGGTCTAGATCTAGACTTAAGTTCCCTTTAAGTACGATCGTGTAGCATAGTTACACATCGTAAGTATAATGCACTCCCCTCGAACGCATTGGTGCATCCATAATGGGTGCAGGGTGTGCAGTGCACACGGGCCCCTCAGAACAGGGGGCCCTGTGGCATGCACCCTGGGTGTGGCAGGAGAAGGGGGGCCATTCAGCATCTATTTTTTGCCTCTAATATCTTCCGGAGAGAAGAAATAGATGCCAAATTAGTCCCCCTTCCCCTGCGGTGGGACTGTCCCGATTTGCGGGGCTAAAGCCACGCCCCCTTTTTGGCCCGCAAATCTGGACAGTCCTGTCTCAGGTAAGGGAAGGGGGGGGCCCATGTACGTCTCGCCTTGTCGTACGTAACTGCCTAACTCCGCCCCTACTGTACAATTTAAATACCTCCCTCCGCCCACAATGTGTGTTTTCTGCTGGCGGTGGGATGTCAGGCCCCTTCGTACGTAGTTACAAACAATTTACGTATGATCAGAGTTACGATCTGCCGTGCGCATGCGCAGTGCATTCCAACAGCAAAATTTACGCATGCTATATGCGTAAATTCGCTGTCGTATTTAATAACTGAAAGTGAGGAAAGTTTTTCTATTCTCTTCCACAAGGGTTTTTACTGGTCTGTAGCCTCAGTGTAGGTCCAATCATTAAAATATTTTATTCTCTTTTCATACATATTTCTAATCATATGCCATGTTCTATATGTTTAGACTATAGAGCATATCCATTGTCTTATATCTAACGTTAATGATTGTTACTCTCAATTATTTATGTACTTTTTGGGTGGAATAATTGCAGAGATCCCACAATCTCTAAACAATTGTTTTTGCCTTGATTTTGTGAAATATAAAGGTACTTTTCTTTTTCTACCAAATGAATTTCAAAGGTCATTTCCTCTACTGTGCTCAACATGGAGACAAAACAAGATCAAATGGCACTTCTTATTGAACGTAATGAATTGAATTCCAATATGTTTCTGTTGGTTTAAAAAGAGTGTAGCAGAATTTCATCCCACTATACTGTATAAAGTGAAGTATCAGCTTGCTTTGATCAAAAAAAAAATTCTGTGTTTTGCCAACACACCTGCACAAATCTAAGGTTATCAAGGACAGTGTGATATTTAATATCTAGTGGAAAGGAAAGCAATCATTTTCGAGTCAAATTTACACAAGAGCTAAGCATGACTGCTCAGATGTAAGCAATATTTCTGATCTATAAATTACTGCAAAAATACATTTTTCCCACAGTCGTTTAGGTTCCAATAGTTTTTGACAGAGAAATTTAAAATGACTTTTGGAATCCACCAAACATAACATTTGAGATGTCATTGGGCTGGATCCAGACTTAAGTAAGTGCTTGAAATTAGTTGCTCCTGGTCTAAACAATGTTGATTTCAGGGGGAGTCAAGTTAATTGTATTCTTTGCATGCAGGGATATATCTTTGAATTGCTTACTGCACACAGACACTGACCAGCTTTACTATCACACTGTTATTTAGACATGGGATAGGAAACATCACCTCTCAACTCTAATACTGTTTGAGTATACAGATGAAATATGACTCCCCTGCAATCAACATGGTTTAGCCCAGGAGTAACTAATTTCAAGCACTTACTTAAGTCTGGATCTAGCCCATTGGGGTAGATCCAAAACTCCACTTGCAATACATTTCCTCGCGTAGCATATTTACGCGTGCGTACCTTCTATACACTCCCCTTGGCACACCCCTTGAATGTACGTATTTTGTCCGAGATCCGCTTTCCAAACCCTACCTTAACTTTTGCCCACGTAACCGATGTCATCCACTCACGTACGTATGGGCAACCTGTATTTACGTAGCTAAGCACGCCCATACTGTACACTTTAAATACAAACCCCCGCCTACATAGCGGATTTCAGACGTATTTTAGACATAAGTAAAATTGGCACGCCCACACGTAAAGATTTACGTGACACATACGTGAATGGCCCATACGTTCACATTTACGCAACGTTACGGAGCGTATTTTCTATGGTGCGCATGCCCAGTACTTACTAAAATGCGATTTTACGTCTCCGCCACTCGTAAATTCGCTCACAAGCGTTGTTCTGGATCTGGCCCATTATTTGTAACTTTTATTGGTACTAAAGTGTAAAGGAAGTGAACAGGTAGAGGTGTCCCTCCCCTTTTTTCCCAGAATGTTGTTCCATCTGTAGAAAATTAAGAAGCACACAAAATAAAATCCACATGGCAACCTTGGCCTTGACATCTAGGGTAGGCCACATGTGGCCAAACAGTGGCAAGCGCTGGGTTTTGAAATACTTGGGGCTAGCTTTACTAAGCTGCAGGAAAGGAAAAGTGGAGATGTTGCCCATACCAACCAATCAGATTCTAGCTCTTACTTTCCTATTGCATACTAGAATCTGTTAGCTAGAATCTGATTGGTTGCTATGGGCAACATCTCCACTTTTCCTTTCCCACAGCTTAATAAATCTGGTCCTTGAAAATACATGGGGCCGTATTCACAGATCCGTATTTACTACCCGCGCGTAGAAAGGCAACACCCGTAACACAGCACGGATGGGTTTTCGGTGACTTACGCCTCCATAGGGCACCCTTAACTCTACGTATGTACTTACTTGTATGTTACTTACGTACGTGCGTATTTATCTTACCGTGCCCTCAAATGCCCATTTAAATGCTTCCCCCCACCCACTTTTACGTAACTATTACCGGATTTAAACCACACCCCTCCGCATATGTCCCTAGGTGCAATTCACAAGTCTTATGTGCGTAAATACTACGTAATTTGAGTGCAAAAAGTTGCTACGAATGCGCAGCTCATCTGCTCCTAAAAATACGCACGCAATCTGCCATAAAAACGGATCTGTGAATACGGCCGATATACTTTATTGTGCTTGTGCTGATCTGTAACCCATCTGCAGATCAGTTTAAGCACATTAAAGTATACATTAAAGTATACAAGGGTTATGTGGAATGGACCATGCATAGCTTGGATGAACCAATGCCCCACTGTTATATATTACAATAATATTGCTCAAATACAAAGATTAATGTGTACATTGTTCAACACAACAATACACCACATACCCTGTACATAGTTATAAATGCCCTAATTCTGCTGTATTGAATTTATTGTTGCTCATTTAGAACTTAGAACCCATTATGTTCATACAATTGTGTAAAAGTTCCCAATATGGTCATCAGGTACAATGATTGGACAATGTGTAAGAAACATATTTCATAGGATATCGTGACTTACCTGTACATAATGTCTAATACAAAAATTTGGTAAAATCGGCCATAGCATGGGTTCTCACCCAATGGTACAAGTACCACTGGTGGTACTTGGGCCAATATCAGGTGGTACGCAGGAAAACTAGGCAAGGTTTTAAGGAGGTACAATGCCAAAAGTCTGAGGACATAGGGCCTGATCCAGAAATAGTTAAGTGCATGAACTTAGTTACTCCTGGGCTAAACCATGTTGATTGCAGGGGAGTCATAGTTTATCTGTTGCAAACAGTATTAGATTTGAGAGGTGATGTTTTCTATCCCGAGACTAAATAACAGTGTAATAGTAAAGCTGGTCAGCATCTGTGTGCAGTAAGCAATTCAAAGATATATCCCTGCAAGCAAAGAATACAATTAACTGGACTCCCCCTGAAATCAACATGGTTTAGCCCAGGAGTAACTAAGTTCAAGTACTTAACTAGGTCTGGATCAGGCCCATAATTAATAAAATATCTTGGGAGCTAAATGACATATGTAGAAAGTGCACCTTAAAGTCACTACAAAAATATGTAAACAACACCAATAAAAAAGTCTAAAAATATAAATATATGTGTCTACATGATATGCAAAGTAGTACTACTATGATATGCATAGTGGGTAACTGGTACTCCCCCCAATAAAGCTTTTGTCTTCTTTTCTTCATTATGTCTTCTCCTTAGATGACTTTGTCTAGCGCTCTGTTGCGGAACGCACGTGTTTATGAATCTGTTTTTTAAAAGTAATTGAAAAATGATAAAGTAGCAAGGGCTAGATGCAGATTTAAGTACACATTGTGCTTGTAAGTCCACTGCAGCAGAAGCAAAATTACGCAGTGCGATCATATATTTCGTACCTGTTAGCAGTGACGAACGCAGGATTTTGACTTGGGTAATATATGTGCGGTATATCAGGGGTCTGGACATGGCACACTACATAAAGTGTATGTTGCGATATATATGGTGCTTAGTTATGGCACAAACTATAATATATGGGGTATATATTAGGCTTTGGGAATGGCACACTATATAATGTTTATAGTATGCCATTCCCATACCAATATTATATCCTATTTATATTATAGTATGTGCCAATCCCAGACCCATAATAATAATAAATCACTTTATATTATAGTATATGCCAATCCCAGACCCATAATATATCCCTTATATTATAGTATGTGTAAATCCCAGACCCATAATATATCCCGTTATTATAGTATGTGCCAATCCTAGACCCATAATATATCCCTTATATTACAGTATGTGCCAATCCTATACCCATAATATATCCCTTATATTACAGTGTGTGCCAATCCTAGACCCATTATATATCCCTTATATTATAGTATGTGCCATTCCCAAATCCATAATATATCCCTTATATCAGTGGTTCCCAAAATGTGTGCTCTCACCGAGGTGCCATGGGATGTTTCTATTTTCTATTCTATTCTATTTTTATCTTAGGGGTGCCTTGAAAAAAAATACCCTAAGGGTGCCTCAAACTGCGAAAGTTTGGGAACCACTGCCTTATATTATAGTATGTGCCAATCCCAGACCCATAATATATCCCTTATATCAGGGGTGGCCAGACTTTCGGACTTAGGGATCTACTCTAAATTTAAAAAATCTTTTCAGATCTACCATAGTCCAAAATAATCATAATGCAATACTTTTTAGGGGGCTATGAGCCAATGAACACTAATGAAATGAAACTAAACAAACTATAATTTCCAGACTCCATGTCTGCCCCTTGTAATGTTCAGCCTTTATGTCTGCCCCTTACTATGGTCAGCCTCCATGTCTGCCCCTTATAATGTCCAGCCTCCATGACTGCCCCTTGTATAGTCCAGCCTCCATGTCTGCCCCTTGTAATGTCTAGCCACCATGCCTGCCCCTTTTAATGTCCAGCCTCCATGTCTGCCCCTTGTGATGTCTAGCCACCATGTCTTCCTCTTTATTATTTGTCCAGCCTCCATGTGTGCACCTTATAATGTCCAGCCTTCATGTGTGCCCCATATAATGTCTAGCCTCCATGTGTGCCCCATATAATGTCCAGCCTCCATGTGTGCCCCTTATAATGTCTAGCCTCCATGTGTGCCCCTTATAATGTCCAGCCTCCATGTCTGCCCCTTATGTCCAGCCTCCATGTCTGCCCCTTATATCCAGCCTCCATGTCTGCCATTTATATCCAGCTTCCAAGTCTGCCCCTTATGTTCAGCCTTCATTGTCTGCCCCTTATGTCCAACCTCCATTGTCTGTCCCTTATGTTCAGCTTCCATTATCTGCCCCTTATGTCCAGCCTCCATTATCTGCCCCTTATGTCCAGCCTCCATTGTATGCCCCTTATGTCCAGCCTCCATTTTCTGCCCCTTTAAATGTCCAGCCTCCATGTCTGTTCCTTATGCCCAGCCTCCATTATCTGCCCCTTTAAACATCCAGCCTCCATGTCTGCTCCTTATGTCCAGCCTCCATTATCTGCCCCTTATGTCCAGCCTCCATGTGTGCCCCTTATGTCCAGCCTCCATTGTCTGCCCCTTATGTCCAGCTTCCATTGTCTGCCCTTATATCTAGCCTCCATTGTCTTCCCTAATATCTAGCCTCCATTGTATGCCCCTTATATCCAGCCTCCATTGTCTGCCCCTTATGTCACGCCTCCATTGTCTGCCCCTTATGTCACGCCTCCATTGTCTGCTCCTTATTTCCAGCCTCTGTTACTTACCTTTGATGCTTTGTCATTTCCTCCACGGCACTCCCTCTCTCTGTCTGTCCCACGCTGTCTCTCCCGGCCACGTGGTGCGGTAGTGGTAATACAGGAGCCATGTAGAACCAAATCTGTTTGTAGAATGGCAGTGATCTAATAGGTTAGGTCACTGCTATTCATAGCAACAGGTTTGGTCCTACAGGGCTCCCGTAGGAGCCATGTATTTACCTGTACTGTGCAGCGTACAGCCCTGCTGCATATACAGCGGCACCGGCTTTCCCAAAAAATAAAAAAAACAAAAAAACACAACTTGGTCCCGAGAGTCTGATCTGACGCCAGGTCTTCTGGGAGAGTCAGCAAATCTCCCGCAAGTCTCGCCCACATGTCTATCATTACAGTTATTTCTAGTGTTACTAGGGATTGGGCGAGACTTCATGACATCATTTTTGTCATCAAGTCCAGCCACTCCCCCCCTGGAGCATTATGAAACACAGTGATGATGGACAAGGGGCAGGGCTTCAGCATGTGATTTGCATAAATTGCATCTTTAAGCCCTGTCCTTATACTGGCATTCTCCCGGAGGGAATAAATAGAGGGCTGGCGACACTGCTTACAGTGTGTAATCTGGAGCCATTTGTAGTGCGTTGATTTGAACCAATCTTTAATGTCATTTGATTGCAGAAGTCCATTTAACAAATTTTAAGGCACACCAAATTTTGATTTCATTTTATACTAATGATATTTCTATTAACAATTAGCTATTTATCAGAACAATTCGTCTTCCCTTTACTACAGGTTCCTACTGCTTAACAGAAGCTCACATTATACTTGACAGACAGGCTGATATATGTATGTGTATTTCTGTATCCACGGATACGTTTTAGACTCCTATAATCCATTGTAAAACACATACATACAATCCAAATTCTCTTTCAGATCCAGGTCTTATTACAAATTTATGTGTTTAACAGAAGTAGGAAGGAAAAATATAATGGGTACAGTAAAACATTTACATTCCTGTCACAAACTGTGCAAACACATCTGTTCAAACTGCTATACACACTACAATTTCCAAACTTTTTTTTTTCTTTTTTGTTGAATTTCCAAGAACATTTCACGGTTCTGGCACATAGAGGCTGAATAAGGCATCCTTCCTGTAGTAAGACCAGAGACAAAATGTCATGGCATAACAAGTGTTCTAGGTGGATAGCAAAGCGTACAGATTTACAACACATAAAAATCCTATTCCGATCCCACCCTGTAAGGTGCAGAGGGAGGCAGACAAACCACTTGCCTACTGGCACAGCTATTTTATAGAAATAACACTGTAATAGTATGGCCCATCTTATGACTTATGTGGTCTGAGGTTTGGCAGACCCTCGTTAGAGCTTCCTTCGTTTTCCAAGCATAATTTCACAAAATGTAATCAAGAGACTGCTGGCAATAACCTCTCTGCAGCCTGTATATAAAGTCTTTATCCTGGTTATAACACTGGGAGACATTTCTTGCCACGATTGAAAACTAACGTGTAAAAAAAAATCTAGATTTCTGCCTTTATTTTTGTAAATGTATAATCCCTTGGGCCAGATTTACTAACATGCAGGTTTGGACAATTGGAGATGTTGCCCATAGCAACCAATCAGATTCTAGATCTCACTTTCCTTTTACATACTTAGAGCAGAGTTGCCGACTCTCCCTGAATATCCGGGAGACTCCTGACATTTGGGCAGTTCTCACGGTATCCCGGGAGAGCCGGCAAAGCTCCCGCAAGCCCCACCAGCCATCAATTATTACTTCAATCCCTAGTGTTACTAGCGTTGATGATGTCATCAAGCCCCACCCATCCCCTGAAACGCTAGAGATCACAGGAGTGATTGACAAGGGGCAGGGCTTAATGACGTGATTTGCATAAATCTTTAGATTGCACTTACGCAATCTACGTACAGAAATGGTACGTAGATAGCGTAAATAAGTTACTAAGCATGCGTAGTAGCTCTATTCTTAAAACAACATATGCAAGATGAAAACTACGTAACTGTGAATCCGGACCTATAGCTTTATGTTCTGAAATTACTAAATACCAAAGAACACATTGAAATTTACACTGCTGTAAAATTTGAAATGACTGCACCATCTGATGGAGGTTACACTATAGGGAAAAGGGATGGACTGAAGTAGCTCATTTAAAGTATCCAATCCAGATGCACACATTTGTGGAACTGCGGATGTTTTGAGCCGCAGCATTTGCATATCCATATAAGTCCAGAAGAATCACGGTTAAGGCTCCAAAAAATATATGACACCATTGGTTGAATTTATTTAATGTGATTCATTTTATTTTATTAAATAGTTCTTTTATTTATGACTATATATATTTGATATTCACTTTCTTTATCAATTAACACAGAATACTCACACAAAGCATAACCAACATTTTCCCTGTACATAAAAATGGACTTGTATCGCACAATGAACTAGCCAGGTTGTATGGCAAGAGTACTGTACGATCCAGTCACACAGAAGAGTTAGTACCAGAACTCAGGGTAATTAAAGTATGGAAAGAGAAAATATAAAAAATTAGTGTAAATCATGTAATAAAAAAGGAAATTGGATAGCATATTGGTTCTAAAAAATAGTAGGAAAAATGTTGATAAGCAGGTTGAGGAATTTGGTAAGCTTGTATGAAGAATTGGGTTTTAAGGTAGCCCTTGATATTTTAGAGAATAAACAATAGTTTTATTGGCCATGGAAGGTTATTCTAGACAGTGGTGCAGCCCAGGAGAAGTCCTGTAACCAGGAATCACAGTATTTATTAAGTGTAAAGGAGAGCTGCAAATGCTGTGTAGATTTGAGAGAGAGAGAGAGCTAGAAGTTATGGATGTGGGCACAGTCTTGTTGATGGCTTTGTAGGTTTTATATTGGTGACAAATTACTGCGCTAAACTGAATTATATTTATCAAGATCCACAAAGTAAAACTTTGGTGTTACAAAAAACAAAATAGCAGAAACAAATTAAGGAAAAGTAGAGCTAACTTGCAATTCCCAAAATAAATAACTTGCAGGGGAGCAGGTGCTTTAGTAAAAATTCCTTCCTACCTCAAACCGGTTTTAGATGTTTATCCTACAAATTTGTTCTGAAATTTTTATCATAGCTTTACAGCCACAAAAGATATTGTACTTCAACTTCCAAAAATTAAAATTCCAAGCAAATAAAAACAATTTAATAAGAGAAAAAAAATGAAATGAAATACTGCTTTGGCAGTAAATAAGTCATTCCGATTTTAAGAACAAACAAATAAGTAAAACAAACTACAAATCGAATGATGAATTGGTAAAGTGTTGCACAACCCACCTAATGAATTGTTTATGTCTTAAACAGCAATGTTGACCTAGGGAAAGTTTAGAAGGAAGTGATTTCTTTAGACTTTTCAGTGTTAATGAAAACAAGCTTTGAGCCTCTTATAACAGCTATCAAAATATATTCAGGAGACATAGGAAGCAATGTTTAGGAGCTAAATCTCCGAAATATGTTTAAAACAATTGTAGATATACAAATCTTTAACTTGGAAATATGATCCACTAAGGAGGAAACGACAGGGGTAAACTAGAGGTGAGGTGTTAAAGATCATGATTCCCAACACATAAAGGAAACATAGTGGTTGTTTTTTGGTCAAATTTTTGTGAAAAACAAGGATGCAGGATTTCCTGTTTAGAACTTAATTTTAAAATGTTGAAGTTTATACTGATCAACAAACTTCATCTCAAGTGTGGCCATTTATTTGATGTCATCTATGCTGTTAAGTACCCTGGAGACCATTGACTAAGATAAACACAATATTTAATGCACCATTGCTTTAAAACAGTGTTTGCTATATTGCCATGCAGTTAATTAGTTCAAACTGTTTACTATATAGTGGTAATGGCACAAGAAGTTATTTAAACAGTTCCACAATGTATGTTTCCAGATGAGGGATGCGTAGTACTGATATATTAGCGGCTTTTTCCAATATTTTCCAGCATGTACAAAAAGGTTCACATAAACATGTTGGTTTAAAATTGGCACAAAAGCATAGGCAAAAACAGTGGGGGGGCATTCTGTTCCCCAGATAGGTTTCATGCGCCACTGCGGACTGACATTTTCGACATACACAAAGTCAACAGCTAATTGTCGGCTGTGTGTTTTTTAGAATATGACTACATTATAAAACTCACGCTGCAGACCCGCCACCGGACCAGGCGCTTATCGACGCTCCGATTACTAGGCAGGTTAGTGCAGGAGGGGATTTAGTTTAGTAGGGCAGTCTTAGGGTTAGGTTACGGGGAAGGGATAGATGAGAGAAGGGGAGTCTTAGGATTAGGCTGTGGGGAGGGGATGGAGCCTAGAGGGGGAGGCTTAGGGTTATGCTGTGGGAAAGGGAGTTTTAGGTGTAGGCTGCAGGGGAGGAAGGGTTAGGCAATGGAAGGGAGGCTAAGGATAAGAATTACAAAAAGAGTTGGGGCTGGGGAAATAGAGAGCGGTGCTTACCTGACTGCGGCCACGGGTGGAGAGAGACAAGTTGTATCCAACTTGTCTCTCTCCACGTGCGGCCGGCGTTTCCTCCATTACTGTCTGCTCCAGGACGCTGGATTCTGGTAAAGGAGCACGCTCCCGCACACCGCTGTGATTGTATTTTATATGCTTTTAAATCAAGAGATTGATCTGGCACGTTTTCATATTGTACTAGCAGTTGCCTCTTAATAAAACGGTACTACACCATACGATGCCCCCTTCTCTTTGTTATATATAAGTATATATATATATATATATATATATTTATTTACATACACACACACACATATATTGTCCAAGGTTAATACAATATATATATATATATATATTTACATACACACACATATATATTGTCCAAGGTTAATAAAATATATATATAT
>WWET01000673.1:327385-357068 GCA_011038615.1 Limnodynastes dumerilii | reverse complement strand
ATGGATTTGTTTATAGGTTTACTTATTTGTTTTTTTTTTTACTTTTTATATGTATAATTAGATTTTCTTTATGGCCTTGCTGGGGTAAACCCGTCTGTAAATTCCATCTAGGCCTTTTTATTAGACCTATCTCTCCTCCTCTTTGTACATCAGGCAGGTAGCCCACTGTGAAACATGTGAGTGCAGCGGTAATAGCGATTTTACTTGGACACTTTCCATATGCCCTTAGATCCTGTTCTCGCTGTGGGTGGTAATGGTTGGCTGCACCTGATCAATGGAAAATCCCTAGATGATAAAGAAAAGTGAAAGACCATGTACAATGATTGTGCTTAAAGCTAAATAGATGTCATATGTAGTTATAGCTTCCATATTTTTAAATAAACAATGGGACAGTCCATTGACAAAGTTTGCTTGGTTCTAAAAGTCAACCCACGCTGTCTTTACTTAAGCTAAACTACCTTAAACTGGTAAAACACTATAGTGCCAGTAACAGACTTGTAAAAATAAAATATAGTTCATAAAAATACAGCAGGGCAGTGGTGACATATTATATAGATCCTTGCATTATGTGGAAATATATGCTCCAAAGGACACATATCCCAGAAACAATCACTTTATAAAAAAAAATTAATGTAACAAAAAACAACAACAACAAAATACATTTTCCTTTTTTGTTACAGGTTTCTACTAATGCTATCTCCTAGGCATAAATAGTCATCTCAACAGTCACAACAATGTATATATGATAATGTCTTAAGGTCACCTACAGGCTACCCTCTGGAACCCAGCAGGGAAGAGTGTACCCAACATTGTTCAACGGGGACCTGGTCCAATGAAAGCAGTACAACGTCTCATAGGAGTAAGCACACTGAGCATGTGCAAAATGGAAACATCCAACGTCCATCCCTGCCCTGTATGTCTGTACTGTATTTTGATTGATTTTGTACGGCGTTGTAGACACCGTGTGGCGCTTTATAAATAAACGATAATAATAAAAATAACATGCTCAAAAAGATATTCACAAGAGTTGATGCAGGATACTTAAGGAAGCAAACAAACACATGGCTGAAAATCCATTCGTAGCTATGAAGAAATTACCACATTCCCATTCATATATTGTAGAGTAAATTATTTATTGTTTACTATCACCCAGCACACATATGTGACCACAGGTGCTTCTCTGAGCTCACTCCAGTACTGCACAGTACTGCACATGTCTGAACTTACACCTATAAAAAGGTGTATTCCTCAACTCTGGATCAGGGCCTGCAGTATATTGGGTTTAAAATACTATTAGAGGCAAAGTATTAAAAAAGTAGTAGACATAGTGTGCTTCTGGACCAACATAGTTTAAAGACTCCAAGGGACAGATTTTCTAAGTTGCAGGTTTGGAAAAGTGGAGATGTCTATAGAAACCAATCAGATTCTAGCTCTCACTTTCCTATTACATACTAGAGAATGTCAGCTAGAATCTGATTGGTTTCTATAGACATCTCCACTTTTCCAAACCTGCAACTTAGAAAATCTGTCCCTTGGAGTCTTTAAACTATGTTGGTCCAGAAGCACACTATGTCTACTACTTTTTTAATACTTTGCCTCTAATAGTATTTTAAACCCAATATACTGCAGGCCCTGATCCAGAGTTGAGGAATACACCTTTTTATAGGTGTAAGTTCAGACATGTGCAGTACTGTGCAGTACTGGAGTGAGCTCAGAGAAGCACCTGTGGTCACATATGTGTGCTGGGTGATAGTAAACAATAAATAATTTACTCTACAATATATGAATGGAAATGTGGTAATTTCTTCATAGCTACGAATGGATTTTCAGCCATGTGTTTGTTTGCTTCCTTAAGTATCCTGCATCAACTCTTGTGAATATCTTTTTGAGCATGTTATTTTTATTATTATCGTTTATTTATAAAGCGCCACACGGTGTCTACAACGCCGTACAAAATCAATCAAAATACAGTACAGACATACAGGGCAGGGATGGACGTTGGATGTTTCCATTTTGCACATGCTCAGTGTGCTTACTCCTATGAGACGTTGTACTGCTTTCATTGGACCAGGTCCCCGTTGAACAATGTTGGGTACACTCTTCCCTGCTGGGTTCCAGAGGGTAGCCTGTAGGTGACCTTAAGACATTATCATATATACATTGTTGTGACTGTTGAGATGACTATTTATGCCTAGGAGATAGCATTAGTAGAAACCTGTAACAAAAAAGGAAAATGTATTTTGTTGTTGTTGTTTTTTGTTACATTAATTTTTTTTTATAAAGTGATTGTTTCTGGGATATGTGTCCTTTGGAGCATATATTTCCACATAATGCAAGGATCTATATAATATGTCACCACTGCCCTGCTGTATTTTTATGAACTATATTTTATTTTTACAAGTCTGTTACTGGCACTATAGTGTTTTACCAGTTTAAGGTAGTTTAGCTTAAGTAAAGACAGCGTGGGTTGACTTTTAGAACCAAGCAAACTTTGTCAATGGACTGTCCCATTGTTTATTTAAAAATATGGAAGCTATAACTACATATGACATCTATTTAGCTTTAAGCACAATCATTGTACATGGTCTTTCACTTTTCTTTATCATCTAGGGATTTTCCATTGATCAGGTGCAGCCAACCATTACCACCCACAGCGAGAACAGGATCTAAGGGCATATGGAAAGTGTCCAAGTAAAATCGCTATTACCGCTGCACTCACATGTTTCACAGTGGGCTACCTGCCTGACGTACAAAGAGGAGGAGAGATAGGTCTAATAAAAAGGCCTAGATGGAATTTACAGACGGGTTTACCCCAGCAAGGCCATAAAGAAAATCTAATTATACATATAAAAAGTAAAAAAAACCCAAATAAAGTAAACTATAAACAAATCCATTCAACAAACTCAATTAATGTCAAAAGGAATATTTACATATGTCTCACTTTTGTAATTAAATTCTTTGAATGAAAATTATAAGTATATTGTCACCTGGAAGTAGATTAATATATGATGACACGTAGTAATTACATTATAATTATGAGTGATCTGAATTGTTCTTGTTCATGATGTTAGACAAATAAATGAATATTGAAACACATGATTGATTTAAATCTTTATTTATGTCATTCTTTTAATCTGTTTATTTTTTTACAGCATGAAATATAATTCAGAATTTCAGTATTATATTCCCTGAAAAACATTGATGCTTCCCAAATACCATTTTACTGTTCTACTCAATACTTTTAATTAGTGAGCAGTAACATTGGGCTGTATTCACAGATCTGGGTGAGTTAGGTGCGGACAGATCCGCACAGACATTGCCTCTCCTTGTCTCCCCTCCCCCGCCCTACCCGGCTAACCTAAATTCCTCCCCCTTCCCACTTCTACCTAAGCACTCCCCAAGGCGGCATCACGCTGCCTCTTTCTAACTAAAATACTCTGTGCGGTCTTTGGAGGCAATCTACGTATCTAACTGGTACGTAAATTGCGTAAATGACCTATTAGGCATGTGTAGTAGGTCATTTACTAAGGATCTAAGCGTCTGCTTCTTAGGTGTGAACACGGGCCATTGTCATATCAGTGCACCTCCTTTATTTCCTATCAGCTCATAGTAAAATGGTTGCTATGGTAACATTTCCATTGTACCATTTCAGAAGCTCTAGTGAATCTATTCCTTGAGTTTCCTAAACAATCACTAAAGGGCTGGGTTTTACAATGAAAGCAAGGGGACTTACACCAGGCACATGCTTGCGTCAGATGCTATGCATCGGCTCTCATTGCACATGGAACTCTGCAGTCCCATGACACTCCCCTTTTTCTTAAGGATCTTTACTGACATCCGCGTTCATAGCGCATGTCTCTATGAACTCTCTCTGCATATGTCTGTGCTTAAGTTGCTTATGTAAGAGCGTACTTAGCAAACTGCGCCCTTTATTCCCCATTTACATCCCCCCTCCCACCCTCTCTTCTTAACTTCCTTGTTACAGAGGACTGGCACAGCCCTTCTTACTTATCTCACTAAGGGCTCCATTTACTTACCTTCCTCGTTCCCTGTGAACGAAGCTGCATCAGGCTCGCTTATCATCGCAGCGAGCCTGGCAGCTTCATTGACAGTATTTAAAAATACTGTGATGATCACCCGGGTTCGTGCAGTACTACACATTCATGCGATACATGTGCAGTAGCTCTCAATCGGGACTTAGAAAAATTTCAGTGCCGACATGAGAAACACTGCACATGCTCAGTGTTTCTCTTTAGGCACTTTGAAATTTTCCCAGGTCCTGACATGAGAAACACTGCGCATGTGCAGTGTATTCATGCCGGGACCGGACAGCTGCAGCCCGACGGGACGCCCGGACAGGTGAGTAATGTTTATTCCTATATTCTATGGGGTTTATTCTACTTATTTATATTTTCTATGTTTTTATGTTTTTTATTGATTTTTTTTTTTAATTCTAAAACTATTATTTTTTTTTTTACACTCCGGCAGTATTTCTATGTATTCCGGCAGTCTCCCCATACATACCCCCCTTTTCCTCCCCCTAATAACAGCTATTAGGGGGAGGAAAAGAGGGGTATATGGGGACATCGCTGAAATACTTACCACAAATGTCAGTCTGAGCTGACGTTAGTCTGACGCCAGGAGCGGAGTGTAAAATTCTGCTCCGGCATTTTGTAAATATGATAAACTTCATTTTAATGCGATAGGGCGAGTTTTGAAGTGAACACTGGCACTATCGCATTAAAATGATCTTTGTAAATAGAGCCCTATTGAAGTCTATGCATAGTGGCATAACAGCCGGATCTCATGCGTAACTTTGTTTCCTGGGAATGCGCAGTTCATCCTATCCTAAAAATACGCACAGAGGGGGTGATTCAAAAATGCGACTGCGAAAAGATCGCAAATATACGCAACTAAGTTCAGATCTTAGCAGGTTACAGCCCACTGTTTAAACAGTCACTCCCCTTGAGCCCACTGTTTAAATAGTCACTCCCCTTGCAAACAGCGGCGGATCTTAAAGTTAGACCACCATTGAGCAACCCTAACTCTGCGCTGTCATTTGAGATCTTAAGGGAAGTAGTTGCGGTTATTTGAGATCCTAAGTGTCTGCCCGCGCCCACTTTCCCTCATCTCCCTGCCTCCCCCCGCCCATTTCCATGCAAATCCTTCAGATCTTAAACTTCCGCAGCACTTAAGATCTTAAGTGCTTGCGATCGATTCACAGGTCCGCGCGTAGCAAATTTACGATCCTAACCTCTACGTAGACGGCGTTGCACTATTACTACGCATGCGCATTGATGCGAATTTTCTAAGATCCTAAATATACGCACCTAAGTAGCGATAAAATCGCATCTCTGAATCAGGCCCAGAGATTCCGCTTGTTCTTAAGTGCAAATCAAGTCCAATACATGGAGATGTATAAATCATGCGCTAATCACTTAAGGGATTGTTTATAACCTCAGCATCCCAGGTGGCACTACCCAGTGATTATTCCCATACAGTAAGGCTGATAACCCCTATGGATCATGTTGAGAACAATCATGGTTTTCTCTATTGACCCCATCCCAAATGAGTTCAGCCTTCTGTCAACAAAGAAATAAATGTGACATCCTTAAGTACTATTGGAATGCTTACATCAGACAGATCTGAGAGAGTTAATTTGGTCAAATGCACTTTGACCATGTTTATGTCTCAGATAAGAATTCTAGCATCTTGCAGCTTGCCCTTTTGACCCTTATTTCCTTGTTCATGTATGGTTAAGAGAAAGTGATATGTAATTCCAAATCTTTACTTTTGTTAGGTCCCAAAGTGGAATAGGATTTCACCCCAGCCTTATCTGAGCTATAAACATCCTGTGAACATTCATATCTTGTAGATATCTTCAGAAAAATGATTAAATACATACCACCAGACACAATGTTAAACCTCTTGGTATTTTGAACAGCAGGAGATGTTGGGAATTCCTGCGAGCTCTTATTTTCCCTCTTCCTTTCAGATAACTATGCTGTACAAGGTTGTAAAGTTGGACGGAATTTAACTGCGTTTTTTTGAGGTCTAGACACTTAACGTCAAACTGTTGCAATTTACTGCTGTGCAGATGTAATCGCTCTCATATGTAAATGTAGGAGTAGAAAGCGAGTATGCTGGCCAGTATTTTTTAAAGGTAACATATCCCATAATTATAAGTTAAGTTTATTTTTATATTAATATTCTGAAATAAATATGACTGTGGCTTATAGTCTGGAACATTGGGCCTGATCCAGATCAACGATGTAGCGCTGAGCGTGCTAACGCTCAGCGTTACATCGCTGACTCCCCCCTGGCACTCCCCCTGTGCGGGCGTATGGCCCCTTCCTTACGCCGGGTGAAGGCTACCCTAGCTTCAGCCGGCGTAAGGAAGGGGCCATACGCCCGCACAGGGGGAGTGCCAGGGGGGAGTCAGCGATGTAACACTGAGCGTTAGCACGCTCAGCGCTACATCGTTGATCTGGATCAGGCCCAAAGACCTTTATTAAATACAATGCAGTTCTACATACAATGAAAACGTCTTTTGAGTAATCACCATCCTTGCAATAGTGATCTGTTTTCAAGTCCAACACCTTTCTACCTTGCACCTAAGGAAGAAGTCTGATTGACAAGTCTAATCCTTAATTTGTACTCCCAACTCTCACAACTGAGGACCACTAAGCAATAACAAACAAGTATAAATGAGCTGTTCCTGCTTAACATAATATAAGACCAGAAACAAAATAAAAAAAATATAAAACCGCTACTATGGACGCCCGATCTACGATCGGGCGTTTCCATAGTAACGCCGGGCAACATCTGCCCGGCGCATGCGCATTTGAGCTACGGCCGCTGTACTAGCGACGGCGGCCGTAGCTCAGGATCAGGCCCATTTTCTCTACGTTACTCATTATTGCATTGGTTCTGATGAACTAACAAGAAGCACTCTTCTCGTTCATTGATAGTCTAAATAGGGCATTGATAGTCCAAATGTATGTTCTTTTTTGGGCTTTAGTTCACAGCTGCGATGATTTGTATTTGGCAGATAACTTTCTGCCAATGAAATGATGACAGCGATTAGTTTTCGTCAGTTTCCATTAGTGAAATCATCATTCCTGTGACTGGTATGTCTTCAAATATTCCAATGGAGACGGTTACTACTATCTTATCTTATTCCAAACCATTCCCTTTCTGCAACCTAACCTTAACTCTCCCCTAACCATAAACATTCTCGTTCCGCAGCCTAACCTTAACCTTCGCCTTTCCACAGCCTAACCCTAACCATCACAATATGATTTGCCTCTGTGAGACTGGTGCTAGGTCTCTGGACACCCTAGGCACCCTCCTTTTCCCTGCCACCAATAGTATTGCTTACAAGTCACAGGGGATCAACTAAGCTGTGGCTTCTGCAATGTACAGTACTATAGAGAAGCCACTGTTCAGCTAATCATTTACCAGCTCAGCCACTCTGCTGTCATGTCCTATACAGCTGATTGGCTAAGCAGTACAAGTGAGCGCCATTGCATCCAGAACACACAAGCTGATTCACACAGATAAGGCCTAGTCCAGGAATCGAACTCATGACATTAGCACTGTGAGACACAAGTTCTACTCACTGAGCCATCGTGCTACTTTAAAGCTTTGAACTTCTTGCCAACTGTCACAGGTTGAACTATGAACATCATATGAACATCAGGGTTTAAAATGTTCTCTCTATCCCCTGCTTCATTCAACATTTCCTCCTTTGTTACAGTCATGTGTAAGGCTGGAATATTTTCAGACCACTTCTATTTGTTTTCCTTAGAATTATTGCATGCATTTTTAAGACCAGACTCCACAGTATGCTTTGCTTAAAACAATATATAGTTTGTACTTGATTGTATTTAATACTTAGATTAATCTATTACCTCTTTTTCACACAACTGAACATTGTTTTTATTTATTTGGCTTGTTGTTTGTTTCTCTAAAATGAAACATATAAAGGATCTGAATTTGTAAAACTTTTTACTGATGTTTAGAGTTAACAGCTGTTCATACTCCAGGCTGGAATACATAATCCAATATCCCAAACACATTCATGAAACTTTACCAGTACATGCATTAATAGTGCCAGACTGAATGATGTACAGGTAGCAGCTGTTACCTAGTGGCTGGAGGTAGACAAACAAGACACCTCCAAAAACTTTTCGGTCAACTGTAGTAAGGAAGCAGAAAACCCCTATTCAGTTACATGAGAAAATGTAACATCCATGGTTTATACTTTCTGATATTGTCTTAGATAACAATGCATGGGAATATTATGTTACATGTAATGCTGTATATCCAGTAATAATTCCATTATTTAATGTATTATTATTTGTATTACTTAATGTTTATTTCCATCATTAAGTGACGGGACAGGTACACTACAGTGGGTCATAATTGTGTTAATGTGGTAAAACATGTTGCATTTCTTTGATGTGCTGCCACCTGGTGTTCATGATCATTCTTGCAAATCATGGCATAATACACTCTCCACTAGTCAAACAGGAACATACTCCATTTGGAGGTCCATGCTGTTATAAAGTTGCATCCTGCACTGCACATACTGGAGCCAATCCAATGAGTGTATGCCAGCTCACATTGGACCTGATTCAGACCCCCGCACGCTTTCTGTACATGCGGGGGTCAGTCCGCATAGAAGAGGGGATTGAACTCCCCCTGTCCTCCCTGCATGTATAAGTGGGGTGACGCTCACAGGTCTGGATCTGGTCCATAGTGTATATCTCAGAATAGCAACTGATTCAGACACGGATGGGGGCTTGTAGTCAGGTTGTGCCAAAGCACCTGCATCTGATCCACAGTCGTACATAAAAACAGTTGCACCAGCCACAGGTCATGTCTAAGTCCAAAGGGAAGCTCCTCGGACCCTTGTGTTAGAATGAATGTGATTTGCGAGAGACCATTGTTCTACAGCTGAATGGAGAGTGCCGGCCATTGTAAACAGCGACAATGATGCGACTGCCGAAAGGTAAGTGTATTAGGCTAAACCTACTCTTAAAGCTTTCCTAACCCTAACTTTCCCTTTCTTCAGCCCTAACTCTAACCCTATATGGCTCACAGCTTACCTATAACCCTCCATGCCCCGCAGCCTAACTCTAACCCTATATGCCTCGCAGCTTACCTATAGCCATCCATGCCCCGCAGCCTAACTCTAACCCTATATGCCTCGCAGCTTACCTATAACCCTCCATTCTGATTTAATGGGATCCAAGGCACACCAAAAAACAAAGGGCTGGATCCAGATTTAAGTAAGTGCTTGAAATGAGTTACTCCTGGGCTAAACCATGTTGATTGCAGGGGAGTCACATTTCATCTGTTGCAAACAGTATTAGAGTTGAGAGGTGATGTTTCCTATCCCAAGTCTAAATAACAGGGTGATAGTAAAGCTGGTCAGTATCTGTGTGCAGTAAGCAATTCAACAATATATCCCTGCATGCAAAGAATACAATTAATTTGACTCCCCCTGAAATCAGCATGGTTTAGCCCAGGAGAAACTAATTTCAAGCACTTACTTTAGTCTGGATCCAGCTCAAAGTCTGCAACCATTTTAGCTGCTGTGCCATCACGATGCATACTTCTACATATGAAACCACCAATCATCACTGTTCATTTTCAGTTTCGGACCACATTTTGGGAATATGAGCGCCTTTTTTTTACCTATACTAGACCGTGTGCCATAAAGATTGTCTGGTTTATTGGTACTCAGTGACCCAAGAAGTTGGTGGTATTTATTGGCAAGATGTGCAAAGTACCAGACCAAAGGAACAACAGGGATTAAACTCTATCCATGTACAGTTATAAAGAGGGCATAATGGTCATGAGTATTCTGATAAAAAATAAAGGTAACAAACAGGACACCCCGGGACCAAAGAGAACCTATCACAGTTACCTAGACATACAAAGTCATCGGACACCTACTTATAAACCATGAGTGCACCTATGACAGTTCTTCTAAGTATAATGCAACATGCAGCCTGAGTGCAAATAGCAATAAAGTAGAGTTCACACTGAGAAGTAACAGTAATGATTGACATTATTACTGTTATGGGAAACGACTATGTTTCCATTGTTGCAGATTACGTCATGAAATGATCCCCTGCTGGATCTTCATTTCTTCTCATCATGCAGTTCTGCTACTATGTGAAAGATATCCTGCACTGTTGATCTGACATATTAGGAGCTCCTAAAAATCAAATCAAACGATCACAGACTGTGTCTAACGATTCAAGAGCATTGTTGGACAGTACACGCTGGTAAGATATTTGCTCAAAAAAGCCCCAGTGTGTACCCCGCTTAAATCAGCTGTTATACTTTATGTGCAGTAGAGCATTTTGTAAGTCACTGTATTTCTGTTTATAGAAGCACTCATAATATCACAGACTGCTGTAGAACATTACCCTTAAGCTATTTCAGTTACATTTTTAGATTGGTAATACTCATAAACCGGATAAAGTCCTGGGCAACGAAACGCGTTGAGTTTGAGTGATACATAATAGGCAACAAACATAAGCATTCAGAACTGGGGTTGATTGTGGCACTATAAGCACATCATTGTGGGGAATTCTTAGCATTGTGATCACTGCCTCCATCCTGCTTAAAATTACTGAGCACATTAGTGTTAGGCATACAGCATCTGTTCATTGTTGCATACCCCCAACCATTGCCTAATTGAGATAAATGTGACCCAATTGAGATAAATTTAGATAGGACAGAGGGCACGTCTTACCATGTGTACTGCTGAGAGGGACGCACTATTACTACATGCATTGATTTATTTATTTATTTATTATCGTTTAAAGATCTTTGATTTGTTTTGCTTGTATAAGCAACTTAAAAATAATGCATTACGGGGCTCTCTTGTTTATTTTGGAATAATTTATAAGGAGGGAGATTTAAAAAAATGTTTTCGTATAACACCATTTGACACATTTTATTGTGGATACAAGTGGTGATATAAGACAGAAATATTAATGTATATTCTAAATATAATGTAAATAGGAAAATAAATATATAAAACTATATTTAAGACAGACAAGACATTTTTTAGGGTTAGAAAACAACGAAAGACACGGTTTTAGATCATTAGGCTTTTTTACCAACTGTTCAATTTTTATGTATTAATATCATTTTTTTTCTAGTTGACTATGGGTCAACAGTTAATTTGTTTTAACATTTCCATGATAATAATAATAATAATAATAATAATAATAATAGTAATAATAAGCTTTAACTGTATCACAGAAAAATCAAAACAAGACAATTATTTCAATGAGATGAAAGTCTATATGTGTGGGAGGAAGACATCTCTTTTAATGTTACAGTTTACACTTGCCATTAGCAGCACTAAAGAAATGACAAGCAGACTAAATGCAACATGTCATTTGGATATTGCTACATTTGTCTAGTTGTACAGGAGGAAGATCTCAGTTTTGAGTGGTTTGACCTTAATCTCCCCTTGGCAGTTAAACTCCAAAATACTTGCATAAAAGCTCGTCCTAATCTGTGAGTTGATAAACATAATGCAGATTATGTTCTTATTTTCACATGTTTTCTCACTATGAAAAATACAAACTTTACCATTATAGAACAATCAAAATAATAACTTGGGGCCAGATCCAGGCTTAACACAACACTGAGGACATTGGCAGCATGGATCTAGCGGCGGATTCGCCTTCCATGACTTTAAGTCTTTGGACCCTGCCATAAATTTTATTTGCCACCCCCACTTAAAATGGAGACAGCTCAGAAGTCTGGATAGGGTGGAAGTGTTCGATTCCCCCCTCCCCCACCCCACCTTCTACTAGGATTATCGGTCCCAGCAGGAGATGTGTATGGTGCCCTGGTGGGAAATCTTCAGGTCTATCGGGTCACACCCCCTACTGGGATCAATAATTGTTCCAGTATATGGCCAGTTTAATAGTCCTCTTCCAAAAAGATTTACATTCCATGAGGCCTAAATTAAACCTTAAATTGATTCCCCTGCTAAAACCATGATACAAATGTCTGACTTGGCCATTCATATGCACATTGTGCTAATAAAAAATAATTTACACATGCTGTAATTAATATAACTTAACAACAAGCAGAAGGTTTACTGTTCATTGTGAGATTTAGAGAACTAAATAAATTAATCTGTTTTTAACAAGACATTTATACACACTTGTGGCACTAAATGGTTGACTACACACATATTGATGGCTGCAGTAAAAAATGTAGTGGACCATATGCTAAAAAAAAAAAAATAGCAATAATAAACATATTTTAATCATATTTATTTATTTTCTCAGTTTTATTTTTTCTACTTGTTGACTAGACAGATTATCATAGCATGAACCACTTTCATTTGTCTGTTTATATTATACTTTAGGACAGTTCAGCATAATACAACATTGTGCACACAGTATGCTATGCCTATGGTAAGATTTCACAGCAAATACGTTTTTCTACACATTTCTTTAAACCAATAAAATACTATAAACTTTGTGTTATAGAAGCGCTTGAAATGAGTTACTCCTGGGCTAAACCATGTTGATTGCAGGGGAGTCATATTTCATCTGTTGCAAACAGTATTAGAGTTGAGAGGTGATGTTTCCTATCCCAAGTCTTAAATAACAGTGTGATAGTAAAGCTGGTCAGTATCTGTGTGCAGTAAGCAATTCAATGATATATCCCTGCATGCAAAGAATACAATTACCTTGTCTCCCCTTGTAATCACCATGGTTTAGCCCAGGAGTAACTAATTTCAAGCTCTTACTTAAGTCTGGATCCAGCCCAATGTGTCACCAGAAAAATGATTGCCATATGGTGCTGTATGTAAAATGCTCCTTCGTAGCAGTAGCCGCTGAATAAGCTTAGTATATTTTCTCCAATGCTGCAAGCAAGTTTTTAAAACTATATAAAAATATAACAATTAAAAAATCCCATAAACCAACAGCATAACTGCAGTGGGCGAATGAGGTGTAGCTGCGACCGCTGAGCCATGAGCCATTGCTGCAGCCATAATAGCAGGACTGAGGAGCATTGCAGAGCCCCCCCCCCCCAAAATGTCCTATGGGGCTAGATGTCCATAGCTCTCACAAGTCCCTTTCTTCATTACCCAGTTGTACTAGTTCACCATCCTCTGTGGGCTGGATCCTGACTTGATAACGTCAGAATGTATTCGTATGTCACATACGGAAATAGCCTAAACTTATGTCCTGCGCAGTACAAAAGAACTCTGTACGAAATGCAGCCGCTCGATGTGTTTCATATGGAGTGCATTTTTTACACGGGAGACGGACCCACTCTTCATACGCATGGTGGGTAAGGAACAGGCATTTCATTTGTACAGTAAGGGCTTGGCTAAGCCTTTACATACGATGCAGTATTCGGCACACACACAGAGATGCTTGTAGAATACTAAAGGTGAGGTTTTGACCTGGATCTACCATACAAGCCCTTTCTCAAGTGATGCTCCGTAAAGGGTGAAAACTTAGGAGCAAAACAGGTGCAAGTGTCGACCTGCGCAAATACATGCTAAACAGAATGTGCTAGAATGATGGTAGCTAGCTTCTGATTCATCAATATGACCAACACGTTCACTCTCCCTATTAGTATATATATAAAAGATAAATCTGACAAATGCAACAAAGAATTCCTTTACACATCCTGTTTTCAAGGGTTAAACTGAAACAATACCATACATTTTTTCCCCACTATGTCTGGGATCTGCAGGGTCTTTATCTCTGTTAAGTGTAATTGCATATGTTGTAATGTATTCAGGAGCATTGCTCTCTGTGGACATTTAAAGGAGCAATTTAAATAAAAACTAATATACTAATATGAGAAGGTGCTAAGGGTTAATAAAACATATACATCACCTATTGTATTCAAAAATTGTATTTAATTACATAATAATAATAAATAAAACACAGAAAAATAAAACACCAGAGAGAACTATATGATCAAAAAGCTATCTCAAATCTTGATCTTAAAGTCTTGGGCAGGGGCGGAACTACCATTGGTGCAACAAGTGCAGCAGCATCGGGGCCCACGCTGATACAAGGGCCCACAACCATCATCACCGCACTGCAGAAGCTCCCCACTGGGTTACCTGGGATATCATCAGGGCCAAAGAATATTTTTTGCACCTGGGCCCACAACTGGCTAGTTCCACCTCTGGTCTTGGGGTAAGCTGTGGGTGTGAAAAACTGGAGATGTTCCCCTTAGCAACCAATCAGATTTTAGCTGACATCCTCTAGTATGCAAAAGTTAAATGAGATCTAGAATCTGATTGGTTGCTATGGACAACATCTCCAGTTTTCCAAACCCGCAGCTTAGTGAGCTTATTTTGAAAAAAATTTACATTAAAACAAATTTTAGATTGATTACTTGATTGTGTTTTATGATCATTTAAATTCTTATTTAAGGGGGTGCCCAATGCTCACCGCCCTATCCAGGCTCCCAATGCATCCCCAATTTAAGGGAGGACACATTGGAAATCTGAAGGTAGGGGCAGGTCTCAGAAGGCTGTGTGAACAAAGAGAGTCTGGATCCGGTCCATACTTATTTCATAAAAGGTTTTATGAGGTGATGTTTTGCCTATTGTCATATAAAGTACTGCCAACAACTTTGCCATTAGAAGGGCTTTGTTATTTTTTCCCACCTCGCAAACCATAATGCTTTGTTATAAGAGCACTGTGTCTCCCAGCTTCTTCATAGCACACAGGATCTATCCAGTGTTCATGTCTGCACTTCAAACACAAGTAGTTTTTCCTAAAACTGTTTACTTAGAATTCAATAGTAAAAAATACAATTAATCTGTCTAAAAATGCACCACTAATTTGTATAATAAAATATAATGAAAATATAATTGCCTTGGCGTGCTAATAATTATAATAATTATAGCTAGTATTTTCATTTATTCCACTATGGCTAAGCTATAGTACACCGTGTTCAAATAAGGCACAATCTATGACCATATTATTCCTTACCGGGAAATAAACATCAATAAAGGAGCCTGCGGCATACGTTGTACTGGCGATTATTTTGTCTACCATTTCAGGGGAATAGGAAAATTGTATTTATAGCAATCTATATGGCATATAGACATATACATATATATTGTCTCTCTCTCTCTCTCTCTCTCTCTCTCTCTCTCTATATATATATATATATATATACACACACAGGGCCGTCGCTACCATTAGGCGATCTTAGGCGATCGCCTAGGGCGCCGGGCCCAGGGGGGTGTGGCAAAAGCTATGATGAATAAAAACAAAAAAACCCTTACCTTTCTGGCGGCAGCACCCGGCTTCCTCCTTCTTTTCGTGTCTGCTGTTCTTCTGCGAGTCGGCTGGGCGTAACCTCATCGTGCCAGCATTCAGGGTGAGGAGCGCGCTGAGAGGAGCTCAGGGGGAGCCGGAAGAAAGAAAAGAATACCAGAAGATACCAGACAGAGCAGAATACCGAAGATAAAAAACTAAAGATGAGCAAATAAAAGATAAGTAAAGGAGCAGAGGGGGCAGTGTGTGTATTGTGAAGGGACAGTGTGAGTGTATGATGAAGGGAGGCAGTGTGTGTGCATGATGAAGGGGGCACAGTGTGTGTGCATGATGACTGGGGCACAGTGTGTGTATATGATGAAGGTAGCACAGCGTGTGTGTATGATGGAGCACAGTGTGTGTATGATGAAGGGGGCACAGTGTGTGTGTGTATAATGGAGCACAGTGTGTGTATGATGAAGGGGGCACAGTGTGTGTGTATAATGGAGCACAGTGTGTGTATGATGAAGGGGGCACAGTGTGTTTGTATGATGAAGGGGGCACAGTGTGTGTGTGTATGATGAAGGTAGCACAGTGTGTGTGTATGATGAAGGGGCACAGTGTGTGTGTGTGTGTGTGTGTGTATAATGAATGGGGCACAGTGTGTGTGTATGATGAAGGTAGCACAGTGTGTGTGTGTATGATGAAGGTAGCACAGTGTGTGTGTGCGTGTGTGTGTGTGTGTATGATAAAGGTAGCACAGTGTGTGTGTGTATGATAAAGGTAGCACAGTGTGTGTGTGTGTATGATGAAGGGACACAGTGTGTGTGTGTGTGTGTGTATAATGAAGGGGGCACAATGTGTGTTTGTATGATGAAGGTAGCACAGTGTGTATGTATAATGAAGGGGCACAGTGTGTGTGTATGAGGAAGGTAGCACATTGTGTGTGTGTGTATGATGAAGGGGCACAGTGTGTGTGTGTGTGTGTGTGTATGATGAAGGGGGCAAGTGTGTGTGTGTGTGTGTGTATAATGAAGGGGGCACAATGTGTGTTTGTATGATGAAGGTAGCACAGTGTGTATGTATAATGAAGGGGCACAGTGTGTGTGTATGAGGAAGGTAGCACATTGTGTGTGTGTGAAGGGGGCACAGTGTGTGTGTGTGTGTGTGTGTGTATGATGAAGGGGGCACAGTGAGTGTATGATAAAGGGGCAACAGTTGAAGGGGGCACAGTGTGATAATCAAGGGGGTTGATTAAAAAGTATAGTTAAAAAGTTAATATTAGTCATAGTTAAAAGCTAACATAGTTCATTTTAGTTATGAAAAAAACATAGCTGCAATGTTAAATTTAGCAAATAAAAAAATAAGCATATGAAGGGGACAAATGAAGGGGGCATAGAGGCCTGAAGGGGCATATGAAGGGGTGCATATAAAGACGTAGAGGTGTGGGGGGAGCAGTTGACAGGCCAAACTTCGCCTAGGGTGCCCAGGGACCTAGCACCGGCCCTGTATATGCATACATACAAAAAATTGGAAATGGAGAGTGAAACGCAGCAGTCGCATTTATAAGAGCAATAAAGACAGAATTGTGAATTATGGGGAATGAATGTATTGAAGTCTGTTTCTAGCCTATATAATTAACAGGAGCAGCTTCCACCTTATGTTTTGGACCCGCTACTGTCTCAAACCCAGAAGTAAAGAAATTAGAACCAGATGGGGTTTAGGGTAAGGGCGTCTGTCAAACAGTGTTCAAAAATGCAAATTGTGCATGAAATTTAGGGAATGGGAACTTGATTTCACATATTTAAATGATCATTTAATATTTTTTTACCTAATTTATAAAAAACGAAACCGAAAGGAAAGTCTTGTTCAACTTTTTTTTATCTAAATAAACAGTGAATGATAAATTAGAAAATAAGAAAAATAATAATTAATTAATGGTTATTTTTCTTATGCTAAAATAAGAAAAATATTCATTAAATATCTAAGGGCCAGATCTAGAACGCCAAGTGATCCTAAGTCCTGTGGACCAGATTCAGATCTCTGTTTGACTTACATATGCACGGAGATCTGTAAGTAAGCACGGAGGAGGGGATTGCACGCTCCTGTCATTCCCCTCCTTGTTATGGAGTTCTTTATTATTAATATTATTATTATTGTTTATTTATGACACCATAAGGTGTCCACAGCGCCGTACAAAATACAGTACAGACATACAGGGCAGGGATGGACAGCATAGTAAATATAAATACAATATAAATACAAAAATTTTACAAAAATACAATAAAGTGAAGCAAGCACAGACAGCAAGGCAAAATGCGAGGTGGCAAGCTTGGCAGATCAGGGAGGAGGGGATAGAGCACAGTGAGAGGTTGAGATTGAGCCACCAGGTGGGGATGGGGTAAAAGGGTAGCAGAGACAGACAAGATGGTATGAAGTGAGGGGGGAGTGGTGGAGGAAGGAACAACACTAGGATGGAGGACCCTGCTCATGTGAGCTTTACACTTAAGTGTCCAGAGCCCTATCTTAACTAAACCATGCTGTGTCCAGATGGATGCAGATCCGCACGGAACTGCTTTGCCCCACCCCAGAACTTAATTAGTGCCAGACGCTTTTACGGAAGTTCTTCTGTAAGGAACAAAGTTCATGCATTCGCTGATGCTACCTGTCAAGGGGACTTACGCAAACGACTTACAACTCTATGTCCTCTTACGACCCTAATTCTGAATCAGGGCCTGTTTGTGTGCGGTAGAACCACTCCCCTCATACGTATGCGACTTCTGCCACCAGGATTCTATTTTAAAAATTCCACACCATTCCCATGGAATATGTTCCCACCCCCCCTCCCTTCACACCATGGGCCTGATTCAGAGACACGATTTCCACGGCACTTAGGAGCGTATATTTAAGATCTTAGAAAATTCGCATTACTGTGCATGCGTAGTAATAGTGCAACGCCGTCTACGTAGCGGTTAGGAGCGTAAATTCGCTAAGAGCGTAAGTTTGAATCGCACGCAAGCACTTAAGCTCTTAAGTGCTGCGAATTTTTAAGATCTTAAGGATTTGCATGGAAATGGGCGGGGGGAGGCAGGGAAATGAGGGAAAGTGGGCGCGGGCTGACACTTAGGATCTTAAATGAACGCTACCACTTCACTTAAGATCCCAAATGACAGCGCAGAGTTAGGGCTAGTCAATGGTGGTCTAAGTTTAAGATCCACCGCTGTTTGCAAGGGGAGTGACTATTTATGCAGTGGGCTGTAACCTGCTAAGATCTTAGCTAAGGTGCGTATATTTGCGATCTTTTCGCAATCACATCTCTGAATCAGCCCCCATGTGTGCACACTTTACCCATCCTATGTAAAGGCTTTCAGCACAGAAGCCTTGCCCCCGAGGAACCAGATCCGTGCTGGAAGGCTGCTGCATGCGCAGCGTGCAGTGTGCAGAAAACATCCACATTCTATCAGTCTGAATCCATTCTTAATTAAGGAATACAATTACCAGTGAACCAATGTGCTGTCATAAATGTTTACATTGTTTTTAAGCACTCCAAAATAAATACACCGACCAAGCAACGTCTGGGCTTGTCCATATATAGACATCTCAAAAATGCAGAATTGGATGGCAGAATTATAAACTTGTTCTGTAGTGTGTTAAAATGGTTGACTTTGTTTTATCAACCTTCATGAACTTCCTCTGCTCCAGTGAATGAGTGAACGAGTGTGGCATTTCTGCGAGAAAGAAATATTGCTCTCCGTTGGAAATCTACTCCATGTGTGTTGTAATTTATTTCACGACAGATCTTTCATTTCATACAATATTGCCATTCAAGTGGTAGAAATGCTATCAGCTTTTCTATGAATTCTTTATGGAACCCATAATTTTTTTCATCTTGCAGAAAAATGTGCTAAATTTAAATAATACATTTATATTAAAAATCCCATTTGTATTGAATTTCCTCAATAAATCTGGATAAAGTGTCAGTCGGGGAGTCCTTATATAAAACATAAGAATAAACACTGTCATCCTAATTGAAAAATCTCTCTTTGGAAAGAATGAATGGAACCGTGGTATAGACTGAAAGATGAAGTGCCTATTTAGTACAGCTCAGCTTCACCTGTCAAAAAGCAGTTCCTATGTCCTCCCCAGATGGCTTTAAAGATATCATGCACAATAAAATTGTCCCGTTTATGCCCTGCAAAGGTTCCTTGCACATTTCTGGTTGATAATCCAAGCACACTTAAAACAAGAACATTATTCCCAACTGCAATACATTGGCCAAAGTCCAACAGTCAGGGCTAGACCTTACATGGAAACATATATTGTTATTTTAACTTTAGTTTTGTCTCTGTAAACAGACATCAGCATTTAGAATGTTCTCAGATTTCCCATTTTTCTAGCGGGGAAATACAATATGGTTAAATGTATAGAATATAGAATTATTAAAATGATTAATATTATAATGAAAATTCATCATTAATATTATCTAATAAGAAAAACTCCAACCATTTTAGACTTAGGGATTCAGGGTTGGATCCAGCTTTACTATCGCAGTGCGAATAGTGAGGTTGTGCTAGTGAGTGGAAAGACCACTCCCCCTGGGTATTTTTACCATTTATGCGTCCTGAGGCATGATTTACTAAGCTGTGGGTTTGGAAAAGTGGAGATGTTACCCATAGCAACCAATCATATTCTAGCTGACATTCTCTAGTATGTAATAGGAAAGTGAGAGCTAGAATCTGATTGGTTGCTATGGGTAACCAATTTTCCAAACCCGCAGCTTAGTAAATCTGGCCCCAGAACTCTATTTTATTTTGTATATAATTTTTGTATATATTTTGTATATAAGGTTAAACGTACAGACAACATAATCTTACGTAAGGGCTAAACCCAGCCCTTATTGTACAATTTAAATATGAAGGCCAGCCTACAGTATGTATAAAGTATGCACAGAGGTCTTGCCAACCCCCACGTACGGAAACGTAGGACATACAGAATCAACGCAACTGTACATTCAGCGCTCAGCTGCGTAGCCCAGTGTTCTGGAAAACAGTTGATTTACGTGAGTATGGGATGCACAGGAGTCTGGAGCCGGCACTCATTTACTAAATAGTGATCACTTGATTTTTATTTAATAATGGCTGTTTTCATACAAAAGTGGCGTTTATAGTCTGCAGTCAAAATGATCGCTATTTACCAAGCTATGATCACTATGGAAAACTAGTGTTTCCATGGTGATCACTAGGAACTGCACATATGACTGCACATGTGATCGCCAGCTTGTTCTGAATGGAATCTTGCAGATCGTGACAAGTGTTGGAGCGAATATTGTAACTCTGCTCCTACACTTAAAACAACCAATTTGAAGATAATGGTCCGGATTCACAGTTATGTAGTTTTTGTCTTACGTACATTGTTTTAAGAATTGAGCTACTACGGATGCATAGTAGCTTACTTACGCTATCTACGTACCATTTCTGTATATAGATTGGGTAAGCACGGCCTTAAATATGCTACTACGCATGCCTAGTAGCTCAATTCTTAAAACAACGTACGCAAGATGAAAACTACGTAACTGTGAATCCGGACCAGCATTCTTAAAGGAAGTCTAATGTTCCCCCATATACCTCCCTATTTTATACCTATATATATTACACTGGCAGTGAGGGAGATGGCTTCAGCTATTAGACCGAGGAAAGGGAGGTAGAAGAAAGCGAATAAAATAAAAGTAAAACTTTTTAAATAAACATTATAATCAGTAAAAAAAATAATCCCACACATACATAAATACAAATGTGTATATATATATATATATTGTCTGCTTAATAACCATTGGTGTTCCTTGTTCCCATGAATGACGATTGGTTGATGGTTCAGTGGGCAATAGGAAATTAATTTGTCGAAATAAGATTTCTTAGACCTGAAAAGAAGATTATGCACATACGAAATGTTGTTCTTTCAGGTCTTAAAAGTCCCTAATTGAAAATTTGTATAGGATAAGCTGTGTCCTAATGGAGAGTGACATAACAACTTGAACAAGAGTCTGGTAGTTATGCTCTCAATCTAAATATGTATTATTATACGACCAATTACAAGGACTCTCATTGTTTAGAGGCAGGACTACTCTTCACAGCCAGTTTTGAGTGGATAATAATATATGTGTACTAAGCAATAGATTATTATTGATAATAATAATAATAATAATAATACCGCATGTATGCAATCTACGTAACAAAGCGCTACGTAGATAGCGTAAAATAGTTACTATGCATGTGTAGTAGCTAAAAACGGATCTGGTCCAATAATAGTAATAATAAATATATGTACTAAGCAATATAATAATAATAATATTAATAATAATAATGGGTGTGGGTCCCCGCAAAGAAAATCTAAATTCCGAATATTCTAATTTCTCGATTGCATATGCCTCAAGGAGGTATTGCAATCGATCCATGGAGCACCAAGCTTTCGGTGCTCCAAAAAGTGTTTTAAAAAAGTCCCCCACTAATTCCCCTAATTCTTACCATAACTCTTCCCTCTTACTACCCTCACCCTAACCCTCCTTCCTGGCAGCCTGTCCCGAACCGTCCCTTACTTGAAGCCTGACCCTAAACCACCATCTCCCGCAGCCTGACCCTAACCCTCCCTCCCCTACAGCCTGACCCTAACCCTCCCTACCCCGCACACATAATTTACTCACCTGTCCCTGGTCCGGCGGGCACATTTTCTTACCGGAGATTGCAACCGAATAATATATGTACTAAGCAATAGAATAGCAGATTTTGGCTGGGTAACAGCAGAGTGCTCTATGTGACAAAACAGAATATTAAATAAATTACTGTTACTACCAGAAGTTGATGCAATGGACCAGATCCAGAGTCCCTAAAAGGGAAATGACCTAAAATATATTCATCCAATTGACCTGATCAGAACGCAACCCGTGTAAGCCAGGCTTACGACAAATGGCTCTTCCAGCAGCTTCTGACATTACTGGAAAGTGGGAGGGGCCTATTATTACAGTGCACTGTATAGGCGTGCTATTGTACTACATACTGGTCCAAACATCTCATCTGCTGCCATTTTAAGTGTGAATAAACCAGAAAACTTGAGGTAGTGTCCTGGGGGCTGAAGTCCAATGTGGGCAAGGGAAGCGGTTAGTGAAATGTACACATGGGTGCATGAAAACAGAGTTCTGCTATCAAGACCCAAGCCCAGAAGAATCAGAACATCGGATCCAGAACAGTACCAGCACTATGGTCTTTACAGGTGAAACTCGAAAAATAAGAATATTGTGCAAGAGTTCATTTATTTCAGTAATTCAGCTTAAAAGGTGAAACTAATATATTATTTAATTTTGTTGATTATGGCTTACAGCTTATGAAAATCCAAAAATCTAAATCTCACAAAATTAGAATATTACATGAAATCAATTAAAAAAAAGGTTTTTAAATACAGAAATGTCAGTCCTCTGAAAAGTATAATCATGCATGTGTACTCAGTACTTGGTTTGGGCCCCTTTTGCACGAATTACTGCCTCAATGCGGCATGGCATGGATACTATAAGCCTTTGGCACTGCTGAGGTGTTATTGAAGACCAGATTGCTTCAATAGCGGCCTTCAGATCTTCTGCATTGTTCGGTCTCTTGTCTCTCATCTTTCTCTTGGCAATGCCCCATAGATTCTTTATGGGTTTCAGGTCTGGCGAGTTTGCTGGCCAATCCAGCACAGTAATCCCATAGTCATTTAACCAGATTTTGGTTCCTTTGGGAGTGTGTGCAGGTGCCAAGTCCTGCTGGAAAATGAAGTCACCATCTTCATAAAGCTTGTCTGCTGAAGGAAGCATGAAGTGCTCTAAAATGTCCTGGTAGACTTAATAAAGCACAGTGGACCAACACCAACAGATGAGATGGTTCCCCAAATCAACACAGACTGTGGAAATTTCACACTGGACTTTAAGGATCTTGGATTGTGTACCTCTCTTGGGACCTTGGTTTCCAAATGAGATGCAAAATTTGCTCTCATCAGAAAAGAGGACTTTGGACCACTGAGCAACAGACCAGTTCTTTCTTTCTTTAGCCCAGGTAAGACGCTTCTGACGTTGTTGGTTGTATAGGAGCGGCTTGACAAGAGGAATACGACATTTGAAGCCCATGTCCAGGATCTGTCTGTGTGTGGTGGCTCTTGATGCACTAACTCCAGCTTCAGTCCACTGCTTGTGCAGCTCCCCCACACTTTTGAGAGGCCTTTTCCTGACAATCCTCTGCAGGGTGCGGTCATCCCTGCCGCTTGTGCACCTTTTTTTTCCACACTTTTCCTTTCCACTTAACTTTCTATTAATGTGCTTTGATACAGCACTTTGAGAACATCCAACTTCTTTTGCAATTTCCTTTTGAGGCTTTCCCTAATTGTGGAGGGTGTCAATGATGCTTTTCTGCACAACTGTCAGGTCAGCATCTTCCCCATGATTGTGAATTTTACTGATCCAGACTGAGAGACCATTTAAAGGCTCAGGAACCCTTTGCAAGTGTTTGGAATTAATTTGCTGATTAGTGTGACACTTTGGGCCTGATCCAGACCTACACCGATACGCTGTGCTTACTAAAGCACAGCGTATCGGCATCCACTGTCCCCGACACTCCCCCTGTGTGGGCGTATTTCCCATTGCTTATGCCGGCTGAAGGCTACCCTAACTTCAGCCGGCGTAAGCAAAGGGTAATATGCTCGCACACGAGCGTATTACCGCTAAGCCCTCCCTCCCTCATCATAATCCCTTTCCCCGCCCACCTTCACTAACTTTAACGTAGGGACGCTAGGGGGACGCCCCCCTCCAGCGTCCCTACGCTGTTCCTACGGACGCCCAATCGTTGATCGGCGTTGCCGTAGCTACGCCGGGCAACATCTGCCCAGCACAAGCGCAGATCGGCTTTTCAGTAGGTCTGGATCAGGCCCTTTGCGCCTACAATATTGAACCTTTTCACATTATTCTAATTTTGTGAGATTTTGATTTTGGGGTTTCCATAAGCTGTAAGCCATAATCAACAAAATTAAAACAAATAAAGGCTTGAAATATCTCACTTTGCATGTAATGAGTTAATATAATATATTAGTTTCACCTTTTAAGCTGAATTACTGAAATAAATGTCTTTTGCATGATATTCTAATTTTTTGAGTTTCACCTGTATATTCTCCACAGTGATCAGTTCATTAAATGCCCTCCATCTGGACCCCAACCTTTTATTCCTCCTCTCTAGTGCCAAACAAAAAGCTTGAACTGGGCTGCTCAAAAGGTCACAATACCATCGGGTACATGCACAAAAGCTATGGCTAGAAATATTATATAATAAATAATAATGATAATAATAACATATAAAAGAGAAGAAGAAGGAGAAGAAGGAGAAGAAGAAGAAGGAGAAGAAGGAGAAAAAGAAGAAAAATAAGGAAAAGAAGAAGGAGAAGGAGAAGAAGGAGAAGGAGAAGAAGGAGAAGAAGAAGAAGGAGAAGAAGGAGAAAAAGAAGAAAAATAAGGAAAAGAAGAAGGAGAAGGAGCAGAAGGAGAAGGAGAAGAAGAAGAAGAAGAAGGAGGAGGAGGAGAAGGAGAAGAATAAGAAGAAGCAGAAGAGGAAGAAGAAATGTCATTTTAGATTGATTCAGTTTGCATTAGAAGTCTTTTACAGTACATCTAAAAGTACATGGCATGATCCACAGTGTCCTGATGTCACCCAGTTTGGGGGACACTGTACAAAACATAAAAAAATACAAAATTTGTAAACTATTTTAGGATTAAAAAGGATGGGATTGCCCTCAAAGGAAATCTGTGTCTTACTCCAGGAAATAAATTTGTCCTCCTATATATTTAAATCTCAATAAAGTGTATGTGGTTTATGGGAGAGAAGTGCACAACATGTGTTCAGCCAAGAATAGGACATTCCAAAACAAACAATCTCAGATTCTACCTAAAACAAAGTAATTGGTATGTAGTTGTGATGGAAACTGTCAGTAAAAACACTGAATTTGTGCAATTGCCGGGCCAGCAAGGTGGGACATGGTCAGTCCACTACTACTTACTCACAGGGTAATTTTCCTACCGTAGCTCAACTATACTGTATATATTTGCAATACATAAAAACTAACTTTATGTACTGTATGCAAATGTCTTAATAAATCGTTTGCACTCAGGAGCTGATTGGTCATAGCATTTATGGGGAATTTTCCAAGAGGCTGGTGGCCCCTCTTATGTATGAAGAGAACTGGAGGATGTAAAACTGTAAAAGGTAGTGGTCTTTAAGATGATGGCCATAGAGAACGAGGGGCTCAGAGCTTAAAATTAAGAAGGTTACACCTGGGCAAAACCATGTTGTTTTCAACAAGAGTCAAGTTAATTGTATTTTATTGCATCAGTTACACTCCCCGCTAAGAAAATCTTATTGCTGAAAATGGGACATCCGAAAGTTCCTTTTCGGATGTCCCATCTTCGAATACTTACCTTTTTCTACTCTTTTTTTAATGAATGGGTGAGTATGACGTTTGTGATACTTCACTCATTCACTTTCACAATGCTCGATATCCCTCCGCCGCACCTCTGCCGCTGCTCACTGGACCATGGACAGATGAGTAAATTATTTGTGCGTGGTAGGGGGGGATAGGGTCAGGCTGTAGGGGCAGGGAGGGTTATTGTCAGGCTACAGGGGAGGAAGGGTTAGGGTCAGGCTGCCAGGAAGGGAGGGTAAGGGTTAGGGTTAGGGTAGTGAGAGAGGAGGATTAGGGTAAGAATTAGGGAATGGAGTGGGGGACTATCTTTTTTACTACTATTCGCACCACGGAGCTTTCGGTGCTCCGTGGTTCGATTGCTATGCCTCATCGATTTTTCGAAAATCTGATTTTCTATACGGGGACCCACACCCCTTTGCATGCAGGGATATATCTTTGAATTGCTTACTGCACACAGATACTGACCAGCATTACTATCACACTGTTATTTAGACTTGGGATAGGAAACATCACCTCTCAACTCTAATACTGTTTTCAACAGATGAAATATGACTCCCCTGCAATCAACATGGTTTTTCTCTCTTATTTTCAGTCTCTGAATCAGGTCACTAATATTCTTTCTGCCTTTGGTGGTAGTCACTAAGATGCTCTTTGTATTCGTTGCTGGTCCCCAGGATACTGCCTAAATTGTTGTATTGTAAAATGCCAGGCACTAGGGACCTGATTCACAATTAAGAATCTGCGGCTTTTTAGGTGTGTAAATTTAAAAAAGGGACAACCTGCGCGTGTGTAGTAACCTAATGTACGCAATCTACGTTGGATTTACAAATGGGATGCCTCTGAATCACCATTACGAACCTAGATCATCTAGGTTCATAGTGACTTCAGAATGAAGGGGCGTGAAAAGACAAATTAAGGACAATGGGGTAGATCCAGAACTCCGCTTGCCGTCCGTTTACTAGCGTAGCGTATTTTCGCGTGCGTACCTTCTATACACTCCCCTTGGCACACCCCTTGAATGTACGTATTTTGTCCGAGTTCAGATTTCCAAACCCTACCTTAACTTTTGGCCGCGTAACCGCTGTCGTCCGCACACGTATGGATGGGCAACACGGACTTCCGCAGCTAAGCACGCCCATACTGTACACTTTACATGAATACCTCCGCCTACATTGTGTATTTTACACATAGTTTTGCCACGTGTAAAATTGGCACACCCACACGTACAAATTTACGCAGAAAATATGTGAATGACCCATACGCTCAGAGTTCCGTTCCATAATGTAGCGTATCCTCTGTCTTGCGCATGCGCAGTACATGCAAAAAAGCGATTTTACGTGTCCACCAGGCGTAAATTCGCACACAAGCGTAGTTCTGGATCTGGGTCAATGATAAAAAGAGTGGGTGGAAAGAGCCATTTAAATGGGTAATTCTGGGATTGGTTACGTAACAACGTTCTTAGTTAGTCATTAGTCTACACACAATATGAAGCTAAAGATAAATTAGCCCTATGGCATGCGTAAGTCGGATAAGAAGCTGAAAACCAAGTGCGTGTCAGGGAAGTTAGCATGCTGAAGTTAAGAACCTAAAGCATTCTTAAGTGTGAATGCAGTCCTTGATGTTGAATTTGAATGTAAATCCTTTATATAACATTTTTTTCTTGTACTTATTTGCCTATACATAATCCCACCCACATTATATATTTACACTGCTCTCTTATTCTCTGCTAGTCCCATCTACTTTTTTGGTGGCATCGTCTATAGATCCTATGATACCATCCACATGTGGCCTATTTAATTTTTTTCCAGGGCCACTTTAATCCACCCATGTTTGCACCTCTCAGTTTATAATGAAGTACTAAGGTAGCGTCCATAGGGCTACCTTAACTCTCTGTGCATATGTTTGTGCGGATTTTGCTAAAGTAGACTTGCTAACCCCGCCCAAGCAGACCTATTTGGCATGTGCAGAGACTACATTGCAGGACTTAGAAAATTTTAAGCCCCAATATGAAAAACCACTGCGCATGTCTTCATATCGGACGCGTCTCCCGGGCAGGTGAGTTTATCTTTTTTTCTTATATTTCTTTTTTGCAAGTTTTAATGTTTTGAATGTAAAAATTTATTTTTGGGGTTAAAATACAAAAAAAAAATAAACAATTTTTGTTTTTCATTTTGTTTTACATTACTGCATCCTCCTTTATCTCAGCAGTGGCAGTGTTCCCATACATGCCCCCTTTTTCTCCCCCTAATAACAGCTATTAGAGGGAGGAAAAGGGGGGAATATGGGAAGATCGCTGGTATGAAGACACTATCGCCATCCTGCGATGGTGTTATGTTTACCTTCGGTGCCAAATGATAATTTCAGCACCGAGGGATTGTAAATTGTAGAGTAGAGCTGGCAACCGTTAAGATCAAGAATTATGAAGTGTGTGTGCATCGCCATGGAAATAGCAGATTTCCATGGCGATTGCACTATTGTAAATGGTAAGTTCATAATTTTTAGGTGATAATGGGGTAGATCCATAACAACGTTTGCCGTACGTGTATTAGCGTAGCGTATTTTCGTATACGTAAATTCGCTACGCTAACCTCGGCACACCCCTTGCACGGACGTATTTTGTGAAAATACGCTACCCAAACCCTACCTTAACTTTTCCTAACGTAATACGTCCGCTCCGCTAACGGGCGTACAGACTACGCGAACGTACGCAGCTTAGCACGCCCATACTGTACACTTTAAATACCCCCCCCCGCCTACTTCACGTAAAACACTGTACACTTTAAATACCACCCCCGCCTATTTCACGTAAAACGCACGTATTCGTCACTAACGTAATTTTAGCACGCCCACACGTAAGTATTTACGTGTGCTATACGTGAATTACCCATACGTTAGAAAATACGCAACGTGAATGTGCGTATTTTCTGCGGTGCGCATGCGCAGTGCGTACAATTCTGCGAATTTACGTCTCAGCCACACGTAAATTCGCGGAAATACGTAGTTCTGGATCTGCCCCAATGTCCGTTTAACTGTGAAAATATGCATTATCACCTAAAGGTCCGTAGGTCAGCGGTCATACGGACCAATGATCCACATTAGACACTTAAGGTGGGGTAATGGCAGAGTAAGGTAAGTGCTGCCTAATCCATATGAGAGAGGGGAGTGACAGGGGAGTTCATTCCTTTCCTCCGCGTGGACTGCCAAACGCATAGAGGCGTGAATCTGTCTCAACATGGTTTGTGCAGGTGTGGAGTGCGGAGGTGTGGAGTATCAGCCCCGTCATCTGGTAGTTCTGTTTATTTTCAGTTAGTTTTATAAATTGTCTGTATTATAATCAGAGTTTGTAGAGAAACTTAAGCTCATATCTTAAGGGTTTAAACTTGGAAAATATATCACAAAGAGCTCTCTTTCCCATACTTATTCGTGTTTTAAGCTACTTAAACCTATTTTAGTTTCCTTTGGCTTTTATAGCCGCTGGTGCTATGATAAATGGATGTCATTTCATTTGGTTTGCCACTGAATGAGTCAGAAAACTGATGAAACAAACAAGGAAGAAAATAACATACCAAGATGCCAAGATACCAAGATACTAAAATGCCAAGATACCAAGATACCAAAATGCCAAGATGCCAAGATACCAAAATGCCAAGATACCAAGGGCCTGGTCCAGACCTACGCTCATAAGCGATCGTTCGCTGGTCGTCAGCGTAAATTCGGCAGAAAAAACGCACTGCGCATGTGCAGAGTGACAACTTCCGGTTGTATCCTTTCGTAGCGGTGATTCACGCGTCCGTATTCTTTGCGTTTTTTCCGACGACGGGGCGTGTTTATATTACGAAGTTAGTATGGACGCTGGAGTTAGGGAATGTAGGCGGGGGGAGCCATTTAAATTGTACAGTATGGGCGTG
>WWET01000673.1:312782-323347 GCA_011038615.1 Limnodynastes dumerilii | reverse complement strand
CTTGAGGGACATGCTGTGGAATACTGGGGTCTGGAAAGACATAATGGGGATCTGGAGAGACATGCTATGGAACTGGGGAGCTGGAGAGATATGTTGTGCAATACTGGGGGCTGGAAATACATAATGGAGATTTGGGGCACTGGAGACACATGGTGGTGGGCTGGAGAGACATGATGGTGAACTGGGGGTCTGGAGACACGTGATGGGGGGCTGGAGTGACATGATTTGTGAATACTGGGGGGCTGGAGACACATAAGGATACTGGGAGCTAGAGAGACATGATGGTTGGCTGGAGTGACATGATTTGGGAATATTGGGGGACATTTTTATTACTGTGAATGGGTGGGTAGGGGCCCCTGTGCATTGCTTTGCCCAGGGCCTACAATTTTGTTAAGACGGCCCTGAGAGTAGCTGCGTGGCCTGCCAGGAGTTATAGGGTACACTGCTATCATGTAACTGGTAGCCAGTCAGCAGTATAACCACAGCACAGATACATTATTAACAGCTGTGTCTGTAATGCTGTACCCGGCTGCAGACTCTATAAGTGTGACTCTGGTGTGACCAAAGGTCATGGCAGTGTCATCCACACAAAAGAGTTGAGCCACAGAGGACGACAGAGTGAGAAGAAGAGAGAAGACAGCAAAGGTAAGTTCCCATAAGAGGTTATTAACGAGAAATGATGGGAAATGGAGACAGGAGCAAAGGGGGCTTTAAATACATACAAGGGCAGAAAGGAGTGGAGTGGATAAATATACTGGAGAGAAAGAGGGGTTGAATAGATACAGGGACAAAACAGACATGTGCACACAGGTTGGCTGAATGCATACAGGGGCACACAGGATGGCTTGATGCATACAGGGGCACAGAGGATGACTGGACACATACATGGAAATATAGGATGGCTGGACACATACATAGGCATACAGGATGACTGGAAGCATACATGGGCAGAAAGGATGGCTGGATGCATACAGGTAAAGAAAAGGATAGCAGTTCACATACAGGGGCAGTAAAGAATGTCTGGAGGCATACAATGGCAGGAAAGTGTGTATTGTATGGTAATAGCTAGAATGCAGCTTGTATTGTATGGTGGTAATTAGGATGCAGTCTGTATTGTATGGCGGTAATATAACGCATACTTTATTGTATGAAGTTTTTTATTTTTGTCATAACCGTATGAAGGCGGCTAGCAAGTTGTCTTTGTTGTATATATGTCAATGGGATACTTACTGGGTCATTATGGGACGTATTCAGAGATCCGTTTTTTGAGGGAAGTTCAGTGCGTATTTTTAGGATCGGATCAACTGCGCATGCGTAGTAACTCTATGTACGCAGTTTACATTGACTATACGCATGGAAGTGCCTAACAGACGTACATGTGAATCGCAATTGTGGACATACGACACGCAATGAAATCAGACGTACGGAAAAATTTACATAAAAGTGGGTGGGGGTAGGCATTTAAATGGCACGGACGGAGCACATATACGGAGAGGGGAGTGTCGGGGTTGTTGGTGGGTGTTTCCTTGCTCCGGCCGTGCGTATACCTTTAAAAAATGGATCTCTGAATACGCCCCTATATCTGTGTTTCACAGAGGCAAATAAAAAAACACCCAATGCGATAAATAACCAATATTTACTCTGGTCATAGTAATAATATAATACATGCTTGTCACGCTGAGATGCTGAGCATTCTGTGAGTGCAGATGATGATATAGTATATTTAAAAGGCACAGTGTTACAACTATCCTCTGGCTATGACACTTTGTAGTGTGCCCCCTGGTGGGCGCTTCATGCCCCAGTACAATATTGTCTGTAGGACCAAATCTGATTCCATGAATGACGTGGCCACATCAGTTATCAGTTCCATCTATGTATGGACTATGGGGCCTCACTAGACCACCAGGGAGGCAGTCACACCACCATCGTGTATTTTAACATCCGCCTCTATGGTGGTCTAGTGAGGCCACATACAGTAATATACACTGAATCACATAAAGTTAACCCTCACCCTCCATCTAGTGTAGACCTACAGGATTGTCTATCTTTTTGCACCTGACGCTTAGCAAGTCCAGTTACTCAGTGATGATAATGATGTAGTAAACCAGGGACATGCAGTTTAGTTCTAGTCATATGGGTGGTAATATGTTATTGTTATTCTGCTTTTGTTCCAGGAGTTATTTACTCCCATCTTGCCACCGCCTCTGCATTATTTTCATCTATATTTGGCGTTCCGGTTTTTCTGAATGACAGCACTGCAGAACAGAGGATAGTGTCCTTGGGCTGGTGTTTGTAAACTATCTTCTGCAGCTGTCCCACAAAAGAATTGAAAGTAACATTTCATGAATCATATGTGCTAGATTTAGAAGGATTTGTATACTTTAAACCACATGTTAAAGTTTAGAGTCACTGAGTTATGCTAAAAGGTCCTTTGAGAAAGACCGCAGAGACCTATCCTTTCTTTCCTCAATATTGTACTTAATAAAACAAAGCATGTTTAATTAGTACAATATGTGTTTGACAATGGTATATTTAAAAACTTGACATGTCTGTAGCTTTTCTGTATCTGTTTATGAGTCGGAAGGTAAAAAGCATGTGAGTTCCTTACAAAAAAGAAACTTTGTTGTTTTTTATTTTTTTCTTATTTTGTGGTTTGCCTTAGATGACTAAAAAGAAAAACTTCCCTAAATAGAGCTAAAAAACTTAACTATTTTCAGCATGAGCCCAAAAAAGATCTAGCAGTTATTCTTTTTGCACTACACTTGTAATTGCACTCTATGAGAATTAGATGGTCCATCTTCTTCATCCTGTTTTGTAGGTACAGTATACAGTGCAATTGACAGCCTTAATTAAAGGGTCTGGAGATAAGTTATAAAAAGTACAGCATATAGACTCTGCAGTTCGATCACTAAATTATCCACATCATTGCTGAAACATTGCAAGTATGATGTCATTTTTGCAATCCAAAATACTACTTAAAAGGTGTGACGTCTATATCTGCTGTGACGTGAAACTTTTATTTCATTTTATATTCACTGTCAAAAACAGATCTAGAACATATGCTGTAATAGTTTGAGCCCTATTAATACTTAATTATATGCAAGATATATAAATATTGACAAAATATACACACAAAGGGCCTGATTTTGAATGTAGGCCGGTTGATGATTCTTCAGAATACACATGCAAAGAAAAAAAGTCATACACAGAGTAATGACTACAGTCCTACTACATGTTGTGTTGCGAAGGTCTTGCGACCTTCGATATTGATATTGTGACACCTTGAGTGTATCTCCAGCCTTGGTCATGTGCCCTGTGGTGGAGCACTTTACCACTAATTCTACTTCTTGTTCCAACATTGGATAAGTACAGTATGGATGTACAGTTATATATCACGGTTGCCTACTTTTGCAAATGAATATCAGGGAGATTGTAAGAGCACTATCAAGGTGCTGCACCAAAGGGGTGTGTCCTATAGCGCCAAAGAGGTGTGTCCTGTGAATAGCTCCACCCATAGGTGTATCTAGCACTGCCAGGAAAACTATTTCACAATAAAAATGTCAGTATTTATTGATTATTAAATTGTCAGTGAATACTTTCATTGCTATCTTTATAGAAAAGCTAAAAGTGACGCTGCAGCTGATTAACAAGTTTCTTTCATTACATCTTGGCCTCCATGAAATTGGTCACCTCCATAGACCTTAATGGATGAAATTAGAATCAGGGAGATTACCAAACACTTCAGGGAGTCAGGGAGATCACCCAATCTTCAGGGAGTCTCCCTGATATTCAGGGAGAGTTGGCAACTATGTTATATATACAACCAGACCAGAGCTGAAAAAAATTCCCAAAATTCCCAAAATAAACCAAAATCGTTTGTAATGTGCTCCGATGCATAACCGCCATGTTCACGCATGCACTGAATGCATGCACAGCGTACATACACATTCTGAATGCATGAATAGGCTCTTATGCGTAATTCAGGATCTGGTCCCATAGTTATTAAAAAATAAATAATGATAAAACAACCTTCAAACGCATACCCTAAGGTAAGAGCTACATTTGGTCAAAACTGCCAACAGAGCATTACTTTAGTAACTAATTTAAACAACTGTACTTTTGATGAATGAAGAATTTCCTTTCGGGAAAAATTACAGGCTTTGTCAGAGCAGTTGTTTAGTGAACTGTTATTTGCAGTCAGTCAGCCCCCCCTCCCCCCAATTAAAAAAAGAAAGAAAAAAGAGACATGAATTTTGCAAACAGCTGCCACACACAGTTCACTCATCTCTAACAAACTTCCCTAACACCCACTCCACCGTAGCCTTGTCTCCCGGCTCTAGCTTGTGTTATGTATCTGAAGGGACATTTAGATCCTTAATTACACAATTATACTACAAAATGACACTTCCCATCTCCTGCTGTTGTTCTGTAAGAAGAAATGTAAAATCTTGTTTGAACATGAAAAAAGATGAGAAGGTTTATTTTTTTCAGACAGTGGTGATTACAACTTTCTGTCAACAATTTTTGCCCTGTAGCTAAATAATTTGCCTCTGATCCTCCCATGACTTCTTGAAGTAATGGAAAACCGTGTAATATAGTCTAAGCTGCAAAGATTTGCAGTGTAGTAAGCTGGGTGCCTTACAATATTGTATGTAATGAATGTAATAAAATGTGGAGATAAATGTAAAACAGAATAAATAAAACATATTATATAATTATAAGAAAAAGAATATATTTATTTCACTATAAAATATGCACCTTACACATTGTGGAATTGTTGTACCTGGCTCTTGTCTTCAGTATTATTATCCGATTACTTAGACTGATGTAAATATTTACATTTATATTTGGAAACATTAAAGGATTTTAATTTTGAATTTCTTTAGTGAGTGGGCACAAACAGATATTAGTTAAGTAAACAAAAAATGAGGTAAAAGAGCGCCAGTAATACTAAGTGACTCCTTAAAACCAATCACTATAAAATATTTAATAAACAATATAAAAAACACATATAAACAGTAAAAAACCGCAATGATGGATAAGAAAGTATTATTAAACTAGTTGGCAGTAGTTTCAACAACACCTGTATAAAGATGGATTCAATGGATATGAATGTCCAAGCAACAAAGAAAGTCAATGGGTGATTGAAATAGGGCACGGGTGGCAAATGTCCATGTGCTTGTATGCTACGAGGGCCAAAAGGCAAATGTCCATATATCTGGAGTTTCTTAGATGGATATGTAGGTAAGCTCTGTACTCACAAAATTTCTTTGTGGCTGCTTCTTGTGGGACTGAATCAGATGTTGGAGTAGGAGTCCCAGGAGATGTCCCCATAGCAATCGGTCCACAGAGCACCGAACGTGGTGCTCCGAAAGGTAAGGCTGTAAACTACCCCAACCCTAACCCACCATCTCCCGCAGCCTGACCCTAACCCTCCTTCCCCTGCTGCATTACCCTAACCCTCCCTCCCCTGCAGCCTGACCCTAACCCTCCCTCCCCCACAGCCTGACCCTAACCCTCCCTACCCTGCAGCCTGACCCTAACCGTGAAGAGGTTACTCACCTTTCCTGTGGTCCGGGTTCTTCGGCAGCAGCAGCGGCGGAGTTTCCAAAATGGAATGGGTGAATATGCCGATCGTCATACTCAACCATTCTGGAAAACAATTTCTGAACTGAAGGGGTATTTGAAATAGGTATATCCTAAAAGGAACATTTGGCTGTCCCTATTTCGGAAATCAGACATTCTAACCGGGGACTGCAACCGCGTGGTAATTCATAACAGAGGAGCTATGGGCTGACAGAGTTTCTAACAGCAAACATATACAAAACAGCTTCCATGTGAGCATGGCAGCTCCTTCAAAAAAGTATATGTTGGTACAGAGAATGAAAATATTAAACAGTCCTAAAGTAAAAAAAACTAAATCGTGCAGTACAGCATCACCCTTAAATTATAGATAGTTTTAAACGTATGGAGAACTCTATTTCAAGGATTTTCTAAATCTTCCAATATATATTTCTCCTTTCACAATAATTTTTCCTTTCCAATAATTCTCAAATTTCAATACAGAATATAGTTCTATTCCTCTCCCTTCCAAGTCGGTGGTTTTCCTCTCTCTGTCTTTGAATTACAAATACTGGTTTTATAATATGGTCAATATACCATACCCTCCAATATGACCCGTTCCATTAGGTACAAAATACTCTGGTCCTCAGTTTTCAACTGTTACTATGGTAACCACCTTGGTTGAAGAGGCAAATAGTTTTTTTGAACTATCAGTTAATTCAGTTAAACCAGGTGAGTGACAGTTGGAAGCTCAGGAGCGGATTATATTGTACCTAATGGAATGGGTCATGTTGGAGGGTCTTATATACTTGCCGAGGATGAAATATAATTCTGTGCCCTAAACATTTGCAATGAAATTGTATTATTATTTTTTGTTATTATTATGATACCTTATTTGTAGGGGGCCACAAACAACATCTGCAACATCCTACAAAGTGCAACTGATATTCAAATAGTGAGCAACTTTAATGAAATGACAAAATACAATAAGAGCAGCATAGGACTGCACATCTCTATTTAAGACGTAGCTATGAATCTCCACCTATACTCAATCATAACATTAATTTGTGCTTAAATGTTGGAGAAATTCTTTTTCGCACATTATGCAAGGTAAAATGCAGTGAGAGCTGTATAACGCTGCATTAAAGCAGTATGGAGGAGGGAGACTTGCACACAGGGGTGGAAGGTGACAGGTTGGGCCCCATAGCATGGAGGCAGGGTCTGAGACTGGATGGACATGACTAGACAGAGTCAGGTGGGTCTAGGAGCTTGGAAGGACCGCTGCCTCTGACAACTTTCTTACGCTGCAGTGGGAACGGGAGCCACGCACCCCCCATCTCCTCTGGGCCCCATAGCAGCTGAACCTCTTACACCCGCTGTAGTTTCACCCCTGTTTAACTTTGTTAGGAAAGAAATGCATCCACTGTGGCCTGGCCACACCCTCTCCATATAATGACCACACCCCCTCCATATAATGACCACTCCCCCTCCATATAATGGCTGCTCCCCCTCCGGCACTGCATACACTAGGGGGAGAATGCATATCTTTAGTTTACAAATTAAGAATTGTTCTCCATCATTATTATTATTTATTTATTTTTTTTTTCAATAAAATTATAACAAAAGCAATATTTTCCCTTAAGGTAAACAAGCTCAATAACATGTCTCTGTTGTGATATGGAAAGCAGATGGTTGTAAAGTTGACAGTAATCCTGTTGCACTTAATGACGGACACGTTTACATATTGGACCTGATCCAGACTTAGGAACTCCTCCGCTGTGGAATCTAACATATGGATTTTGGTATCCAGAATTCCACAAGCAGGAGAACAGGACACTCCCTCTGCATTCCTACATGCCGAATGGTCATCCGGGCCCTGGGAGCTACCTTACGTATTCCGAACGCAACTCTGTGTGTGAGGAATACTTAATTGTACATAAGCCATTACTGTTTGACTTATATACCATTGGCCACCCATCATGGTGAGGGGGCCTCCTCCAGTACAGTCCAATGCAGAATTCCATGGGCAGAACATACTGGAAGCACAGAAATTGAAGGAGGACATGCCACAGATTGTAGGAGAGACACAGGCAGAGCAGAGCGACAGGTATGGAGAGACACAGACAGAACTGGTAAAAAGGCAGCACAGGCAGAGCAGATGGACAGCGGAGAACAGACACAGAGTGGATAAGAAGACAGCACAGAAACCATTTGGCAACCGTAAGGGGTCTATTTAAATAATAACCAAATGATGATCCTTTAGGATAGAGTTTCCATACTTACACAACTTATATGTCTTCAGGGGCGGATTGGCCATAGGACTTACAGGGAATTTTCCTGGTAAGGCGGTGGCCTCTGGAGGCCACTCAGGAGATCCTATTTTATTTGAAGAAGACTAGAATGTTGACTATCATGGGTGGTGGTTGCTAAAAAGACGTCTGTATAGAATGGAGATCATTAGAATGTTGTATGTATTGGGTGGTGGTCACTAAGATGCTGTATGTTTCAGGCGATGGTCACAAGGATACTCTGTGTTTCGGGTAGTGATCACTAGGCTACTGTATGCATTGGGTGGTGGTCACTAGGATTCTGTATGTATTATGTGGCGGCAACTAGGATGCTGTATGTTTTGGGTGCTGTTCACTTGGGTGGCAGTAACTCCCTGCATTGCATAGAGGTCACTATAAATCTCTTTATTGGATTGTGAAATATTAGTCAATAGATGTTGTCTTTGCTTGTAACTCTTTAACATAACACAATTAATTGGCAACACTTCCCCCATATGATGTATTTTGCACTGCTTTAATTATAGATGTCTTTATTCTGTACTAATCCGGATTACATTTTTTTTTTCACTACGATAGTGATCTCGCCCACATGTGGCCTCTTGCAGATTTTTTTCAGGGCCACTTTAACTTCCCAATCCACCCCTGTCTGTCAGGATCTCCAGGTTCTGAAGGAACTCTTATAGCAGTCATTGGTGCCTGCACCCAGGCATGGTGTTACCACTAGGCAAGTTTAGGCATCTACCTCGGGTACTGGACCTGTAGGGGGATGACACAGAGATGCTCAGGGGCTTTAACAATGGTGACAGCTGCAGAACACACAAGCCGCAGCTCAGCTAATGTTTTTCACAGCTGATTGGCTGAGCAGTATGAGTAAGAGTCACAGCAACATATGTTAGGAGACAAGGCTCAGTGGTGCTTACTTGTACTGCTTAGCCAATGAGCTGTCAGGGACATGAGAGCTAAGTGACTGAGTAGGTAAAGTAAGCCTCATTGTGGGGGACAGGCTGAGATCAGCTCCTGTGTAGTACTATGCAGGAACTGCAGCTCAGTTTATCCCCTGTGCCTGTGAAGCAGTGCAAGTAAGCAAAACTAAGGGTGGCCGGGGAAGAGGGTCCACTGCCTGAAGCTTTGCCTTGGATGTCTAAAGACCTAGCATCAGCTCTGTCTGCACCTCTTTAACAGTAGGATCACCATGTATGGCCCAGTGTTATAGATATAGCCCTCCTGTTGGTGAACAAGCTAAGCTCTTTTCCACTTGTTGAATCCCCAGTGTCCACATACAGAACAATGGGATGCAGTCTCCGCTTAGAAAATTCCTGTATTCCTGCCTGTATTTAAAAAATATTGCTTAGGGTTAGTTTGCTGGGAGGTGAGTTTTAAGGTGAGGCTTCAGGGGGGGGGAGTCTTTGGGTTAGGTTGCAGGGAAGAGAGTCTTAGGGTTAGACAGCAGAGACGGGAGTCTTAGGGTTAGGCTGCGGGGAGAGGAGTCTTAGGGTCAGAATAAAGGGAGGAGAGGAGAGGAGAGGGTTAGGGTCAGACTGTGGGGAGATGAGGGTTAGGGTAATGCTAAGAGAGGGTTAGGGTAAGAATTAGGAAAAGGGATACTTACCATTCGCCGCTCTGTCTTCGTCCTGGGAATCATCAATTGCTTTTCCTCAGCAAGGCAGAAGCAATCGATTTCCCAGGCACTTCTCATGGGCTGGTAGAAAACACACCTTTCGAAAAAGAGGTGTTCAAGACGGCGACCTACATCCTGAACAATGGATGCAGCATGATCTGATAACAGGAAAAAGCAGTGATTGGGACTTTACTAAATGGCATACAGGATGAAGAGCGTTAAAATACATTGAGTTTCTTTACTATTTCCTTTCTACATAGACCCCTAAGTCTCTAATATGAATCATGATTGCACCAGTATTACTCTGACTTATTTCACCTGTTCCTGTTTAAGTAGAGGATTTCAGTGGTTGACCATAACCGATAGGGATGTTTACAACATTGTAACATAGAGTCCCGCTTGCTTCTGGCCTCTCTCGTTCCACACACTGTATTTACCTTCGTTGTAATGTTTGTCATGAATCACAGGTAATTGTTCTAAATTAAACATATGACTCACTTCAGTGAATGGTCTGCATGATCCATAGTTCAGGGTTCATGGAAGGTGTTTTTTTTCTGGACTTCCATGAAAAAATATCTGGTTGGAAAAGAAAACTGTTTTATTTGGGAGTTTTGCAGACAGTGACTCAGATCTTTACTTTCCTGGAGCTCTCCCTTTACATATGCCTCTTGATAGACAGATATTTGACCCACACCTGCAATGGAAAGATCAGCAGTAGTTCAGGCAACCATGCTAAACAGTTACTCTCTTGTTCGAGAATTGGGAATAACATTTAGCTGAAAGCAGTTTTCTGATAACTTTAGATTCTAGCAGCTCATTCCTAGGATGTTGCATGTTCATATCTGACCATTGCATTTTATATGTGTTACAACTATTTCTCTGGACACTGGGACCATTAACTGAGAATAAATACCATGGGCCTGATCCAGAGCTACGATGTTACACTGAGCGCTGTAGCGCTCAGCTTAACATCGCTGCTCTGGCCCGACACTCCCCTTTGTAGGAGCATATTAACTCTCCCTTACGCCGGCTGAAGGCTACCCTAACTTCAGCCGGCGTAAGGGAGAGTTGATACGCTGGGACGGCGGCGTTAGTAC
>WWET01000673.1:291624-306453 GCA_011038615.1 Limnodynastes dumerilii | reverse complement strand
TTCCCTTTCTTTTCTTATCTGTCTCTCCTCCTATTTTGATGCCTTAAATGCCATACAGGCTTCTTGTATTTTGATGTTATTTTGGTGAATTGTTGCTGGTCTAGGCTGGTTATTAAGCTATGTACCTTTTCTGATGTATACGTTTGCTTCAAGAATTTGATTGGCACGGTTTGTACTTTTGCTAATTCTACAAATATTAAATTTAAACTAACTGATTGGCTTAATAGAGTGATTTTTCAGTAATAAGTGAACACTAACATAGCGTCAGACATTTTAATGTATAATAAAGACATATCACAAGCCACAATAAACAAGTTTGTAGGACAGAGATGGAGCAAGAAATAATATGAATTATTGTTGTGTAGATTCTGATACCTTAATTCAGGAATATGTTATACAAGCCAGCATACCTATAGGACACTACAAAACTTAACATTGTCAGGGGGATAACCTCTAGCTAGCATATACAAGCTATACAATCATTAAACATGCATATGAAAAATATATCAAATAGATCAATGTCATTTAGAAATATCTGGTTTATATTAAGTCATAATAATATATGGTTTATAGACACTAACTGCAGAAATGAAGCACAGCAATGGGTACTAGCTTTCCCCCACTCTATGCTTTTATTTTATGAATATAAGGGACAAAGAATACATATGGTTCAACCAATAATGCTCTAGAAAAGCTACACTGATAAAGTGATTACCATACAAAGGGGTTCAAAACTCCCTAAATGAATTTTATACCAGAATGCCATTATATTATTATACCAGAAAATAGTATTTTTTTTTTTATCTTGTCAAGATACTAACTTTAAATGCTGAAGAACAAGCAAGAAATAATACCCCATTCCATACTGATTACATTTTAAAATTTAAGTCAATGGAAACAGAGTATTATTTAACAAAATTGGCCTGTTGTCTCAGTATTAGTACACTATACCTGTAAAATGCAAAGCCAATATCATATGTGAAAATAGCCAAATTACATACAATACATAGATACATTTAATACCCTATTTCAGCTGACACTGTTTATTGCTGCAAAGCCTTCTAAATTTATGTAATGTGATTTAAACAATTATAATTTACATCAGCTAAGTGGTTTAACAAAAACACAAACTGACGCATTTCATCCAAGAGGTCTGGACATCCTCAAAGATGAATACGTTGTCTAGGGTCTCTTCTTTAAATATCCTTTTGATTTGTATACTTGTCATCTGATTTATATTCAAACAGAAGGATAGCTAGAGTAGCTGTAGAGTAGAGTTGTAATGTGATGTGAAATTGGTATAATTTAAATTAGTTTTTTTTATTAATGTTTTAATTTATCTTTTAGTGGAAGTGCGGTTCAGTTAAGGTAGGGTTCTGGACCCTTTAGTTTTATAGCCCCAATTAGGTGCTCTTTAAATTTAGCTTTGACACAAGGAGCTGCCAAAAAATTAGCCTACATAGCATATTCTTGGAAAAAAAAAAGTGGATAAAACAAGGTTTTCCATAATACATATCTGGAGTCCTCTGAATTTTTGCCCTTTGTAAAGCAATCAAAATAACAAAATCATGTTTTCTATGTGTCTGGGCAATACATTATACCATGTTTTGTGGAATGAATGCCATCTAACCAGAAGGAAGGTAGCTATTTTCCAGGAGGAAGTTAGCTAATTTGAAGATCCCATTACTACAACTGTTCTGGGCCAAAACTAACTTTTTTTCTGGCACACTGTTTTTAATGATGTCACAAAAGAGGAGGAGGGGCAAAAAAATGTAGTATGAGTATGTTACTATTTTTCTATATTACTATTTGTTTATTTTACATTTTATTTAAGACTTGTTGGGGTTTTTTATTTCTATTTAGGCATTTCTTTATTTTTTTGTTTTTGTTATATCTATTTAATTGTTCTTTTTATATTAATTCAACTCATATAAGACACATTTGAGTATTGGCATCATAAAATAATTTTCAAACTTTGTCAGATAGGAATTTTTAATAATTTGCTATATCCATGTAGAAAGTTCCTTACAATACATTGGATTAAAAAAAAAGTTGTAAACGCAGATTGAAGTGAGTCAGGGAGTTTCCGATGACTTTATAAAAGTGTCAGCTCTTGAACTAAATGTTAGTGCTGGGAGAACTTGATGTCTGTGTTGGGAAATGGGGGTATGGGATGCAGCTGATGGTCCGGCCAGCCCTTTTTTGAAGATGATATGGCCGCCAACTGAATGAACGTCTGTATCATTGTTCTTAAACCTCTGCAAATAGAAAATTGCTATTGGGAACGAGAACCTACTTCCCCATTCCCAATAGCCAAAGGCTGCGGCAAGGTTATGGTTAGGCTGCAGCGGGTATTAGGTTAGGGCTTCAGGGTATGGTTAAGGTTAGGGTGCGGGACATGAACGGTTAGGGCTGAAGAAGGGAAAGGTAAGGCTGTAGAAAACGGAGAGTTAAGGTTAGGAAAGAGTTAAGGGTAGGGTTACGTGAAAACACTTACCTGTTGGCGGATGACTCTTTGCGACTCAAGGAGTCTCATTACCGCTGCATACTCAAATGCAGACTGCCAGCAATTGCCTTTCCCTTGGTCATATATCATGCATTTTTAAATTGAGAGCTCATTTCTGGCAGAGGTCTCTAATTCCCCAAAACAGCTACTCTGAAACCGCACCCCCTGTCAGCTGCTGTCCCAGACACGCTTTACAACAAACACACAAAATGGAGGTTGCTCATATCAATTTATAAGTTAATATGGAGCAGGTGCTGTGAGGTAAGGAGAACTTACACAAATACAAAAAAGACACCCCAGCACTCGCAATTACCCAGCAATGAATCATAACTTTCTATCTTTAAAATAAAAGTCAGAGAATTTGTTACATACATCTGCAGATATATGATAAGCCACCAGCCACTTACAAGCCTTCTCTATTTTGGTCCTAACTCTAAGAATCCCAACTGTGGGACATATATCATGTATTTTTAAATTGAGAGCTCACCCCCGACATATATATAAGGATCCACCTATGTAGTTCATAGAGAGCCAGTACTCAGAATATAGAGAATAAATGTCGATACTTTAATCACATTGCTCAAGTCCTTCCTCTAAGACCTGAGGTTAGATTCAGACGTGCAAGAACAATTAAATCTGCACTAGCACCCAGCTATCTACCGTTAATAGATAAACCCTTGGTTTCTTCTTTTATGTCTGTAACTGGTTTTTATGCTTGAGGAAGTTGTAAAGTCTGCAAATTTGCTCATAAAGACAAAAAGAATTTTAGAAATTCTAAGGATGATAAAGTGTACAAAATTAAAAGCCATCTAAATTGCAATAGTTCATACGTCATATAAATGTTAGAATGCCCATGCAGCTTCCTATATATAGGCAAGACCAAAAGAACACTAAAAATACGTATCTTGGAGCACATGCGAAACATTACTAAGAGATTAACAACCCATAGTGTACCGAGACACTTTCTACGGTGTCATAATGCAAATTTAGATGGCATCCAAATAAAAGCTCTGGAACATATTCCCAAAAATATAAGGGGGGGAGATCGTCTAAAGCGCCTCTCCCAAAGAGAGACCTCTTGGATTATCACCCTAGATACATTGGGGGTGATTCAGAGATGTGATTGTGAAAAGATCGCAAATATACGCACCTTAGTTAAGATCTTACCAGGTTACAGCCCACTGCATAAACAGTCACTCCTCTTGCAAACAGCGGCGGATCTTAAAGTTAGACCACCATTGACTAACCCTAACTCTGGCTGTCATTTGAGATCTTAAGGGAAGTAGTAGCGGTTATTAGAGATCCTAAGTGTCTGTCCGCGCCCACTTTCCCTCATCTCAATGCCTCCCCCCACCCATTTCCATGCAAATCCTTCATTTCATGCAAATCCTTAAGATCTTAAACTTTCGCAGCACTTAAGATCTTAAGTGCTTGCGATCGATTCAAACTTACGCTCTTAGCGAATTTACGCTCCTAACCTCTACGTAGACGGCGTTGCACTATTACTACGCATGCGTAGTTATGCGAATTTTCTAAGATCCTAAATATACGCTCCTAAGTTGCGTGAAAATCGTATCTCTGAATCAGCCCCATTGTCTCCTGCAGGTCTCAATGAAGGATTTGAAATAACGCCTTTTCTTTAAAGATATTTTATGCTGTGTCCATGCTATTCTTAGAATGTATTAATTTATTTTTATAATGTACCAACTCTTCTATAATGTACTAATTTGTTTAAATATTGCATTAATTTATTATGGTTTTATCTAATAAGTTTTTTTTAATTAATTTATTTATTTTGTCCAATTACATGAAAATATTGAATAGTGTTTCGGACTGTATTGTGTCAACGCTCTAAATCGGATTTAATAGGCATCTCCTATGTTCATTCATAATTAATTAATGATCAGCTGTGAGAACAGACTTTAGAGTATATAGGAGAGCTCATTTCATTCATCCACCACGCCCCCTGACTAAGTCTCTACGATGAAACGCGTAGGGTTGGAGCTGAACATCTCAATCCTGTCGGCAGCATTAGAGGGATCTCCACGTGTACTGGCATACTGCCTTTCATTCCAGGACGCTGAAGTGAGACGGGACGGTTCCAGAGGCCATCTGATGCTGCTGAGTATCGCTTTATGTGAACTTTTCAAGTTTTTATCTGGTACTTATCTTCTTTTTGTGCCTTGTGATTTTAACTATTAAATGATATCTATATATATATATATATATATACACACACACACCCACCCACACAAAATAGTGTGTATGAGGTGTATGAAAGATTACCTGAGGGGTGATCTACAGAGAAACAAAGGATAGAAAATGCCCAAGCATGCTGCTATTATCCATGGGTTAACCTGCCAATCTCTTTGTACAGATAGATTTGCAGGTTATGAATCATCCCAACACAACACATAACCATTTGCATATGTCTGTACAAGGATAAATATGTGTTCTCACAACAATAATAACACATTATCTCCATCTGGACCTCCTGGAAATATTTATGCTTGTTTATCAGTTGCCATTCAACACAAAAATGAATCTATACACACTCAGCCCATATAATTCAGAATATTGCAAAGACTTACACAGCCTTACCTAGTTACAATCTATAGACTGTGTTTGTATGCACTTTGGGAATTGCTGTTTGCATTGGGGATACCAAGATAATTCTTTAATCTGAAGGTGAATATGATGGAATGTTAGAAGTGACAATATATTTGGCACTGATAACTGTCTCTCGGAGTTCAGGGTTTCAATCAAGGGAGTGTACCATACCTGGCAAGATTCAGCAAAGCTGTATTTGTTTATGTAGACATATAAAGAAAATGAATGTTTTACATATAGGTTATATAAATGTACTCTAACATAATTTTATTTCAACTAGAAAAGATTTCTATAGGGCTATTATTTAGAAAATATTCCAGCTTTGATTATCTCATGGGTTATGTTATGTACCCATGGTGATTGTAAACAAGGAACAGCTGTATGTACATTTACTAAAGATAAAGTTCAAGTTAACAATTGTGCGTTCCCTTCAGTTTAACAGAGCTGCCACCTGGTTAGAGCTACTTTTCATTTCGATTTGTGATCTAATGCATGCTTCTGTTATTAAATGTCAGTAATGACTCCTTGACCCAGTTTCTGTTAACAAGCTTCAGTTACCCGTGTAAAGCAATATGTACAAGATCGAATGTATTTAGCCAAAAATAATCAGCAACGTGGTAGCATCTTCAGATCCTCCCACATGACCTATTCCATTAGGTGCAAAATAACCCTCTCCTAGGTTTCCAACTGTCAAACTCAACTGGCTTTATAGAATTAAATGGTGTTTGAAAAACATATTTTTCTTCAGCACAGTTGGTTACCATAGTAAGCGTCATTTGGAAGAACTTTTTGGTTTCTTGAATATTTAGGCTGATTTTCCGATAATAAAGGGTTATTTAAATTGTCACTAAGCATATTGGCACAATTTCTAAAAGGCAACCAAACCAAACCACCAAATTTAAAACATCTAAAGCTCTCCCCCGTAGTCATGGCAACTCATGTAAACATCATTGTCCATGAAAGGGAAGTTCTTCATAGTCAAGGCAACAGTGGGAACTTAAATATGACACATTGGTATCTTTCAATAGAAATGTATTAGTTCGAGGGGCCTACTTTATAAAAGTAATATCTCCTTTTGGTTTAAGGCCAAAATATATGCATGTCATTGGGTGTGGTTTGCCGGTATGATAGTAGAATGGGGACTACCAGCACTGCAAAACATTTCTCTGTCAAACAGGTAACGCCAAACCGTTACCTGAGGCTGCCACAGCCTGTCGCTATTGCGAACGGGTCGAAAGAGGTACCTGTTCCCAATAGCAATTTACTATGTGCTGAGCCTTTCAACGTTAGAAAGTTCCTTACGTGCATTAATTCCCATAACCAAGCCTGTCCTTGCTTCATTTGCCACCAGAGTATCCATCTAATAGATAGAGGAGAGCTACTATCACTGCCCATTATAAGGCTTATCTGGCAATGTTTAACCACTCAACCAAGTCCTACATCTTTCCATGTGTGGTGGCAAAAGCAGGCCCTGTTTGGGCTAATACTTTTCTTCCTTCCTATTCTTCATACGGTGGTCTTCCTCCTTAAGTGACTACTTGACAATCATACCAGTTATTCTTAGCCTAGGGCTGGCTGGGCTGGGGAGCAGGAGGCAACCATAAAAGATTGCTTTGGGTGGGGTAAGTGGGCTACCTGCTTTTTTAAAAGATGCCCCTCAGGGTTAGATATACTAATCATTGCCTGCTGTAATAATAATGTAATCTTGTCAATGGGCTGGATCCAGACCTTGTTAAGTGCATGAACTTAGTTACACCTGGGCTAAACCATGTTGATTTCAGGGGGAGTCAAGTTATTTGTATTCTTTGCACGCAGGGATATATCTTTAAATTGCTTACTGCACACAGATACTGACCAGCTTTACTATCACACTGTTATTTAGACTTGGGATAGGAAACATCACCTCTCAACTCTAATACTGTTTGCAGCAGAAGAAATATGACTCCCCTGAAATCAACATGGTTTAGCCCAGGTGTAACTAAGTTCATGCACTTAACAAGGTCTGGATCCAGCCCAATGTTATTAATAACCGAGGACCTTCAATTAGTCCTAGAACAATTAAGAAAATCTACCCAGCAGGTTAGTCTTGAGTAAACATTTTGGTAGTCTGCCTCTCCCATTATCTGTTACATGTCTAAGCATAATAACATAACAAGGAACATGAAATTTAGAAACACAGCCAGTGGCTAAAAATATCTAAACCTTTTTCCCACACCCGTGTTACAATTTCATAGATTTCATAAATTCACTTCCCATGTAATGTTTTTTTTTCTCCACTGAAAATGAAAATGTTCCAGTTTTAGATACATTCAATCATTTTCTATTTTTGTATCTTACAGCCCCACGACTGTTGTTCTTTAAATTTAGAAAATATTTTGCAGATTTTTTTCTAATGAAGTTAGCAGATACTATACATAACACAGTTCAGTTAGACAAAGTTGCATTTTATAAACCCCAAAATAGTTTACCATATTTAGAAATCAATCTAAAATGTCTACATCTGGAAATGTCATATGCCACCTCATGCTGTATCTCGCCGCATCTATTCTATGCTTTCGTTGAGTTATTCTTGTTGCCACATATTTATATAATGGACATTTTTGTGTTAAAATATGCTGAAATGGAAACATTGCTAAATTGATTTTACACAACACTCTGGTGGAAGCATATTATTGCAAAAATGATGGAGATGCATTAATATGTCTCTATGAAGATGTAATATATGACAATAGATGAACTCTAAAGAATTGTTTTTGTCATAATCGTAAAAAAAAAAAAGTTTGGTGGATGGTGTGTGGACCTCAAATGAACTTAAACTGAAAACTAACCTTTGCATACACACTTTATAGAGTATTTAGGTGAGCATATGTCTGTTTTATTTGTAGATATATACAATCAGGGCTGATTATAGGTCTCTGGACACACTAAGGAAAGCTTTGTTGTGCCTCCCCTCCCCCAACCAGGATCATTGCTTTCTTGTACCCCTTTAAAGACACAGGTGATCTAGCAAGCCGCTGTTTCTGCAGGCCACTATGTCATTATTCCACAGGCCCGGAACCCTAGGCAGCTGCCTAAACCTGGATAAAGGCAAATGGGGGTGTATGGAAGAGGTGCTGGTGTGTCCAGAATACAAATAAATATATCAATGCCAAAAGTTAGTAACTAAAATGGGTAAAAACAATCCAAAATACTAAAATACTACAATAGTGGCAACCAGGCTAGCAAAAATAAATATAGTTCTTGTGGAAACAAGTTAAAATACATAAATCGCAGAAACCAAATATTTGTGTAGTCAATAATGGTTTATGCTCCTGTGATCAGTTTTCTCATAATAGTATTTCTTTATAATGGTTTTCTCCCCCACCACAGGTAGATTTCATCCAAGAGTAATGTAGGAGAGAAATATAAAAAATAGTTTTATTCAACAAATAAATAATGTATGGATCAATAAACAAAAATGCAAAAATGAAAGTAAGTATAGTAAGTACACTCATATGGGAGATAAAGCATCCTATCTGTGGGACATGTATGGACAGATGTGTGACAGCTGAGGTCCACAAGATGGAAATCCCATGAAATGTGGAGAGCTCTTCTGTTAGATCGTTGCTAGGACCTGGTGGCGTAGGGAAGATTGAAAGAGAAAATGCTGTGGGTAATGCGTTTCAGGCTCCTGGCCTTTCTCAAACTCATGTACCTAAGCTTACCCAATGGTAGCTCTAGGTCTGTATACAAGGTAGGCAACCCAAGGAGCAGGGTGGTCAAACATTTGGCTAAATATGTTATTGGCATGTTTACAAAATTGCCACCCGATTAATACCAGGAATTTAATTGTGACTCCTTTACATGGAGGCTTTCTGAGAATATCAGGCACTAAAGTGATTATCAAGGGTTAGAGCAACCTCAATAAAAACAGACAAAATAATTCACATTTAATGAATGTAAACAAGAAATGTATTTATAATAAAACATACAGAATTAAAAAGAGGTATTAATCCAAAACAATTTAACACAATACGATTGCTTGTGGATTCTGGCTATAGACGGTATAGGCGAGTCGCCTATAGCGGCATCTTGTCAGGGGGGGCACCCCAGAGCAGAAAAAGAAACGCAACACATGTGTAGCAGTTGTTCCCCCTTGTAAAGTGCGGATCTTCAGTCAGCTGATTGCACATTGCCCATTGGCACCATTATACCTCCACTGTGACCTAATAGCAGAGTAAATTTTCTGCTAGGGGGCACCAACCAAATCTTGCCTAGGGCATCAAATTGGCTAGGGCCGGCCCTGGTTTTAATGATCAATATTGTATATTGCAGTCATTTGTTTACCTGCTTTCTTTGGCCCCCATCAATCATGAATTATATATTTGGTTTGATCCATTATGGAACCCAAATTCTATAATCCCAAATAAATAAACAAAAGTGTGTTTAATAAATTCAAATTTTTATCCACAGATAAGTTTCAGTTTCTTTATTGGGTTTATGTGTATTAAGGTGAGGTGGTGTGATTCAGTGACATCCATCACATTTGAGAGGCTTAATAAGTTCAATATTACTGACTTCTAGAAAAAAAAACAGCTACTCCCCTCCACATGAAAAAAAAATTGTGTTGGAAAATCTATGAATCACAGAAAGTCTAATTCATCTGCATAGGGTGCTCTAGCAGTGATTTACCTGGGATGTCAATCCTGTTTCCTGTGTCTCGTATTTAGTAGAACCCTCGTCATTGCAGTTACACTATGTTGGTAAGCACAGCTCTGGCAGTCTAATTTATTTAATAGCTATCCAACATTCACTAGACATAAGAAAATGTTAATTCTTGCATCATCAAAAACAACCTGCACCAAACAGGTGGCAGACTGCTCTGGACAAGCCAAAACATTAACGAAAAGTGGAAACTGTTGCCACGGAAAGAATGTTGACATGCTATTTTTTTCCATCTGTTAAAGCAAACTCCAGAATAAAGCATATTAACGTGTTTTCCTTACGAAGATTTCTGGAGCAGAAAATATAGCCATTAATTAATGTCAAATGACAGCCATTGATTCAATCATTCATCAACCTGTGTTTCAACTAAAAAGTGGAAACATTTGCATTACACATCCTAATATTGATTGCCTGTCACTAGACAGATCAGTGGATCGTAGCTCCATACACATTTTTTATTATAGAATACTCATTACAAGAATATAACTCTTTTATTTTAATAAGCTTGGACTGGATTCAGATTTAAGAAGCTTTTCCGCGTGTGCGTAGTAGATCCGTACGTTAATACAAAATAAGTACGTGTCGCAAAAGTAACGAATTTCGGAACACTTCCTTGTTGCGAAAGCAACCTTATTGTTAGTGCACGTATATGTGACGGAAGTGAAACGTTCGCAAATATGACCGCACTACATTACCACGGCTTTTGCTATTTTGCTATTTACATACCGACTGATGCCTACTTATTAATAATCCGTCCGACCTTTTATGTTCGCACGCATTTTTTTATGCACGGAATTTACTTTTGCATCATTCGAATTACGCTTCGTAACTCCGTGGTCTGCACATGCGCACTAAATAGAAATCACCCCACGCATTTTGCGTGCGTAAATTACCAGACGTTCTTAATTCTGAATACGGTCCCTTGTCACAGAAGAATAGGTAAGTTATCAGTGTTAGCATCTAAAGGGACAAAATATCCATAAACAATAAACAGAGACCCCACATGAGTGTTAGCACCTCATAAATTGTCCCCAGCGTTCTTCTTATTGATGCCATATTAGCCACTCAGGAGTCTCAGGGAGAACATCCCCATATAACAGTATACCAAGAGTGGTGACACCTTGGAAAGATGGGGGCCTGGCATGGATAAATGGTTTGACCCTAGAGAAAGATGTTCCATTGTTAAAAGTACTGAAGAGATGGCTATGGGGGAAGAATAAGGAGTATAGTTTGAAGGTGTCACAGTGCAGCCAATTAAAAACAAACAAACCAACCATCAAATAAATCAGAAGAAACCAGTGATTTGATCTGATTCCTAGTAATACTATGAAAAGTGTCAATGATGAGCAGGGGAAGGGCTTTGGAACGTGATTTGCATCAATTGCATCATCAAGCCCTGCCCCCATACTGGACTCTATTTCTTCCCTCCACAATCCCTACAAGGGTAAAAATATTAAGTTGACAACCCTGATATATGCCAATAACACAAGAGATAGTTTGAACAGCAGTTTTTATGAGCAATATATAGATTTAAGACTCAAGTGAGACTTTAGTTTAGGGAATTACCTTCTTCTGCCCAAGAGCAGTTATTCTTAGACTCTGGCAGTAATTCAGAACCACAAGACTAATTAGGGTCAGCAGAGCCATAGCTAGAAATTTTAGCGCCGGGGCAAAAAGGAAAAATGGTGCCCCCTGACCCTGGATTCCAAACCAATTCAACCTTAAATATTAACTTACTAGCATCCTCTTAAGCTTTGTACCCTGGGCGGCCACCCCTATCGCACACCCCTTATTAACAGTAGTAGCAGAAGTGCCAATAACATGACTCTATTAATCATGGTTTGTGATTGGTCCTCCTGCATCCTTTAAGTTAATCAGGTGGTTCTAGGAGACAATGGATGTGTCCCACTCCACTCCCACACTCCAACAACATGCAGGTAGGTAATTGGCTGCTGGCTAAATCACCCTAGTCTGTGTACGGGACCTTAGTATGTAGCTCAAACAGGGGCAGAGACTGATGGGAACGTTTAATGTTCTCTGTAAAGCTCTGTGGACAATTTGTGGCTATATATATAAATAAGCGATAATAATAACTATAGTTATGATATGGGAAAATATTGCCTTGGTACAGAGTTACAAAAATTTCCCTAGGTGCAAAGTAAAACATATTCCTTGTATGTATAATATATTATTTGTCTAATTATTTTAACAACAGGGACGATCCTTATTTTATAAATACTAAATACTTTATACATTACATTGGCAATTTATAGCCTGGTATATGAGTTTGTTGCCATATAGGCGTAAAAACTGCGTATCTTCTCTTTCTCTCTTGTTTATAAATACTCCTCAGAATTTACCAGCCATAAAATAGTTGCTATGGTCCCCTTGGCACGAGCAGACAATGTATGGCTTGTGTATATGTTCACTCACAAGATAAAAATAAATGCTCTGGCATGTTATGTGGCACTGTTCCAAATGCGTAATTCTACTTGTCAGAGATTACATTCAAGGATTCCCTATGACATCACAGGTGTTTTAATCTCATACTGCCAATGGTAATAGTTTCTGTCCTCTTTCGCAGTTGCCTTTAAACAGGGCGAGCAGGTTTTATGTAAATTACCAATGAGAATAGAATATATGTGTGGAAACAATGCAGTTCAGACTTAATAGGAAAAACATACAATGGGAAAGACTAAAAAGAAATTGTAATGTCATATTTACCATAGGTTTAGTGACTATTTATATAGATACTTTGCTAAATACACAAAAAAAGCCATTAAGACGAAAGAAAAAAAATGCTAATAACAATAGACTTTTAGCAAAGAAATGTCATTAGAAGCCTTTATAACCTCAGTCCTTACTTGGCTAATATGGTTGCAATGTAACCATTCCTGTCCACTTCAGACCTCTTTTTAAGCTTCTTACCCTCACCTTTAACGCCATCTTCTCATCCACTGCTCCCTACCTCTCTTCCCTCATCAACATGCACACCCCTTCCCGCCCTCTCCGTTCTGCTAACCAGCGCTGTATGACCTCTTTACTGATCACCACATCTCATGCCCGTGTCCCGTGCTTCACCTCTGCATTTGAATGACCTCCCTTCTTCAGTCAGGCTCTCCCCCACATTGCAGGTCTTCAAGCATTCACTCAAAACGCACCTGTTCAGGCTAGCTTACCCCTCCTCCACTTAACATCCCCACTGCATCCTTCATCTATCCCTTCTCTTTCTGCCCCCTCTCCTCCACTCACACCAGCAGTCCACTTCCTTCCCCCTTCTTATGTCTTCTGTAAGTTCTTCCCTCCCACATAGTGTGTTAGCTCACGTGAGCAGGGCCCTCCATCCTAGTGTTGTTCCTTCCTCCACCACTCTCCCCCTCACTTCATACCCTCTTGCCCCCCTCTGCTACCCTTTTACCCCGTCCCTGCCTGGTGGCTCTCTCTCAACCTCTCACTGCGCTCTATCCCCTGCTCCCTGATCTTCCAAGCTTTACACCTCACATTTTGCCTTGTGTTCTGTGCTTGTTTCACTTTATTTTTGTGATATTTTTATAGTCATATTGTATTTATATATACTATGCTATCCCTACCCTGTATGTTTTGTACGGCGTTGTGGACATCTTGTGACGTCTTATAAATAAATGATAATAATAAAATAATGTGTTAATGTGGTGATACTATACATAATGCATAAGAGCCATGTAGCCCTGTGGAGGTGTATATAAAATGCACACATGCATGCTGTATATTTTACATATGTTATATGTAACTTGTGCTACTAAGCATCGTGACAGAAATAAAAGTAATAGGCTGAGCCTCAGGATCAAGACTTTCGTGTTTGAAGCCTTTCATTGGAGGGGGAAGGGGATGGGTTGTGTGGAAGAGATTTAAATTGTGCGGTAAAGGCTGGGTTTAGCCCTTATGTACAATCCTTATGTACAATCCTGATTACTGCCCTCTTCCCATTCTATGCATGGATGGCGTAGAAATCTTAAGGTCCTGCGTTCGTAACTGTATGAACGTCAGGAGTGGCCTCTGTGATACGACATCAGGACTCCGCTGCTGGTGGTTCTGGTCCATGATGATGATGATTATAGCTGTTTAAGTGATTGTGCATGTGCTTTCTAGAGACTTTCAGCATTCTGTCCACAAGGTGGGACGGGCGACTTGCGTGCTGCGAGTATGCAAGGTGGGAGGGGGAGGTATGATAACTGGGTTCAGTCCCAAGCTCTGCACTGTCCCCATTTTAGGTGGAAGGTGGTAAAGAAGCCTAAGGTAGAGGTGAGCCATTGGAGATATTGGAACTCTCTTGTATGCGATGGTCGTGGCCCCCCTCACCAGCGCAGTATTTTGGATACAGCGGGGATCCAGCTTTGAATCTCCACTGCTATTGTACTCGGAGCTTACTTAATAGTAATAATTATTATTAATATTATTATTATTATTATTACTATTATTGGGCCGGACCCAGACCTAGTCTTGCAGATGCCTGAGGTCATTACGGCCGTCATCGTAGCGGGAGTGCACGCCCCATGCATTCCCCGCTAAAGGTAGTAAAATCTGGACACTTACGTGTCCAGATTCCTACCTTAACATTTACCACCATGTCATAATGGGGCTTTCCCCGCCCGAGCCCTAAGTTACATGCCTATACAACAACGTAAAAGGGGGGATTGCACCTTTTAGGTAACAGCCGGCGCACGTAATGTACATTACATACGTTGGCCACTAGTCCATCGTAAGAAGGTTGTGCGCATGTGTACAATCTCCTTGACAGGGGAATTCCCCTGTCGTATTTAGCCCAGGATCTGGGCCATTATTATTATTATTATTACTACTATTATTATTATTCTTTTTATAATTACTACTATTATTATTATTACTAATAATAATACTACTATTATTATTATTATTACTACTATTATTATTATTATTATTATTATTATTATTACTACTACTATTATTATTATTATTATTAATACTACTATTATTATTATTACTACTACTAC
>WWET01000673.1:257881-291326 GCA_011038615.1 Limnodynastes dumerilii | reverse complement strand
CTATTATTATTATTAATACTAATATTATTATTACTACTACTACTATTATTATTATTACTATTACTGGAAGATGATAAACTTGGGCCTTATAGCAAGAAGGCGGGTCCTGAGTATGGATGGGCAGGACTAGGCGGAGTCAGGCAGGGCTGGGGACAGATTTAGGCAGAACCGCTGCCGGATAGAATCTGTCAGAGGCACAGTTTAAAACAGCTTGCTTACAGTCCAGGAGGAGAGGCTGCTACAGGTCCCCCCCCCCCATCTGCTCTGGGCCTTGTAGCAGCTGCACCCCATGTACCCCCTGTCCTGAAACAGATCCCTTTAGTCCTTTTTCTTAGAAATTCCTGGACAGAGGTGACTCCTCCTCCTCTTCTGCTCTAATAGTCTCCTATAGCTACTAATCCCGCCTTCCAGGTTCCTATACTTTATAATGATAGGATAACATATCCCTTAGTAACAGCCCCAGAGCGAATCACCAACCTCGATGTTTAATATCCCTCAGGTCAAAAGTTTTAATTCTTGGTTATACTTAGCTTAAGGTGGGAGTTGCCGCTGTGAAAGTGCTATTTTAGAGATAGAAACAGCTGAAGCTAATTTTTGTCTGTCTCTGTTTCAAAATAGCGCTATTGGGATTTTTTTTTAAGAATGGGTAAGTATGACGATCAGCATACTTACCCTTCATTTATTCGGAACGCAGACCCGTTGCAACGCCGCAGGTGAGTAGGAATCTATAGGGAGTTTTAGTGTTTGGTCGGAAAGGGGAGTCTTAGGCTTAGGCTGCGGGGAAGGGAGGGTTAGGGTCCGTGTTAAATTCATACTCACTAATCGGTTCATCATGTTCTCTATTCCGTCATTTTCCTCTGTGAGGTAGATGCAATCAAGTTCCCAGCCAGTTTGGAACTGGCAGAGAGAAAACAACCCTTTTTCGAAAGGGCAACCTATACCTCTTAGCCTGGTACCCACTGACCATGTTCAGCAGTGGGTCTGAGTTCAAGGTATGACCCTTTGTAAAACTGGGTCCAGTGCACAGAAGTACTGTTGAATCCATTAAGAGAGCACTAAGACCAGAGTATTCTTACCTGATATTACCAAGCGTGCACTACATGTATTTTAGGGTTTGCCTTTATATGGCAATTTTTAAAACATAAAAAACACATCCCGATCTTTAATATGGGTTTTAAATGGCTTAAATGTAAGTTATTTTCTGCTTGTATGTAAAATATAATGTAGCATTCTGTGTGTTTTATTAAAATTCATAAAAATTATTAAATAAACAAATAATAGGCTATTGATGATATGTGTTATAGGAAGCATTAAAGAAAGTCTTAAATGATGCAAAACATGATACAGAAACAAAAAAAACAAAAAAAAAACCTCTTGGGAGCAAAATGCCACACAACTAAAATCTACACAGACTGTTGCCTAACATTGACCATTAATCATCTTTTGACACAGAGGCTAATATATATTGTCTCAATGCTGTCATCTAGTGGATAAATGCATTTTTACAATAAACAAAACTTAGAGATCTGGTGGATATGAATTGCTGAAGACCAAAATCATCCCCTTGGCTGGGCCAAATGAGCACCTATGGCTAGAACTGAAACAGCAGTTGACAGCTTTGTATGATTAATTACAGTGGTTCTTCATCTCATCAAAATGAGATAAAGTTAGATTTCCATACGTGTATTCAGGAAGTGAATTATATTATAAGTGAATAAGGGAAACAATAAGTTTACAAATATATGGATTGACTATTAAACTAAATCAAATCTATTTACATAATATAGAAGATTCATACCTTGTAGCATAACCATTGTGACTATCCCTCAGGACAGAACTTTGCTGTTTACTTACCTGTCCTGCAGTACTCGATAAAACTTTATTTGCAGAAGTTTGCTCCTCTTTTCTCCATCCTAAATGGACCATGTAATGTTTTTCATTGTTCATATTGATTATAAGACGTTTATCAAAAATTAAGACATTATGGGCTGTATTCACAGATCTGTTGTTTAAAAGTATGCAATTATACACACGCACGTATCAAGACAACACCCACCAACACCCACGACACTCCCTTCTTCTGGCTGTGCAATCGTAGACTTACACCTCCATAGACCAATCTGATCTTTAAATGTGTACTTACATGCGTATACGTCTTCCGTGCATGCGATTCAGTAAAGCCGCGCACTCAAACGTTCATTTAAATGCCTCCCCCCACCCACTTTCATGTAAATTTTCAAGCATGTATTTCTACCCCGCCCATCCGTACGTATATATATATCCCCAAGTGCGATTCACATGTCCGTGCCTAAAGCAGTTACATGCGTATATGCAGTGTAAATTACGTAAATAAAGTTACTCCGCATGCGCAGTTAAAACGTACCTAAAAATATGCACGCAACTCCACGTGAAAACGGATCTGTGAATACGGTCCAATATATTTCCACCTAGGACATACATAGGTGAATTTACACTTCCTACACATTAATTCAGTTGGCCAATGTGGGAATGTGCACATTACTAAAAATAAAAAGGTTTATTACACCAATTGTCTTCTTTATCCATGAACTTTAATTTTAATTGTTTAGATGTTGGTATAATTATCTAAACTAACTTTTTAGAGAGGTGGGCACAGAATCATAATTCATTTAGGTAGCCCTTGAGTTAGATGTAAAGTATGAACCAGTGTCTGCATATTCAGTGATGCACACTTTCTACAATAGACTCTAGGATTGGTGGTCTTCTTGACACAACAATTGAAGGACCCGGTTCCTGTACCCGATTTGAATATTTAGGTCTTCTACTTTTAATCCTGCTATCATTAACACTATCTACCAATAACCGTAAAAGAAGACGTAGGAAGAGATTAAAGAAAAGGAAGAAATTGGTGATATTTGGGTACATTCCCTATCATTATACTGAGGAGTACTGTGTGTTATAAATACCAGAGGCCTGTTGTTAGAATAAGTGCTGATGGTGATGATGGGCTGGATCCAGACTTAAGTGCTTGCAATTAGTTACTCCTGGGCTAAACCATGTTGATTGCAGGGGGAGTCAAGTTAATTGTATTCTTTGCATGAAGGGATATATCTTTGAATTGCTTACTGCACACAGATACTGACCAGCTGTACTATCACACTGTTATTTAGGAAACATCACCTCTCAACTCTAATACTGTTTGCAACAGATGAAATATGACTCCCCCTGCAGTCAACATGGTTTAGCCCAGGAGTAACTCATTTCAAGCACTTACTTAAGTAACACCAGCAGAACTATTTAGTTGATTCTGAATGGCTATTTGTGGTTTGACCAAAAATGCTTCATCACTATTGTGGTAATATTCTGTTGAATAGGAATAATATAGTAATCGAGGCCACTCAATTGAATTTCTCATGCCATTTTGATTTGGAAATGATATTTCATATGAAAAATTAGACCTACTAATAACATTGTCAAATCACTATTATCTTTTCTAGATATCATCCATATTTAAAATATATTTTATACTACTGGGTAATGCTGAAACATATTTATATATTATTTATATATTTGAAGAATGCATTTTGTCCCATGAAGATGTAACTGGGATGACACTTTTGACTGAGGATATGATTAGATTGTGTAAAACTAATGATCATTTACCCTGTACACTCGGGCACAGAATTTAACACATTAGTCTGGTGGAATCTGGACCTAAAGAAATGTTTACAAATATTAGTGTGATTTGCTGGGGTAAGTACTGGCCACTAGTAATGGTAATGTGGTTATGAACACATTTAAGGAATTTTGCTATATACTTACTATCATAAAATCTGGAATCTGGATATCCGGTTGTGGTGCCCTTGTTCTGGTCAGTTTATACGGGAGGCTTAGAGTTTTAATGTAGTCAATCAGGACTTGCTCGTTGGCAGTCCACTGTCCACTGGGAAGGACCAGGAGTGTAGGCACCACTGAGAGAGTCAATAGGATTTGCTAGAATAGGAGAGTAGTTGGTGGCAAAGTTGGTGGAGCAGCATAAAAAGGCTTGGACAGCTATGGAGACTGCTGGAGTGATTGGCACTGCCATAAGTAGTAGCAGACTTGTACTTGAGAAGCATTGATGACTGGAGAGAGCAAGTTGAAATGTGGTTGGTAACAAGCTGGTTGTAATTGAGGAGCAGTAGTAGCTTCAGAGAACAAATTGAGTAGCAGATGGATTACAAGTGGGTTAGTAGTTGAGTAGAAGTGGAGATTGCAGAGAGCAAGCTGAGGAGTGGCTGAAGTAAAATCTGGTTGATAACAGAACTACAGGTGGATGCAGGCAGGTCTGCCAGAAGTTTCAGAATGCAGAATTGACTGCAAAGAGTTTCCAGAATGCAGGCTAAACAGCAGTGAAGCACAGCACAGAACTGGCTTTTACAAGAACTCAGGAACCAGGAACACAGTTTGCTTGTTGTACTGGCACAAATGGAACTGTGCCAGAGGTTTAAATAGAGCACGCCTTGCTCCTATTGGATGTCTGGGGCATGTGACTGGCTTAAGTTGATGACTAAATCCAACATGGTTGTGCCCATGAATAGCGCAAGGATATTCTGGTTCCCTGGAGAATGACAGAGGCCGCAATGTGGTAACATGATCAGCGTGAACTTGGTAGCTGACAAAATGGCAGAACTGGGTGCGGTAAGTACTGCAGTTTGGGACACATATTTTGTGAATAAATGTGTGTATTTTATGGCTAAAATATATTTTCATATAAAAGAATGTATTAAATATATGGTTAGAATTATAAGTTTTGCATAATTTAATTAAGTTGATCTAATTTTGTATACAACAAAGAATAAAAGTCAGATATCCTGTGGAAAAAGTAAATTTAATGTAATAAAAATAAAACAGAATTATCCATTACAAAATGCATCTTAGAGCAAAAGTGGGTAATCATTTTTATGACATTAATAAACCAACTTAAACATATCATCACTGCCTAAAAAACGGCACACTGTGTGCTTGTAGATAACGTCATGAAATTTATCATCCCATCAATGAATTTTAGACTCACAGCATGTTAAGAAAATATAAGGTGACTCATTTCATAAACTTCTACTCCGTCAAAGAGCAAGAGTTTTTTTTCCAGAGCTTTATTTTACACTTGAAAAGAATAAATTCATTCATCGGAACTTTCTGAACTGCTACTGTGTGCATCATCACATTTCTTTCCATTTCGTACATTGATACATTTGGAATAAAACCCAGAAATAGCTACTCTTAATCAGAAAGGTTATTGGACATGAATGTTTTACACCAAGAACGAAGCCTTCACAATTTGATTTATTTTTTATATAATTATTTTAATATATTTTCCTTAGCGCTGGAATTTATCCAGCAAATACAAAAACTGGCATTGACTGGCTGATACTACAGAGAGGCTGAAGAAATTATAATACAGAGACCTAGCTCTTCTGTGTTATCAAAAACTATAAAAATGTTTGCTATCATGGAAAAAAATTATGGCTACTGACTCCGGACAGGATTCACAGCTAAGAATGAGTTAGGTGCAGCCGTATCCGCACCTAACTCACCCACTTAAGAGTGCCATCGGGCTTCCATTAAGTAACCGTGCGTATTTGCCTTCTTAAGAAGGAAAATAAGCATGGAAATAGCCTCCCCTCCCACTTCTAAGTAAAACCACCGGGAGGCGGCATTAGCATGCCTCCCTCTGCCAAACTACTCAATGCAGTCTTTAATGACCACACAGAGTCAATCTACATAACTTAATGGTACGTAGATTGCGTAAATCAGCTACTACACTTGTGTAGCAACTCATTACTCATTTCTACACACTTAAGAAGCACAAGCTTCTTAAGTGTGAATACAGCCCTCCATGTATAGATGTATAGTTTTAGTAGATTGGATAAATGTACCCTTAAATGATATATTACATATTATTATTCAAATTATGTGCACTGAGCACCATGGGCCTGATCCAGAACTACGCCAATGCGTAGTAAGCACAGCGTATCGGCGTTCAATCTCCCCGACACTCCCCCTGTGCGGGCGTATTTTCTCTCGCTTACGCCGGCTGAAGGCTACCCTAACTTCAGCCGTCCTAAGCAAGGGAAAATACGCTCACACAGGAGCGTTGGTATGCTAAGCCCTCTCTCCCTCATTAAACTAACTCCCCCCGCCCACCTTCACTAACCTTAACGTAGTAACGCTGGGGGACGCCCCTTCCAGCGTCACTATGCTATTCCTACGGACGCATGATCGTTGATCAGGCGTTGTCGTAGTTACGCCGGGCAACATCTGCCCGGCACATGCACAGATCGGTTTTTCAGCCGATCTTACGCCCGCCGTAGCTAGTACTAGTACTAGTAGTTCTGGATCAGGCCTCATGGCACCAAAACCCAACTCTAAAGGTGAAAGACCAGATACTAATGTAAAAGGATCTTGCTAGCAGACCTCTGGCTGTGTTCCTAGTTATTAATATTAATGGCCCGTATTCAGAGTACTGGACATATAACAAATACGTCCGGTGTTTAGTGATTTTTACTACTGTGAATGCGTAGCAATTTTTTTACGTAATCGACATATCTTTTTCTTACGTAAATGTGGTCTGAAAGATACGTAGATTACATTATAATATTATTATGCGTGCACAGTAGAAAAATCGCTAAACACCGGACGTACATGTTATACGTCCGGTACTCTGAATACGGGCCAATATTATTATTATTATTATTATTATTGTTAGTAATAGTAGTAGTAGTAGTAGCAGTAGGATGATAATGGGCTGTATTCAGAGAACCTTGTTTGAGAGATATTCTTTGCGTATTTTTACGATCTGATGAACTGCGCATGCGTAGTAACTAAATTTACACTATCTACGTTGATTTTACACATAGAAGTCCATTAGGCACGAACTTGTCAATCGCATGTGTGAAAATACGTTTGCAGGGGCGTGGTTATAATCCGTCCGGAGACAGATACGTGAAAGTGGGTGGGGGGAGGCATTTAAATGACCGTGTGAGGGCGTGGTTAGTTAGATACGCACGTACGGAAGTATTATACGCACGGAAATACACATTCGTAAGTCACCGTCAACCCGTCCGTGTGAGGGGAGTGTCATGGGTGTTGCCTTGCAACGTCCGTGCGTATAATTGCGTACTTTTAACAAACGGATCTCTGTGGCCCGATGTCACAATGTAATTTTGATATTTGTGACCTCAGTTTCTTGTCCAGTCACTGTTTTTGGTTTTGCTTCTTTTGCAGATTGCACAGAAAAGATTATTACTCTACTTAGTGACCCCTTTATGCGTCTCCAAGCTCAGCGCCGGAGAAAGTATTTGCTATGGAGTTCCTCAGGTGTCATAGATATCAAGACCAAGACAGAGCTGAAAATATGCTGGTATCCTCAGGAGGTGACAGTCCAGAACATCTTCCTGTTTATGAGTGTGAGGTCACATAGCAACAAGAACAAAAGATCATACGTGTCCATACTTATATATGAACATACTGTATGCTTGTTTGTGAATGACTTAATATGCCAAAAATGGAGACTTTCAGTTGTAATAATAAATCTATAAATGCTTAAGTGTTGATTGGTTTAAATATTATTGAGAGATTGTCAGTGTTGGTCTTGTAATACTTTTTATCTGACATATTTACACTCTTCTGTCATTTTTTGCCACCGTTTTCATCTCAGATTCTCCGGAACTAGACAAAGGTTTAAAGGACGCCAAACCTCCTTTTGTGACATTCAACCTGTGATATAGATGGTAAATGGAATTTTCTTGTTTGGAGTACTGACACAAGAGATCACTCCTTAGTGACTTCCACCAAGGCTTCTAAACCCAAGGTGCCTCTTCAGCTAATCACAAACATAGATCAAAGGGGAACACAGATTAATAACAAATGCACGCCAATTTAATATGCATTTTGAGAACTAAGATGAGATCTGCCTATGTAAGAGTATGTTTCTAAATAAAGGAAATGAAAAATGGAAATCAGTACTGGAACACCAAATCCCCTGCATGTCTCAGTGTTACTAAAGAAGATAACAATATCATTGCACCTACACCATGGTTGCCTACTTTTGCAAATGAATATCAGGGAGATTGTAAGAGCACTATCAAGATGCTGCACCAAAGGGGTGTGTCCTGTAGCGCCAAAGAGGCATGTCCTGTGAATAGCTCCACCCATAGGTGTATCTAGCACTGCCAGGAAAACTATTTTACAATAAAAATGTCAGTATTTATTGATTATTAAATTGTCAGTAAATACTTTCATTACTATCTTTATAGAAAAGCTAAAAGTGACGCTGCAGCTGATTAATATGATTTTTTCATTACATCTTGGCCTCCATGAAATTGGTCATCTCCATAGACCTCAACGGATGAAATTAGAATCAGGGAGATTACCAAACACTTCAGGGTGTCAGGGAGTCTCCCTGATATTCAGGGAGAGTTGGCAACCATGATCTACACCTAAAATGTGGTATCTGCTCCAATCATTCCCTTACTTCCTGGTTTTAAAAGTAATTTACCATTCAGAAATTACACTAAATGTTAACAACCCCCTCCCTGAACCTTGTCTACAAAACTACTGTTATTATTTTAGGTATCTTAGGTTAGGCTCTAGGATAGCTTTTTTAAGGCATATCTATTTTACCAGGTGATCCTTACAGAAATGAAAGTTGAAGTTAAATGTTGTTGCTATAGAAATCATGGTAACAGCATCAGAACAATAAGTAAGTATTCATTAGTTATACAATCTTATAACAATGCCAGGGTGTATAAGGACCTGTAACTAGTACAACTAGTACTGGAATTGTAGATGTATTTTAGAATCTAGTTTTGTTTTAACATTTTCATGATAAACGCTAACAATTTCACATGATATCACCAGACCAGTCTTCTGAATGCGGGACAATACCTTGTAACCTTTACAGAGGTTGGAGCGGAGTTTATCATTCCATTCTGACAGTGTAAAGAACGCCATCCACAGGTGGCATTCCTAAAGGAATTTTAGCGGTCTCCCCTTGTACCTCCCTTTTCCTCTACAATAAAAAAGAAATAACAATAAACGATAAAATATGAAAAAAATCTGTTTTACACACACACACCACAATTTAGTGGGCAAAAGAAACACCCAGTAGACACTTATCAGACAAAGACGTCCTAGAATGCACAAAAACATAAAGACTAGCATAGTAACTTCAATTCATTGAGAAAGGACCCATCATGGCATATGGCTCACAGCCCATCAAGAGACATTGCGGTATTAGTAAGTATTAGTAAATACATTTATTTTTCTTTCTACGCTTGTCACAAGGATTAGTTAATTAACGATAAATACAAAATTATCAGTAAATTCACCTCTAAATTCACTATACATTGTACAGACTTAGACGGTGTTTAGAGCCTTGGACTGGATCCAGAATGAATAGTATAATCCATACGTTAGCCTCCGCTGTGGGGGTTCGGAGATTGTTATCCATAATTCTATATGGGGGAGGGCCATGCAGACCCCTACCTTAAATATTCTGCATGCAGAAGGCAATGTGCGATTATCATTCATATCCCAAGTGGTGACTGAATTCTGCATAGGACAAATCCAGTGAAGAATTCCTTTGTACTGTACATGCGGAGTACATACAGACTGGAAATTTCCTTACATGATGTATGAAAATCCTCTGTCTTTATTAAATGTGGATCCGGCCCCTTGACTCTGTGGGGGGTGGGTGTATCCAGAAGAAAACACATCACATCATTATCACTCTAAAAGTCTTTCCAAGATTCTGAGCCACTGAATGTACAATCACACACAATCCCAGATGGATAGCTGAGGTGGTGTAGTTTAGACATGACATCCTTAACATTTTTGTTTTAATTTCAAAGAGAACAAAATGACCACAGAATCAATAGCCAATTCCCCACGCAGCTGTGATTCTCTAACATTTATATGACACGTTTTACTTTTATGCAATTCCATCTTCTGTTAATAAACTTAAGTATGAAAACGGAAAAAAAAAAATTGGCAATTGCGCCGAGAGGAATTCTGTTTCCAGCGACGCTGCGGAACTGAAGTGGCAGAGAGATACAGGTGCTTTACCATGAAAATATGTGACACCTTTTCAATTCCAGCTGGAAAAATTATTTGCTTTCAATCAGTTTTGCAAAAATATCCGTGTTGGAAAGGATTTAGGGATTATGTCCTGCTGTTCATTGGAAAATGATAAAAAAAAATGTCTACAGCAGGCATATAAATAGATAAAACACTTGTGAGAAAGCTGTAATACACCCATGCTGTTAAATTTCATTGCTGTCAGTTTGAAGACAGTGAGAACGAATGTATTAAAGGGAGCTGCTGGAAAACCATCTCTAGGTTAGTAGGCTTTAAAAATATATGTTCCTATTCTTATTGCTGTATTTGCCCAACAGTAGTGCATACATCCCAACTCTCCCGATTCCGGTAGGACAGTCCCGTTTTTCTTTTCTTTTTTTTTTTACTATGTTGATTTTTATTTGTCTTGCTTTTGTTTTTTCTAACTTTGGGAGGTATGATAGTGTCATGTTTTTTTTTAAGCATGGTATGATCTTTATGAGGGGACATGCAGTGCTGTCCATGTGTACCCGCCCTTCTCTGAAAAGAAGGTTGGAAGGATCTTCAGTACACGCGGTAATGTGTGTATATGCGCAGAAGGGGCTGACGATTTTAGAACAGAGAGCAAAGGAGGGGACACATGGGTGGAAACTAATTGACTCGGACCTTATAGAAGGAAACAGAGCCCAAATTTGTATGGGGGCATTGCAGTAATGGGAATTTGGTGAGACAGGGCCGTGTCTGGCATGTATGAAGCTGTCGGAGGCTGGCAGCTTTAAACAGTGCTCAGCAACCCATTTATAAGTTCTGAGAACTATTTATAAATACATTGCTAGCAGCTAGCAGCTACTGACAATAGGACAGAGATCCAGAGATGGAAGTAACAGCAAATAAAGGAGCAAATATGCACCCTGGCAAATGGACGTTGAACTGCTGTGTGAGGCAAATTTATCATGTGCAAACAGAATGACTGAAGTGATGTTTGTGCCTCAACTCGAAATCACACTGGTGTGGATCAGGTCCAGGGTCTGTATGTTTGAAGACGCTGCACAATTGCTATGTATATTTCTACTTTTTATAGCTTCACCCTTGATTTTCACCGGTTCCTTGATTTCAATGGACTCCATAAAAAAAAAAGATATCCATGAAATTGCTAATCCCAAGCATCATTTGGCGAGATACAGGTTTTGGAAATGTTCCCTTAAATTTACCATTTACATGCCTTCAATCTAATTATAATATTTCTCCTAGGAAATTAACTAAGTGCTTTCAAATAACCGTCCAGGATGAGTTAAGAGATTTATATATAGCGCCATCATATTATATAGCACCTTCATTCCTATCAGTCTGTGTCCCACTGGAACTTACAGTCTAAAATACACTTAGAAACAGACACAAAGAAGGGGAGAACAGAGAAACTCTGCACAAACAAGGCAGCATGGTGGCTCAGTGAGTAGCACTTGTGTCTTTACAGCGCTAAAGTCTTGAGTTCAATTCCCAGACTCGGCCCTACCTGTGTGGAGTTTTTGTGTTCTCCTCGTGACTGCTTGGGTTTCCTCCTGGTGCTCCGGTTTCCTCCCACACACCAAAACAGACTGATTAGGTACTGACTAAATTAACCCTGGTGTGTGTATTTAGTATGCAGCTCCATTAGGAACAGGGATTAATGTGAATGTCTAATTTTCTCTCTAAAGCGCTGAAGACAATTTGTGACTATATATAAATAAGCGATAATAATAATAAGGTCTTCTTTAGGAATTGAACTCAGCATTGTGTGTCATATATATTTCATAACCACCTGAGCCATATTCTGCCCCAGTGATACATTTTGCAATTTTTGAAATATAAAACCATTGTGGAATATTCATTCTAAATACTAATGAGCATGAACGTGTATTAAAATCTCGTAATGAGTGTCTTTTACCTATCACAGATGTCAGCATAGGAGACTGAGCAGAAGATGTTTGGAGTTGACTACTAGAGGTGGAGAAATTAGAGACATCTCTGTCTGTTTCTCTTTTGCAGAGCAGAGAGGTTGCACATCAATCTCACGGCACAGGCAATATGGAGACCCTTACTCTACTCTTATAATGTACCCTGGTCAGATTGGGAGGACGGACAGGCATCGCTAGTCCCACTTCAAAATTTTATCTGGCTCAGCAAAGCCCATCTCCTCCCCGCAAACTTACACAGATCAGCTATGAGAATATACTTATGTATTTATCAAGTATCGGTTATTTATTAATATAGATCATTTTTAATATAGCATCTTTTTATGTTAGACTCTAACCAACATTATTATGTTAAAAGGAGAAGGTTTGTGTAGCTGGGAATGTCCACGGTAAGGTATTCACTGACAGAAAGCAGCGCACATCACATCCAGCCAGGAGGACATATAATTCTCCAAAATACGCAGATCTTTATGTGTACAACTACACAGTGGAGACATACGCGGCAGGTTGGGGATCACTTAGCAACAGCAGGACATTGTATATATTTCTGATGGGGTGAAAGGGATGGTTTTAGGTTAATGAAAAAGTGATAGGTTCATAAATACAAGGGTATAAAGTTCTATAAGTCATTGTTAGTGATAAGAGGATGTTATTTACCTCCCTCTCTTCCTTAGAGTTATTGTTAAGATAAGATAATGTTGTTTTTGCCTTTCATACAGTCCGTAGTGCGCAGTAGCAGTTAGGGTCAGTTTGCAAGCAGTGGCGCAGTTAGCAAGGGGTATAGCTACGTCAACATAGATCACAATCCCTCAAAGGTAATATTGCGGGCATCAGACCTACCGGTTGGGCCTGGGTGGGCCATCTTTGGGTGCTGGTGATGTGGTTTATGATAAGGTTCTGTGCTCTAGTGGGCTAGCTCATGTAGGGCTGACAAGGAGTACCTGTCCAGATCCGTAAATTACAACGCACTGACCTCAACTGCTATCAGGCTACCTCCTTGTTTTCCAAATGCTTATAGTCTATAAATACAATTGGGCCACTAATTAATAAACTATGTCCCCTTTTTTTATAACCCATGGGGGCCCCCAAATACATGAGTGTACTGGGCCCCAAGATTTCTGCTGCCAGACCTGATGGCAACAGAACTCTTGTGTTTGAGGGAAGTTGCTTAAATTAAAAATTCTACATCCCAGACGTCTTTTCTATAACATCAGCCCGTGACATCCTCCCACATAAAATAAAACCTTAGTCATCCACACAGATTGGTACCTTGGGACCCAGAGCTGACTCTGGGAGTCTGAGGTTTACCTGCTCAAGGGGTTTCAGTGCTAAAAGTACATAATCGTTTTATTTATTTAAAACCTAATTACACAATTATCACATATTCAGCACTGAGACGTCTTTGGAAAGAGCATAGTTGTGTTCAGGTGATTGTAAGCCTGTGGAGAGTACACTGATGCACTCAGTTCCTTCCACAGTCGTCCAATCTGCAGTAACATGTGTGAGTCAGTCTTTCTGTTTATTTTCATTCTAAAAAAATATGAATCCTGTGCACAGGGAGTAATCTTATCCTAGCTCACACATGTCACTCACACACTGAGCTGCCAGGGGATTTTAATAAATTCTTATTTAAAGTAACATTAAAGCTGCTGTCTGCATAAAACTGTTTTGGCTACAAATACATGAATTCAATTTGCATATAACTATAAGTTATAAAAATTCTAATGTGTATGGAAGCGGATGTAAAACCGGAATATGTGTAGGTTCACTTTTATTTGATTCATAGATATGGAGCAGATCTCATTTGCTTTGGATTAGCTTGAAATGACAGTGATCCCAAAACCTTACAAATCCCTGTTTATTTTTCTTTCTTGACAGTAAATCCAGACTTCCAATTTCTGTGCACTAAGAAGATTTGGATAGATCTCCTGGAGCTGGACCGTGCCATCTAGACGACAACAAATGCAATTATTAACCGGTTGCACTGATGAACTTTTGACAGCCTGGAGCTAAGTTTTTCAATGTGTATCAGGTTTAGAACTAATATTTAGTGGTGGTCGGAATAGCAGAAATACAGACACTGCAGCCAGTATAGACAACCTGTGACACTCAAGGGACTACATCCAGTCCTAAGGATGACGGTGGTTATGCATTCAGAATGCATCATACCTTATAAGAGTGGACTGTGCATGAGCAAATGGGTCTAATATGCATCGGAATGCAGTGTGATCCATGCTGCACTCTGTGCTGGCCATTCTCCAATGGCTGGGCTTGATGACCTGATGAGCATACATGGTCTATGCATGTTGGTTGTGGGGAGGCAATTAAATTGTACAGTAAGGGGTTGGCTAAGACCTTTCATACAACCCAGCATTATGATCGCAACCCTTACACACAGGGGGCCAGATTCAGGGCTCCGTACGCGAGCTAGTTGGTAACGTAAAATCGCTCATTTGTACTTACTGCGCATGCACGTGGCAGATGTTACACCACATAACTCAGGGCGTAAGGGGCAGTTACGTATCAACAGCGTAACTATAGACGAAGGGGCGTGGCAGCCCTACGACACCCGTAAGGAGGCGGGGTGAGGCATTTAAGTCGTACAGTATGGGTGTGCTTAGGCTCATAAGTACGTGAAACCTATACGTACGCCAGTAGTTACGCGGTGTAAAGTTAAGGCAGGGTTCGGTTGGTGTAAAGCGGCCAAAGTGCGTACATGCGAGGGGAGTGACTAGGGGAGTGCTTAGAAGCTACGCTACGCTATGTAACGTATCAAAGGCGTAGCTCTGGATCTACCCCAGGGTCTTGTTCATAAAATAAAGGTAGAGTTCTGCGACATGATCCCAAATTCCGTGCACACAGCCGCTCATATGTCCATAAATATGAAATTCATTTACTGCACATCCCTTGCACGTAGGGGGCCTGATTCACACACAAGAAGCTTCTGCTTCTTAGGTGCGGAGATTTTAGAAATGACCCTACTGCGCATGTGTATTAGGTCATTTACACAATCTTCATACCAGTTAGGTACATAGATGGCCTCCGTGCGATCTTTAAAGTTTAGTAAAGTTTAGTAGTAGTTTAGTAAAGTTTAGTAGCAGTTTAGTAAAGTTTAGTAGTAGTTTAGTAAAGCCGCCTTAGTCAGTGTTTAGCTAGAAGTGGGAAGGTAAGGGGGGGATTTAGATTAGCCGGGGAGGGCAGAGGGGAGGCGGGGAGAGGGTAGGGAGAGGCATTGTCTGTGCTTAGTTTCCTTCTTAAGAAAGAAACTACGCACGGTAAGATAAGGTAGCTCTATGGTACTCTTAAGTGCCATTAGGTACCTAAAAACGGTGGTCGGGTTTGGGCCAGGACGAGTGAGTTAGGTGCGGATCTGTCCACACCTAACTCACTCTTAGTTGTGAATACAACCCATGATGTGTAAGAGTCCAGAACCATACCTTAACTTTTATGAACCCGATCCTGTGCATAGGGGTCATGTTCATAATACTGGGTGGCCAAGCCCTTACTGTACGATTTCAACATTTCCCCCTTCCACTATGCATAGACCATCAGAGAACGTCCCAGCACGAATCAAGCACACTGCATTCCAATGCATATTAGACACATTCGCACATGCCATCCAGGTCCTGGACTGCTAAGCACTGTGTGCGTGAGTGAGGGCACTACCCTGGCATGTATGGACTTTCTGTACAAATTGCTGTGCATACCTCATTCAGGATTCAGTCCAAGGTGTTGTGAAGCAACAAGTCCCATAATTCCTTGCCAGGAATAAACTAACCCTATTCTGTTTAAGCATGCTGGGAGTTGTAGTTCCACAACACCTGGAGTGCTGATTGCCTATCACTGCAATAGAAAATGTAAATAAGTAATAAGGTTTAATACTCTTCCTACAGTATGTCATGAGAACATGTGCTGATAATCAGGATAAACTGGACACACCACATCGTTAATGGGTGTGGCCAAAGGGTCATGGCCCCATGTGCAAACATCGGGATGTACTAAGAACGATTCTGAATTACACAAAGTTACCAATTTCAATGGTGCGGCGTGACGACCTGCCATGTGTACGGCGTGAAGACCTGCCATGTGTACGGCGTGACGACTCGCCATGTGTACGGCGTGACGACCTGCCATGGGTACGGCGTGACGACCTGCCATGTGTACGGCGTGATGACCTGCCATGTGTACGGTGTGACGACCTGCCATGTGTAATACACGGTAATACATAGTAATACACGGTAATACATGGTAATACACAGTAATACATAGTAATACACGGTAATACATGGTAATACACGATAATACACAGTAATACACAGTAATACACGGTAATACATAGTAATACACGGTAATACATGGTAATACACAGTAATACACGGTAATACATTGTAATACACAGTAATACACAGTAATACACGGTAATACACAGTAATACACGGTAATACATAGTAATACACAGTAATAAACGTTAATACACGGTAATAAACGGTAATACATGGTAATACACGGTAATACATGGTAATACACAGTAATACATGGTAATACAAGGTAATACACGGTAATACAAGTTAATACACAGTAATACACGGTAACTGTACAAGGTAATACACAGTAATACACGGTAATACACAGTAATACACGGTAATACACAGTAATACATAGTAATACACGATAATACACAGTAATACACGGTAATACACGGTAATACATGTAATACACAGTAATACATGGTAATACATGGTAATACATGGTAATACACAGTAATACACAATAATACACGGTAATACACAGTAATACATGGTATTACAAGGTAATACATGGTAATACATGGTAATACATGGTAATACACAGTAATACATGGTAATACACAGTAATACAAGTTAATACACGGTAATACATGGTAATACACAGTAATACACAATAATACACAGTAATACACAGTAATACATGGTAATACAAGGTAATACACAGTAATACATGATAATACACAGTAATACATGGTAATACAAGGTAATACACGGTAATACACAGTAATACATAGTAATACATAGTAATACATGGTAATACACAGTAATACATAGTAATACATGGTAATACATGGTAATACACAGTAATACATAGTAATACATGGTAATACACAGTAATGCATGGTAATACACAGTAATACATAGTAATACATGGTAATACACAGTAATACATGGTAATACACAGTAATACATGGTAATACAAGCAATAGTATGTTTCTAAGTTTTTCTGTTTTGTTTTTGTTTTCACATGGGGGGGATTTTTATCACACAGAGAAAGAAGAGTCTTTCAAACATTTCCAGACTTGAAAACCTGAAATGACTGCAAATATGACAACAGAGAAACGTAATCTTTTCTGCGGGACACATAGAAGTTATTTTATGATTGTGTCCCAGGAACTGACATGCCACCTACTGCCTTGTACACAAGACAAACAATTGCAGCTATATTTGGCTCTCGCTCCGGCCCAGGTGGCCCGTCTGTCCTGATTTACTTGGCCGCTTTTCCTTTGCATCTGGGAATTTTGACCCTCCTGCTTTCCAGCAAATTGTATCACATTATATTCTTTTTGTTTGAGTTTTCTGTCTCAGCTAAAGGTTGCAAAAATCTCATGCACTGTGTTAGAGAGTCTCAATTAACCTCTAACCTTGCTTCTGTACTTACGGCTTGGGTTACTTCTCACACCCAACCATGGGCCCATTAACACGTTGTCGTAAAACAAAAAGTGTTTTGACGGGCTGTAATTGCTGCTAAGTGATGCTGAACAATAAGTCTCTTGTGGTGCAGCGAAATGCTCACTATGGGCAGTAGAATGTGTACTGATAGCTGCAGTCAATGAGATTTTATTCCAGATACATCGGACTCCACTCTTGCATCTCTTTATTCAATCACGCTTCCTGAGCTATGAGCTGATGAAGGCAGATTTGTGTTTGGTGGCATACTGAGCAAATCTCAGTCGTCTGAACAAAGCACAGATGACAACTCCTATGGCGAACTGCAGAAATGCCCTTTCTTCCTCTTCCCCAAATATAATTAGTTTATGTTAGCTGGAAAAGGTCACAGGTTGGAGAAGGTTAGGCTCTTTTTTGTTTTTAGGCAAGATACTGTAAAAATTGCTTGACGCTTGTGTCTGCAGGTGCAGTATAAATCTCATTTATTATGGGGCAGCCTGTGGGGAAATCTCGTCCCGTCTACGAAAGCTGAATTCCATGTGACAGGGTCTGTTTGAAGGAACACTGGTGATTGTCTTTGTGTGTCATTCATAATTACAACACCTGTTACAAATGGCACCTACCTTGCCTCGAAAACAAGTCAGTGCGTGTACTGCAATTTGACATATTGTGTTAACCTATAACAACATTATTCAATAATTAATAACATTTAAAAACAAATAAAAGATAACAGTAAATGAATAAATATGATAAGAAAAAAGTTATATGACATTGCTTTTATAGATAATTTGCAAGACGTCTGCGTACAGTAAGTCCCTTAAAACGTTACATCAGTGCATGCGCACGGCAGTGTATGCGGGTGAATGCGCATAAAATAGACGGCTTCCAATCCGACTGCGCAGAAATGCCTTTTTGGTTATAAGTCTGGTTCCAGTCAATATACACCTAAAAATGCAGAAAATGGCCAATTTAAAACAGACACATTTTAATTGTATCCCATTAATTATAATGCCTTGTATGTCATTGTTGTAAAAGTTATGTAAACAAATGTTCTGTTCAGTGGCTAAAAATGTATCAGTGTGATGATAGAAGCATGAGGGCGAATTTCTGTGGCATTTATTTAATTATTGTAAGTAAATGCAGACAATGCCATAGTATGGGGGGTTGTGAAAGTAAGAAGTGCGAGTAATCAGCATGTCTGAATAATGGGGCCTTTTGTCTGGGAGCAGCTATGTCCTTTGGTCCTTAAGAAAACTTTAGAAGTTATGCAAAGGTTATAGGTCAAGAAAACCTTTCACTAATTACATCTCGTTGAGTATACATTCAAACAAGCAAAATTTTGGATGCAGCACAAGGTCCTGTTCATTTCGGTTTAAATATACAAATGTAATTAATTCTGGGTAATCAATGGTGACTAGCTTTCCAAAGGGTTACCAACACCAAACTAATAATAACAAGTGCATTGACCTTTTTGTTTGTTTTTCATTGATGTATATACATGTACATATGTTTAGCTTTACTATTGTATGCATGTTAATATTGTGTAACATTTGTGTTTTGAATGACCCACAAGGGGTATCAGGAGTTGGGGGGAAGCAAGGGTCAACCCCCCCAAAAAAAAATATGTCAGAAGTGGGATGCAGCCACCACTGCGAAAATGCTGTTTCTGAAATAGAGACAGCCAAAAGCTAATTTTCAGCTGTCTTTATCTCGAAAATAGCACTTATTAGAAAAAAAATATATGAATAGGTAACAAGTCACACCACAGGAGATCTGCCGTAAAGACCGAACAGATGAGTAGGAGTCTATGGGGAGTCTTAGGGTTAGGCTGTGGGGAGGGGAGTCTTAGGGTTAGGCTGCGGGAAGGGGAGTCTTAGGGTCAGGATGCAGGAGGGGAGTCTTAGGGTTAGGCTTGCAGGGGAGGGAGAATTAGGGTCAGGCTTCAGAGGAGGGAGAGATCGGATCAGGCTGCCAGGAAGGGAGAGTTAGGATCAGGCTGCCAAGGCTACAGGGAGGGGAGTCTTAGGGTTAGGCTGCAGGGAGGGGAGTCTTAGGGTTAGGCTGCAGAGAGGAGAGTCTTAGGGTCAGGCGCCAGGGAGTGGAGTCTTAGGGTTAGGATGCAGGGAGAGGAGTCTTAGGGTTAGGCTGCAGGGAGGGGAGTCTAAGGGTCAGGCTCCAGAGAGAGGAGTCTTAGGGTTAGGCTGCAGGGAGAGGAGTCTTAGGGTCAGACTGTGTGCAGGTGGTTTAGGCTACTGGGAAGGGAGTCTTAGGGTCAGGAGTCAGTAGGAGAGGGTTAGGGTTCAGGTACTGTAAGGGGAGGGTTAAGGTAAGGATTCGAACGGTTGTAGTCCTCGCACCAATGGCTGTCATTGAGAAGTAGAGACAGCCGAAAGTTCATTTTCTGCTATCTCTATTTCGATTGACAGCCATTTTAGATTTGTTTTTATGAATGGGTGAGTATGCGATAGGCATACTCAACCATTCATTTTTGGAAGCACCACCACTGGACCACTGGAAATGTGAGTAACCTCTCTGGGGACTTTTAGGGTTAGGGTCAGGCTGCAGGAGGGTTATGGTTAGGGTAATAGAAGGGGAGGGTTAGGATAAGGATTAGGGAGAGGGTTGGGGATAGAATCATTACTTACCTTTCGGAGCACCATGTTCAGTTCTCCAAGGATTGATTTCTATGGTTCATTCGAGGCAGAAGCAATTGTTTTCCCAACCAGTTCGAAACTGGTGGGGACCCACCCCCGGATTAGAATAAGGGTTAGAGTAGGATAAATACTCACCATTCAGCATCACTGTTCTTTCCAGGGATGATCGATTGCTTCTCCACCTGGAGACAGCAGTAATCCATTTGTGAGCCAGCTTGTAAATGGCTGGTATGAAACAGTCCTTTTCGAAAAAAGGGCCATTTGTACCGCCGACCTTCACCCGTCAGAGGGTGCCTCAGGAGACTGAAAGAAAAATTGCAAAGGACGCCTAGTCTGCTCAGACACAGTTGGCACAGTGCAAAAAGAAAGGACACAGATATGGTGAACGGCACAGACACATAGGCAAGAAGAGGGGAAGTGTGTTCTTATTATTATTAATCCACTGTGTTACACAGACTCACTGTGTGTTAGCACTGCGCTATGTGTCTCTATGTTACTTTAGTGTATAGAACAGGGAGGAAGCAATTACTTACAGGCAGGAAGTCACATTAACTCCCGCGCAGAGCAGGTGCTGTCTGGCTTGGTAGACTGTGAAGCAATTCAACCTTATGCTGATGTCATATATTTTCTTATTTATTTTATGTCAAAGCTTATATATATTGCCTTTATAGGACTTATTTACTTGATAAATTATATCATATAATAGACACTTGCTTTCACTCTTAAATAGATATAATTCTTAATACCATTCGTATAAGTTTTTGGTTATTTAGTGCAACTAAACAAAAAATATAAATACAGGGCTAGACCCAGAAATTCAATGTTTCCACAGCTCCTGTGTGGTGGAATTAGTTTGTGGCCATATTCTTATCCTGGGCATGTGCATACATCAGCACTAACCAATCAGAATGTATTCTAGCCCATGTGTACCGCATTTTAAGAAGTGAGGGGGCCCTTGTGCAGGACATGCACATCCCCCCCCCTTACCTGAGACAGGACTGTTCCAATCTGCGGGCTGAAAAGGGACGGGGCCTACAGCGCAGTTAGGCCCCCGTCCCTTTTTAGGCCCGCGAATCGGGACAGTCTCACCGCAGGGGAAGGGGGACTCATTTGGCATCTACTTCTTCCCTCCGGAAGATCTTAGAGGAAAGAAATAGATCCCCTTCCCGTGTCAACCCAGGGTGCAGGATGCATGCCACAGGGCCCCCTTTTTTGAGGGGCCCGTGTGCACAGCACACCCTGCACCCATTATAGATATATAATATCCTATAACCAGATCCAGGGATTTTTTTCCCCTGCACTTGAGTTGAATAAATGAAGATTGGCCATGTCTTAAATTGTACCCTTCTGCTGGCTATCATAATAGAAAATTGGCACACTTTACACCAATTCCCATCTCCGAGAGGATTCAGTGCCCCTCCACCTCTAACACGTTTATTTTTGTAACACTGTGTAGTGTAATATTTAAAAATTCTAATAGAAAAATATTTAAAAAAGAAGCAAAAAAACAAAGGAGACAGCAAAACACGAGCTTAATAGACCCCTTTGTCTGTTTCAGATTTATCGGTACCTGGTTTTCATTTAGCTTGGTGGATGGCAAAACCCTGGAAGAGACAATTAAAACAGATATTACAGTATGTGACCATGGGTTTCAACATTAAGAACATTAATCGTGGGTTTTTAAAAGCTTTGTTTATGAATAACTAAACACTGAATATAACATTTTAAAAGCAAAATAAATATTTGGAAAGAACCCACTGCAGTAATTAAATTGTTCAGAACTCCTGTTTCTTGTGTAATGATATAATTATTTGCAAAGAATAGACTGTGATAATTATGATTCTTTATGTAGGTTAGAGTCTTTTAACTATACAGATTTATAACAATGTACAGTTTGTCAACCAAATAAACCAGACTGTCCCTTCCACAATTTCAAACAATACAGTTCACCCATGATATAACTTTTTTTTGCCAAAAGGACTGTGGGGTACAGTTATATATACTTTTGGCAACCACTCTACAGATGCTAAGGATACACCACTTAACTAAAAAACAAGTCTGCAGTGCTCCAATATGAAATCACACTAAAAACCATGCGACTCAAACCAAAAAATATTGTAGTCACTAAAGACCGGAATCAGGACTAGGAGCATATTGCGGATGTATGGAGGGGTTCCGTATGACCACCCACATTTAAGTTCCGTACATGAGTGGATAGGGCTCTGGAGACTTACCTTACCTCAAGCGTGGGTAAATTGCTCGTCCTTCTTAGTTCTTAATCCAGCCCTAAATGTCCTAAAATATATACAATTAAAAATAATAAATATTCAATCAAAAATCAAAACTATGATGGCAATAAGGGCATCAGAATATTTGTGGTCATCTGATATAAAGGGCCTGATCCAGAGCTACGAAATTGGCCGATTTCGAGCGAGCGTACGACCGTTTTTTGCGTATTTTCGTACGAAAATTCGCACTGCGCATGCTCAGTATGACAGCTTCCGGTCGGCTGGACGACATGAGCGTATAGCGGTCGTATTGTGAGCGAAATGTTCGCTCGAGGGGCGTGCGTTTAGTACGACTGTCTCCTGGGCGCTCGTTTTACTACACAGAGGCGGGGATAGCCATTTAAATTGTACAGTATGGGCGTGCTAAGCCCGTACGCTTTGCGTAATATGTGCGAAAATTCGTACGGACGACGGTAGTAGCTTGTGTAGGGTATAGCCGCCGTAAGCAGGTACTTTACAATGGGAGTGTTAGGGGCGTGTATGTTTATACACACGGGCGAACGTACGCATTCGCCCGTCGGACGGCACCGCCGTAGCTCTGGATCAGGCCCAAAGTCCCAATATAAAGTATGTTCTGTTGTTTTTATCCGCAAAAAGGGACAAATATGATCTATGTATTCTGAACGAGATAACACGTCCACAACTTTGGATAGAGCAGTCAGAGCAAATCATTAAGCTTAATGACTTTTCATTCTTTACCAGTATATAACAACATGGATCGGATACTTTTCAAACAGCTGCAGAGAATCCCCTTAGCACTTGTCATAATCTCTCTATATAAGTATAACCCATTGCCAGAGGCATAAATAAAACTTTGTGGGTCCCATAGCAGAATATCGAAGGGTCCCCCTAACTCAGGTCCCCCCCAAAAAAACACTGCAAGCTCAGCATCAGAAGTGATCTCTTCACAGCGCTGCTTAAGAAGCACACGGTGGTACTTCCTGGACAAATAGTAAATACAAGTATGGTGGGGTAATTGCTGGACTGGTTGCCCCCCTAAGCCGCCAGGCCTCATAGCAATCGCATCCGTTGCAACCCCTATAGTTATGCCCTTGCCCACTGCCAAGTTCAGGAACAGCAGAACACTTGACTCATTGGCATTTATATTAGTGAGTTTTGCAGCAATATCTGCTGGATCAGTACAAGCAGCCTACAAAGTACTGAGCAATGTCACCTTCTGTCATCCCTGGATGTGCTTTGCCATTTAGAATGGCTGTTTTTCGAGAAACCACAACCCTACAGTCATGGCCGGTGCTAGAGTGTTCGGCACTCGCCTGCAAGTTATAAATTTGCGCCCTCACTGAGTCCACTGCACGCTCATTGTAGCCATCGCATCTGCCCTACAGCCCTAATCACGGCTGACATAGCTTCATCTATTTAAATATCAGTCAATAGAGTCACTCTAGTGTCTAAGATTTACAAACCCAGACACTAGAGCAACTCTTGTGACTACATAGAAGAGAGGAAGGGCCTCCCCCTCTGCTCATTGGTGTCAATGGCTGCTCTGGTGCCTGTCATTTTCACATATGAGAAAAGGGAAAGACTTCTCATATATTTACCCCAATTGCTGCCTCTCCAGGCTGGTGTAAAAATCGCTAAACACTGGACGTATATGTTATACGGCCGGTACTCTCAATACGGGCCAGGGAATACAAAACAATACATAGATCCACTAAACTGAGGGAACAGAGGTCATAATAGCAAGAGTACAAATGGTAGCAGGAATTAGGATAACACAGCACAAAGGCAGAGGTAACGGGATACACTAGGCCGGTCTCCAGGCCGGTGCCAGCCTAAAGCAACCAAAGACAAAAGAAACAAGAAAGGGAAATCAAGGGGTGCACTCACATCCCATAGGAATGATGGACCTGATTCAGAGACTGAAAATAAATGTGGGAAGTTACTCCTGGGCAAAACCATGTTGGTTTCAGATGGAGTCAAGGTAATTATATTCTTTGCATGCAGGGATATATCTTTGTTTTTTGCTTACTGCACACAGATACTGACCAGCTTTACTTTTACACTGTTAATAAGACTTGGGCTGGGAAACATCACCTCTCAACTCTAATACAGTTTGCAAAGGATGAAATTTGACTCCCCTGAAATCAGCATGGTTTTGCCCAGGAGTAACTTTCCTCTCTTATTTTCAGTCTCTGAATCAGTTCCAAGGACAGTTATATATCAAATTAAAATAATAAATCTTTATTATTACACTTAAAAAGGTATCACTGTCCTATTAATTATAATCATCATATCAGGCTAATGATAGTGGGTAACATTATCCAGAGAAACTAGTGGCAGCGGTTGCCAGAGAAATATGTTTAACTATACGCTGTCATTTGGGATCTTAAGTGACGTGGTAGCGTTCATTTAAGATCCTAAGTGTCAGTCCTCGCCCACTTTCTCTCATTTCCCTGCCTCCCCCCGCCCCTTTCCATGCAAATCCTTAAGATCTTAAAGATTCGCTGCACTTAAGATCTTAAGTGCTTGCGTGCGATTCAAACTTACGCTCTTAGCGAATTTACGCTCCTAACCGCTACGTAGACGGCGTTGCACTATTACTACGCATGCGCAGTTTTGCGAATTTTCTAGGATCTTAAATATACGCTCCTAAGTGCCGTGGAAATCGTATCTCTGAATCAGGCCCTATGAGTATTTATCCACAAATTAGTAGTATCATGTGAAATCACTGATTGGGGCAAAATGATGCTCCTTAAGTATATTTTAAATAATTACCATAATCCCCATCAAAAAACAGAATGGCATATATTGGATAGTATCAAATGGAAGAATTTTCCCCAAGAAAAAGATGAACTATGCACTGGATATAAGCCCTCATACAAGAGGAATCTCATAATCCATACCCTCCAACTGTACCAATTTTTAATAGTCTAGTACCGGCTAAAAGTGTTCCTGTACCGGATTCTGTTCCCTCCAGATGTTCCCTCCCTTCTATACTCTCCTTGCAGTCCTGCAGCATCTGATCACTATAGCAGAGCTGCTGGGATAGACTCATACAGGACTGCTAAAATAACAAGACCCTCTCCTGTGAGTTCTTAGTTCATATGATAAGTTCATATGGTGAGTTCTTAGATCATATGATCTCATAAAAATTAGATTTTACACCTTATCATACATGCAAATGAGAGCAGATTAAAGCCATGCCCCTTAAGAGGAAAAACACACCCCCTTTACAGACATGCCCCCCCAGGTGTACCTATTTTTAATTATAAAATGTTGGAGGGTATGATAATCTACCTCCACTATGGAAATACAGGAAAGAGCTCCCTTATGGAAAGGCACTGAAATCACACGTGCCTATTAAAGCCCTATACTGAACTAATCTACCTTCATACGAGAAATAGATGTGAACAGAATAACACTCATCTATATCAAATCAATACTTGTGTCACCAAGGGTGCCTTGATTTTAAAGTCTGAAGTCTAAAGTCTGGCCCAATGTTGGAAGAGGTTGAAAGGGACAGTTATATTTATTGTTTTGCTGCCATAGATACATATGATGCAGCAATGTTCCCTGAATAAAGCATAAACACCCCTTGTTCAAAATGTTGGGAGGTATGGAGTTAGGATGTAAAATGTGTATTGGAGCTTGGTTGCAGTGTGATATGACTGTTGGAAATTATGTGCATAGTATATAAAGATTTTGGGGATTTAAATTTGCACTTAAATATATTACACAAAAATTAAACCCGAGGCACTGGCCAAAGGAACATACAATCTGTTCATTCATTACTGAGTACCATTATTTGCATTGATACTTTTCCATTTGATTTACAAATTGTATATGTCCCAATTATGTTATTTAAACAGCCAAGCCACTTTAAACTCTAGCTGTCCTTTCAACAAAAATAAACACTGTGGTTTCTGCAGTTAACTTGTATGTGCATAGTGTTTGTTTGTTTTTTATTAGGTCTGTGTCAGTAAAAGGGTTCTCCCAACTAACCCAGAGTGGCCATAACCCACATCCCCTCTGGACATTCACCAAAGACTTGGGTAAAGGCACTTTGTCAGGAGAATGGGGAGACACCAGAAGCAGCACATAATGTACCTTCCTGTTTAAGCAAAGGAAGAAGGTGTTTCCAAATTAAAGGGAAAGAAATACAGTCATCTCTACATCTGTAAATTACTACCTTCAAAATAAATTAGAATCATATTTCAGCAGTAGTCAAATGGAAAGATGAAATACGTAATTCAATTTGATGGCTGTCATTCTCAAATGTAACCACAGCTCTAACAAATGATGCCCTGTCAGCTGTAAAGGTCAGTGCACAAAAAGCCAATTGGAAGTAGATATATTGAGGGGCTGATGGTCATCAACATCATCATTAATGATACTCATTGCACCAACCCTTCAGTGCCTAAAACAGTTGCCACCAAAGAGTAATAACTTCTAAGAGGTATATCATGTGCTGTGTTCAAGTCATGCATGCACCGCAATACCTAAAGAGGGCGTTTTTATAAATCGTAGTGATCAGAAAATGCCCCCTTTGAGTAAATCTGGATTGGGTCTATAGGGCTTTTCTAAATAGAATGGAGGTATAATATTGAAGACATTACCATTTTATAAACTAATTTACAGAGGAGAGAGCGGATACAGAGTGGAAGAGAGAGTGGGGCAGAGCAGAGGAAACAGCGGGGACAGAGCAAGATAGAGAGCTGGGACAGAGCAGAGGAGAGAGCTGGGACAGAGCAGGGGAGAGAGCTGGGACAGAGCAGAAGATAGAGAGCTGGGACAGAGCAGAGGAGAGAGCTGGGACAGAGCAGAGGAGAGAGCTGGGACAGAGCAGAAGAGAGTGCTAGGACAGAGCAGAGGAGAGAGCTGGGACAGAGCAAAGGAGAGAGCTGGGACAGAGCAGAAGAGAGTGCTAGGACAGAGCAGAGGAGAGAACGGGGACAAAGCAGAGAGAGCGGGGACAGAAACGATGACAGACAAGGTAGGGTATATTGTGGTGTCAACTGTATCATTGTTATATTTGTTATTATCCATAGCAAATGGAACCCGATATATTGGAGTTAAGGTGTACTTTACAGTTTTTTTTGTCTAATCCTGTTATGTGACTACTTCCACAACATGGTCTGTGGTCTATGCCCAATGATGGGCATAGGCTTGTGCAGCGGGCACCCAGCAGGTTGCAACCCCTGGAAGGCAGCCCCAGGTATAATAGCAAAAAAGCAGAGCTCAAACAACAACACAAACAACAATGCAAAGAATAACAGACAGGAGTGTTTATTATAACACAAGCTTAAATTATACAGGTAATCAGTGGTAGTAAGCTGAGTGTAAAAAAAAAAGAATATACAGCATATACAAACAGGGGCCCCTATTCAGAGTACCGGACATGTAACATATACGTCCGGTGTTTAGCGATTTTTACTACTGCGCATGTGTAGTAATTTTTTAACGTAATCTAAGTATCTTTTTCTTACGTAGATTGCATAAATGCACATTTACGCAATCTACGTAAGAAAAAGATACGTGCAGAGCTCAAAGAGCAACACAACAATCAATGCACAGAACAACAGACGGGAGTGTTTATTATAATACACAAATACATAACACAGGTAATAAGCAACAGTAAGAAGAAAGCCAACAGCATACACAAACAGGGAACACAAAAGGTGCACAGATGCATTAAACAGAGGTAACAGAGGTCACATCACAGTACAAATGGCACTAGGAATCAGGATAATTTGAAAGGCAGAGGTAAAGGGATACACTAAATGCAATAATACAATGGCCAGAGTCAAGCCAAACACTGAGCACAAAACTGAGGTAAACCAAATACATGTGAAACCAAAGTATAGAGATAGACACTGCAGCAGACTAGAATGGAAAACAATATACAGGTAAATAAGGAGCTGGTACAAACAGAGGCATAAAGGAGTCAGCAGGAGACAGGAAACCATACAGCAGACAAGGGAGCCAACAGGAAGCAACATCAACATTCAATGACCAGCACCTTAATCAGCCAGGGTAGCCCAATGTAACCAGGCTGATAAAGTGCAGGTGATTAATGAGGGATGTGAGACTCACAGCAGCCCCTACAGGCAGGTCCTGAAAATGTCCATAACATAAGAGTGAGTCCCACAGTGGCCCCTAGGGACAGGTCCTGAAAATGTCCATATATAACAGATCCAGAGTGAAAAGTAAAAATAATGCATACTGACATGGGTCCTTTAAGAGTGATCCAAATGTAAGCCTGAGTATGATTTTGGATGAGTATACGGTATCAGGATGAGTGTGTCAGGCGTAAATCTCTCTCTCACTAGATAAGTCCATTTTAATTCCTGTCCAATAGTTTCATACATTTTTTTTTACATAAGATATAAGGAAGGGTGGGTACGGGGCAAAATGATGGAATTTATGCAAATCACATTCTAAAGCCACGCCCCCTGAGCTGACTATTATTCATAGTACTGTGGGATGGAGCATGGCTTGATGATGCAAATGATGTCATCAAGCCCCTCCCAATCCCTAATAACACAAGGAATTAGAGTATTAATAGATAGGGGCTGGACTTAAGACCGTGATTTACATAAACTCCCAGCCTCAAACCCCTTGCAGGAGATATGCCTACTCTCTTGGGATACCAAGAGAAATAACCGAATTCCGGTAGAATATAAAGTTATGGGCACCTTGCTGCCCAATAAAGCACTCCAACCATCCAAGAGGTTGCATCCTTAATCCTGGTAATTTTTTTTACACAATCCATTTATATCATTTATAGGTAATGAATCTTAATTGTCCTGTATCACATTACTTCCCCAGTAGAACTGGAAACAGTGCTTCTCTCACACACATTGGTAGAGTGTTGTTTCCTTTATGCTTAAATATTAATACAGGAACTAAATTGCTGCTTTGCATTATTATAATCACTTATCTGAGTGTACTGCAGGTTATCAGTGCTTTTTACATTTACAAAGCGATCACGATGTGGAACTATTGCGCCCAGTCATAAGAGAATTACCAAGAACAATGCTTTGCTGTACAGTGATTATGACATCACTATATTTTACAGATAATCTAATTGTAGGACAATGCTGGCTGTTGCAACTGTTAACATGGAAAACATATTTTTTACTCTGCTGTGTCATTCTCAATATTTATTCTGTGTTTTCCTGGTATCTTGCATGTAGATTTTGGCTTCTTAATCACATCTATTGTTTAGCTAGGGAAAACGATTATGTTACCTGGTCTGTGAAATTTTTCTTAATGTAAATCGCCCCGTTAGAATAATGTTAATGTTAAAGGGTAATCTCTGAGGGCAACAACTGTTTAATCATGAATAATGTTTAATGTTATGTGCATCATTCTGAAATGTTGCCAGGTTTGGGAAAAATCACACAATTTAGTAATGAATCAGATTTCTACAGTTTATCAGAATAACCATTATGCATGGTCCTTTTTTCTATCTGGTGACTCAACATTTAATTTAATTAAAAACTATATCTTACATATTACTCTATATTTCAAATGAGGCCACCAAATATAAGGGACACACATGGTACCTCCCGGGTGTGGGTCTCCGTATCGAACGGCCGTTTTGTTCCAGGGCAAAATCGAAGTGCCTGGGAAATCTGCCTCGCTGCAGAGAAGTAAAGCCCCATACACACTACAGTTTTTTTTTAAACGATAATCGCTCATAACACCCGTGAAAGGAGTTTTGAACGATATCGTGCAAGTGTATACGCTGCAACGGTCATGCCTGATTGTTGTAAAGTACACAAAATCGTTTGATCGCATCTTTTAAAAAGTTTAATATAAACGATCAAGCCATTCAGTACTGAAGGCTCAACAGAAAATCGTTTGTAGTGTGTATGCAGCCTGATTGGCAATAAAAATGTTCTGTAATGTCGTCCATCGTTTAAAAAACTGTAGTGTGTATGGAGCTTAAGCCATCATTCCAAGGACTGGTAGGCAGCAACGAATGCTGATTATTTCCCAACCCTTCCCCTATTTCTTACTCTAACCCTCCCCTTACATTACCCTAACCCTGGCCCTCATCTTCCCGCAGCCTGAACCTAACCCTCTCCTCCCCACAGCCTGACCCTGATTCCCTTCCCCGCAGCCTTAACCTAAGACTCCCCCAACCCCACAGCCTAACCCTAAGACCAACCCCCCCCTTCCCACAGCCTAACCCTATCATTCCCCATATATTCACTTCAAGTCCGGTGCGGCAGTTCTGCGGCGGCATTTTTCTAATCAATGAATGGGTAAGTATGCTGAATGGCATGCCTATCAATTCATTATGAAAACTTTTAAACCGTCATAAATAAATAGTCATAAATAAATAGTCATAAATGAATTTATAATAAATAAAGAAATACGGGCAGATGAAAATGAGCTTTCGGGTGCTTGTATTTAGAAAAAATACAATTTTCTTACCGGCCGCTGCGTCCCATAACTCGTTAGTATCCATAGTAGTAGCATAGTTTGTTTCCATATTTAATAACCACAATGATAATCTGTTTAGAAGCAACTGATGTGAGGACATTATTACAACATCCTGTACTTTAACTTCATGTCTCTAATGAGTCCCATTGATGTTGGTTATTATCTAAGAGCCGTGACACAACGTGCATATTAACAAATGAAGCTACACTACGCTGAATGGGAAATTAAAAATGAATTCCTGTTAATTTCACATTGTTTCTTGGCACACACTCAACTCAATTAGACATCTTACCAGGACTTTACTCCCTGGCAATTAGCTAATTGTTTCACTCCTGGAAATGTTAAATGATCTGACTGAAGTCCAATGCTGGTGCTAGATATTAACATTAGGATATGTTCTAATTTCAGATAAAATCAGAGAGAATCGGATATCATTTACGTATGACTTTTTGTGTTATTAATCTAGAGTAGAACAGTCTTTTGAATCAGATTCTCGACATAGCAACCTCTGTAGCCTATCCGACTTCCCACACATGACTGTGAATGAATACATTCCTTCATCTTCAACCCAGGTGCAGTTCTAGTCCCACTTGAACTTGACAGCATCACTATAACAGTTTTTTATTCACCATTCTTCTATGACGAGTATTCTTTTCTCTGGCAATTCTTCTCATTTGTCCATATATCTATGCTCAAGCCAGCCAAAGTGAACGTGAATGAGGTACAAAAGAAAGACTGTAGTTTCCACAGAGACTCTCTATGGGAAAATACAGCCCCGTTTGTTTTTGTTCTCTCCAGCAGTCAGCATTGAAAGGTCACTGTTAGCACGTTTAACTTCCAGAATCCCCAGAGTAAACGTCAATGCTATCTCAGTAAGAGGCTACCATAACAATTTCATACGATACATGATCAATAAGCAGTGAATCACGGCTAACGTCAGAGCAAATAAAAAAAATTCACGTCCCCCCCTTAAAATAGCAGACCATTTATCTTGTTTGATATATTACAGCTGTCAGGTCACGAGAATTTTCATGGGATTTTATCTGATTCAGTCTATTCTGTAGTGTACTTACATTGGAAAATATTGAGTGCATACATAAATGCTCACTCTAGAACAGCGGCTCTCATCTTTTTTGGGGGGGGAGTACCTGTTACACACCATGGAATCAAGTCAAGTACATCCTTGCATATCATGTAGACCAGGGGTTCTCAACCCCATCCTCATGTACCACTAACGGTCCATGTTTTGTAGGTCTCCCCGCAAAACCTGTGGAGCTTTTGAAATGTAACTGTCAGTTATAAGCTCACCTCCAGCAAGGAGATTTAAAAAACTTGGACCATTAGTGGTACTTGAGGACAAGGGTTGAGAACCCCTGATGTAGACACATACCCATGACTCATATATATTTTCTGGGTTTTCTTTGTTGACATATTTTTTTAGTGATTTTAAGATGCATTTTAGCCTCCAATAATATAATTTAATTATGTCCTCTGCCATTTAGTATCATTCCTTACAATCCTACACAGTTGCCCTGAGTACCACCTGACGGTGGTCCAAGTACCATCCATGGTACCAGTATCACTGGTTGAGAACCCCTGCTCTAGAATATAAGTTAAAATAAGTTTTTATCTATTTAAAATTTTAATATCTCCTAAAATCTAACATCTAGGACTAAAATTACTAAACTCCAAAGGAAAGATTGAGATATATTGCCCATAGTAACCAATGAGAGTCTAGCTCTCACTTTCCTATTACATGCCAGAAAACATCAGCTAGAATCTGACTGGTTGCTATGGACAGCATCTAAGTTGCTCAAATCATATTAACTACAATAGCAGTTATAAGATTCTATTTACAAAAAGATAACACATGGTTTCCTGGATTATGGCTGCTCATGACAATCTTGGCCTAGCTTGCTTCAGAATTTACTAATACTAATCCCAGGCAGACATTTTCTCCTTTAACAAAGCTCTTCTTACCTGGTGATGGTGGCAGAAAGCGCAGAAGAACATAAAGTACATATTGTAGCTGGTTCTGGTAAATCGTTGTGAGTCCCCGCTGCGATGATTCACATTGCGGAATAGGAACAGCTAAAAGTTACTTTTGGCTGTCTCTATATCGAATGCGATTCACATACTCACCCATTCATTTTCTAAATAGCCGCCAGTGCCACCGCCACCACCAGACCAGGGGCTGGATCCAGACCTTGTTAAGTGCATGAACTTAGTTACTCCTGGGCTAAACCAAGGTCTGGATCCAGCCCCAGGTGAGTAACCTCCTCCAGGGACTTAGGGTTAGGCTAGGGAAGGGGGGCGGTAACTTAGGGTTAGGCTGTGCTGGGGGGAGGTGACTTAGAGTTAGG
>WWET01000673.1:202398-215418 GCA_011038615.1 Limnodynastes dumerilii | reverse complement strand
TGTAGTGTATGGTGGGGTAGGGTCAGGCTGCAAGTAAGAGAGGGTTAGGGTTATGGTAGTGAGAGGGGAGGGTTAGGGTAAGAATTAGGGAAAGGAGTGGGGGACTATTTTGACTCACTTTTCGGAGCACGAGCTTGGCTGGGGTGAAAAAGGAAATATAACACACTAATTGATTGTGAAGAGGTCCCTCATTTCATATTTCTGCGATGGGCCTAGAGATCATCGCGGGACCTCGCAGGGTAAATTTAATGAACGAAGCTGCCAGGTGCGCTGCGAGCAGGAGCGAGCCTGGAACAGCTTTGTTCATTAATAAATGAAGCTCTATGTAAATAAAGCCCATCATCTTTATGTGTGTTGTGTGCCTTGTAGTCTGCAGGTCTTCTCTACACTACAGCCCTTAATATTAGGGCTCTGGTTTACAACTTATAACTGTAAGAAAATGTTCTCCATTGTTTTAAAGCTGAATTTTTGTCACTATAATAGAGTCACTTAGAAGCCACCAGACTCTATATATGAGGAATAATCTGATTATGTAACAGCTCAATTTTTCCTGCATTACAGACCTCATCCAGACCCTATGCGCTTTCCGTACGTGCGGTGGTCTGTCAGTGAACTCCCCCCTATCACTCCTCTCTCTCATATAGAGATTTTGGGCCTGATCCAGACCTTCGCCGATGTGCTGTGCTTACTACCCTCCCACCCTCATTTAACTACCTCCCCACGCCCACCTACACTAACCTGAACGTAGGGACGCTACGATCGGGCATTGCCGTAGCAACGCCGGGCAACATCTGCCCGGTGCATGCGCAGATCGGCTGAAAAGCCGATCTTACGCTTACGCCCGCCGTCGCTAGTTGTTCTGGATCAGGCCCTTTGTGACTTATGCTGCCACTTGCTAACACGAGCGGGTCAGCGGTCTATCTGTCCGCTGATTTGCTGGTAAGGACCTAATCCCACCCATACTGTAGAATTGAAATGCTTCTCCCTGCCCACCTTTCTTTACATTTCTTTCCGATTTTTTTTACTTAGTTCCATACAATAGGTGCTACGTGTGTGAAACGCAGGCAACATCTGGAGGGCGCATGTGGTCTCCCCTCCAAACACCCCACTAAGTGGAATAACGATCTGAAGCCTGGATCTGGCCCTATATTATATCTGTCAGTACCAATTTGATTCATTATAGTCTGTCTATTAAGAAAATCATGTCTTCATAGTTTGAAAGCAGAATTTTTCCTTGTCACTAATAGCGTCACTTGCTCTCACACATTAATACTTTCAATTCCATATTTATTCTTGTATTTATATGTGTGTAATGAAGTCTGTGCTAATAATTTGAAGTACAGTAGCATTACTCAACCACATACCCATATCATACAGATACATATGCACTGCCCACATAGGGTTAGATCCAGATCTACGTTCCTTTGCGTAGCGTATTTACACTAGCGTATTTTCTGCACAGTCCCTTCGCTCGTACATACTTTGGCCTTTTACGCTTGCCAAACCCTACCTTAACTTGTCAATGCGTAATCGCGCACATACATAGCATCCTGATGGACGTAACTGCCTAAGCACGCCCATACTGTACGATTTACTTCGAAGCCTAATTACAGGTGTCATATGGCTGGCACACCCCTTCTTCATAGTTACGCTGTTGATACGAGGCAGGTACGTACGTTCAGAGTTAACTGCCGCATGCATGCGCGCTACATACAAAACAGCGTTTTTACGTCTTTGGCTAGTGAAAATACGCTAGCGTACATAGCTCAGGATCTACCCCATACTGTGTATATTTTTACATTTCTTTTACATATTTTTGCAATGATTTTAAGGTACATTTTCATTAAATGATTCAGCCCCCATGATATCATATTAAATATGCCATCTGCCATCTGGTATTGCACCTGGTTAAAATACAATTACAGCTACTTAAGTAGTCATTATACTTATCACCAGACAGCCATCTGCAAACCACCAGTGGACAACATGTACCAACATGTACCACTGTCCCTAGAATTCCATGGATCAGGATGCCGGTCTGAGTGGACCTATTTCAAACATGATACTGCTACCAACTGAATGGCGGCTGTATCATTGTTCAAAATAAACTGAAATAGAAAATTGTTATTGAGAAAAGGTACCTATTTCCCTGTTCCCAATAGCTACAGGCTGTGGTGTTTGCAGCAGGTAATAGGTTAGGGTTAAGCTGCAGTGGGCTACGGTTAGGATTAGGGCTTAAGAGAAAGGTTAGCATTAGGTTGCAGGGCATGGAGGGCTTGGGTTAGGTTGCAGGGCATGGAGGGTTTGGGTTAGGTTGCAGGGCATGGAGGGTTTGGGTTAGGTTGCAGGGCATGGAGGGTTTGGGTTAGGTTGCAGGGCATGGAGGGGTTGGGTTAGGGTGCAAGGAGGGGTGGGTTAGAGTAAGGCTGCGGGGCATGGAGGGTTAGAGTTAGGCTGCAGAGCATGGAGGGTTAGGGTTAGGCTGCGGGGCATGGATGGTTAGGGGTAGGCTGCGGGGGGTGGAGGGGTAGGAAAAGGGAGTGGGTTGGGGAGTGGGATAGTTACTTAGCTTTTGGAGCATGGTGTTCAGTGCTCCGGGGATCGATTTCTCTGAAGGGCATGGAGTGTTGGGGTTAGGTTGCAGGGCATGGAGGGTTTGGGTTAGGTTGCAGGGCATGGAGGGTTTGGGTTAGGTTGCAGGGCAAGGAGGGTTTGGGTTAGGTTGCATGTCATGGAGGGCTTGGGTTAGGTTGCAGGGCATGGAGGGCTTGGGTTAGGATGGAGGGTTTGGGTTAGGGTTGAAGAAGGGGAAGGTTAGGCTGTGGGAAATGGAGAGTTATGGTTGTGAAAGGGTTAAGGTTAGGCTTAGGTTAAAACACTTAAGCCCTGGCTTATTAGGAAAATGCATGCGTAGTAGGTTGTGAGGTATGGGTAGGGTATGTGAGGTCTTTACAGACTGCTTGTAGTTATTTAAGTAAGAAGAGGCTCGAACCATTTTTAAGAAGAGTGGGTGGGGGGAAGCATTTAAATAAGCTGGGGAGGGTGTGGGGAAGGGATCTCCATGCGTATTCTCCTTCTTAAGTGCCATTAGGCTCCCTAGTGTTCGGCAGAGGACACTTCACCACTCCAGGGGCCAGATTAACTAAGCTGCAGGTTTGGAAAAGGGGAGATGTTGCCCATGGCAGCCAATCAGATACTAGATTCTCTAGTATGTAATAGGAAAGTGAGAGCTAGAATCTGATTGGTTGCTATGGGCAACATCTCCACTTTTCCAAACCCGCAGCTTAGTAAATCTGGCCGCAGGAGTTGCATTAAAACCACTTTTCACAATGGAGATTGCCACCAGTCTGCATTCAGCTACTTTCCAATAAAAAGAGCATTATACTGACAAGCCGCATCCAGTGAAACTGCTATTTTTAGTGCTTATGACAAATCATTGTAGTGTTTGTTTCTACACCTATAAAATACTAATAATGGGGTAGATCCAGAACTACGTCCGTCTTCCATAGACGGACGTAATTCAATGAACAACAGCTACTGCGCATGCGTAGTAGCTATTGTATGTAATCTGCGTATCGTTTCTTTTCGACCGCATATACACAATCTACGTGTCGAAACGATTATACGCATGCGCAGTAACTATTGATCATTGAATTATGTCCGTCTATGGAAGACGGACGTAGTTCTGGATCCAGCCCAATGATATTAATTTATTGTATATAGGCACCTTGCACAGGATAATATCTTTTTTAATCATTTGCCTGTTGGTTGAATAAGTCAACTTTCTGTGTCCATTCTTAAAGATTATTTGCAGACTGTGACATTCAGATGGAGCACTATATATTTAGATACCACCCATGTCTCAATCAGAGGCTGGCTGCAAATTTTAGCTTCAGGAACAGAACCCTGGCATCATTTTGAAGAAAAAAAAAATAGAAGGTTAACTCATTGTCAGCCCATTAAGATTCCAGCCCTGTGAGGAGATAACAATGTCTGCCAAGCTTCCAACCTTTTCACTTTAAATACCGGGCCATGTAAAGTCTGTAGAGTGGGAAGTATTTTGCCACATCTGCAGGGCACTCTATCCTGCCTTTAGATCAAATAAAAAGTCATCCATCTGTTAAGCTGCTACAAAAGTCTTAAACATAAACCATCTCCTGCAAATTTGCTAATGAGTTGGGTTCAACCAAATTACAAACAATGGGCTGGAATCAGACCTTGTTAAGTGGATGAACTTAGTTACTCCTGGGCTAAACCATGTTATTTGCAGGGGAGTCATATTTCATCTGCTGCAAAGAGTATTAGTGTTGAGAGGTGATGTTTCTTATCCCAAGTCTAAATAACAGTGTGATAGTAAAGCTGGTCAGTATCTGTGTGCAGTAAGCAATTTAAAGATATATCCCTGCATGCAAAGTATACAATTAACTTGGCTCCCCCTGAATTCAACATGGTTTAGCCCAGGAGTAACTAAGTTCATTCACTTAACAAGGTCTGGATCCAGCCCAATCTTTGTAAATAAAGAATCAAAACAAACAAAAATAATTGAGAGATGTTAATGCAAATCATGTTCTGTAAATAGGATTTTAAATAACAAGAGAAAGTAATGGTTATTTATTTCATTAGCTGAAGGGAATATTTTGATATTAATTAATTTTACAGGGTGTAAATCTATGGCAGTTATATACTTGCTTAATTATATGTGCGGCATGTAGAATTAGAGCCAGAGCACCAGAAAATTGCAGAGGACAGACACCAGAAAATGTGGTGAATAATAAAAATAGAAGTATGCAAAATAACATTCCTTTTCTTTAAAACCACTATGTATGATGCCAATTACTAGGGTTGAGAAAATTTATTAAGGAGATTAACACCTTTTACACTTTGATGTTTACATCTGAATTTATATGGAGCATTATTTTAGAAATTGATGATTCAGTCATAAAATATTGAACACTATGAGGCTGATTCAGAGCTACACTTACACCTTTGCTTAGGTGCAAGTGTAGACCTGGGCAATACCATGTTGACCTGCAAGGGGAGGCAAATTAAAATTGTGAAACCAAAATTAGAATTGAGAGGTTACATTTCTTAGCTCAATTTTGTTTTATAGATTAAACATAAAACTATGCAGTAATTGAGTTCTTGAGCAAAATTAAAGTATTTTCCCTGCATGCAAAAGATTTTCATTTAATTAGCACCCGTTACTGTGCAAAAAGGTTTAGCCGAGCTGTACACTTGCACCTGTTTTTCCCTTACTCCCAAACTTTGAATCAGCCCCTATAACTTTTATTTTAGTGTAGCTAATTAGATTAATGTACCCATTTAAACCTATATAAACCAATAGCAATTTGTGCCTTTACCCATCATGGTGCTCAATTGAATCTGGTCCATATCGCCATGAATAGTCGTCCAATTTGTTCTATTTTATTTTCTACACATAGGATTATGCTTTAACATACAGTAAAAACTTGATGGAATTTTGCTAGAAAGTATCTATTCCCTTTAAAAACAAAATCATTATTATTTATTTTTATTATATATTCTTTTTACACTTAAAAGATCTCTATGTAGGAATTCTTAAATGATTCCACTGATTCCTTTATATTATAAGATAAATAAGATAAATAAAGTTAACCAAAAATTTCAAACATGAAATCAAATACCAGCGGGAACTCCTTCTAGTTCCCGCTGGTGCCATGATACACATGAAACAATAGCCATGATAGTTTCCTGTCTATCATAGCACCAGCGGGAGTTAGAAGGAGGGAACGAGCCACGACGGTGGTGTGAACCACTTCTCCACAGTGGGTGGATGCCTAAGGAGAGCCTGCACAGATAAGCCATTAATGTTTATGTAATTACAAGGCATTTTTATTTTATAAGCATATTTTATGAAGAATTTCCAACTAAGGTGTCTGTTTATAAAACTTTATTATGCTATGTTGTGGTTTTATGCCTCTGCTTGAATCAAGGATAGACTCCATAGAAAACCAGCACAAAAGCCTTATATTTGAAGGTGGTTTGGTATGCATTGATACTGCATTTAATACTTACTGTAATACCCATGAGGTTTTATATAGCCCTGATTGATATTTAGCACTGTTTAGCTTCCAAGTAAAGGGTGTCATTGCTATAATAGTTTATAAATAATACTACACCATTGGTCGGTGATTATTTTCCTTTATTGTCTTCTGTGTATTAACTGTGTATAAAATTAAGGTATCCACTGGGGTGAAGTCTGCAGACGCTGTTAATATAAAATAACATTTCATTGGATTCCATATAAACACGTTTGGTGCTGTACTGTGTCCATCCATAGACTTTCTTCCTCCCTCTCTCTCCATCCCTCCCTCCCCTCTCTCTCTCTCTCTCTGTCTCTTTCTCATCCACCTGTATGACAGTGTGAGAAGGGTTAAGCCTGTGTACAATACTATAAGACTTTATTACTCAGTTGTGGAAAACTACCCTCATTGTTGTCTAGTCACTGCTTGTTGCTTGTTTTTTTTTTTTTTATCCCACAGTAAAAAATTAAACAAATACCGGCAGAATCCCCCACTCTGGGGGAAAAAACTGGTTATTTTTATCCCACAGGTAAAAGAAAAAACACAGTCAAACAAAAAAGCAACAGGCAGCAAATAGACACCCTACCATAGGGGAAACCAGTAGAAAAACGTGCAGGCAGAATAAAAAAAAAAAAATAAGGTGGTCCGGTGCTTGCAGCTGGTCTTCGGCCTCTTCTGGCACTTGCCATGATGTCCTCCTTCTTCCTCATCTGTGTCCCCGCTACTAATGACTGGTCTGTCGCTAGAGGGCATACTTTTATAGAAAATATGACGTCATTTACATTATGGAGCTCTAGTAAGCGCTCTAGTGTTTATGACGTCATATTTTCTATAAAATTGTGCCCTCTAGCGACAGACCGGTCATTAGTAGCGGGGACACAGAAGAGGAAGAAGGAGGACATCGTGTCCAGTACTAGAAGAGGCCGAAGACCAGCTGCGAGCACCGGACCACCCTCTTCAAGCAAGGTGACAAGCATCTTCAAGCAACATTTCAAGAAGATCTTCACAGAAAGAAGAAAATAAAAGCAAATCATCCCAAGACAGATGACTGCTAAACAGTGAGTTGCTACTTTAATTTACTATTTTATTACACATAATTTAAGAAAAATACACTTTAGTGTACATTTGTAAACGGTATCCACCATGCAATTCTATTTACACAGTAAGGGACATTTTTCAAAGATTTTATTCATGGTTAAAAATGTATTGTTAGGTCATGTAATGATTAAATGTTTATTTGGGGAATTTTTAACATTTTTGATGGACACATAACACATTGGATTGTAGAATTCTATCACTTATCAGGCTGACGCTTACACTACTATAAGGATTAGCATGGCCACAAACACATGGCCATGCTTTTCCTTACAGTAGTATATGTGTCGGCAGGATAAGTGATAGAAAAATGCATCTAAAGTGTCAACTATGTTAACATGATTTTCTATTAAAGTGTGTGTCACTTTCTATGAAAGCGGCACACACAGGAGGCGATTTTTTTAAAGCCCTCACAGATCGTGCTAGAGGCGATTTAGTCAAATCACCTTTAGTGAATCCACCGTGTTGTATCTTTTACATTAGTAAAGTCGGGACTGGGAGGGTAGATCGATGTTGGTCGAGTTCACTGTGAAAAAGCCCAAAGTCCCGGGACTTTGGCTTTAGTGAATAAAGCCCAAAGTCCCGGGACTTTGGCTTTAGTGAATACGACGATGGGACAAAAACAGCTAAAGTTCCAGGACTTTGGGCGATTTGGCCAACATCGACCTTAGTAAATGAGGCCCTGTGACTCTATACTGCCTTGCTTCACAGTGTGTTAATGAACTACTACTACATGAGCTGAAGTCCTGGGGACATCCAAGTACCAGTCAGTGAAAATAACTCTAAGGGAAATGCAGCTAACTGTACATGAAAACCTATCTGTTCACCATCGGGACCTTTAGCAGTTAATTGTAAGACTACAATAAGATTATGCTCTGTGAAGGCCCTTTAAGACTGTTTTATTAGGATACAGCTGAAAGGACAAAAAAGTCTATAAATGAGATAATATGCATTTTATTTCTTATAAAAATTGCCATAAAAATGGTTTCGCTTTTTATCACAGCCATTATGAACAGTTATGCCAATAAAATATCAAATTAACCTAAGTGGAAATCAGACAAGCCATGTAAAAAGGTATTCAAGTATCTAATGCATCGTTAAATTGTCAATGTCATTTATTACAAGTCTTTGATGAGAAGCTCTAATTATTATTTTTCATCAGCCACCAGGAAGAGCTGCCACTCAGCCAGAAAAGTCGATTGAACTGCATAAATTTCAGTCTGTTCCTTACAAAAGTTCAGTACAATATTTTATTTCCCTTGGGTGGTCTGGATATATTTGCAAACAAAATGACAACATGTGAGGCCCAACAGGAACAAATTTAATGTACTTTAAATACATTAAGTAAAGAATTATCTAATAAATATGATTCACTCAGTTGGATTTTGATACAGTATTAAGTAATCAATTCAACATACCAATTCTCTCTCTTCACATTCTCTTGCTTCGCTAGTTCCAAATGAAAAATGAGAAACTTTTAACCAAAACCCTTCTTTTTCCCAACTTACAAATCTGTGGAGTTCTATGGTATCTACCATCAACAGTACTTCAATATGATTGGAAGGGGCAGAGTAAACAGGTACTCCCTTTAAATCCAGGTATTGGTAGTGCAGAACAATGGATTTGGGAGAATGGGAGCGGAATTGTTGCATTGGTGGAATGAAGCCAACCCAAAGGGAAAAAAATAGTTGGTGAGGTTTTTAAAAGTTTAATGATAGTTTTATTTAGTCATTAGTTTAAAACGATATTCAACAATCTATTTAGAAGGAATTTATGTTTATTTCTCTCCTCATTTAGGACCGTATTCACATTCTGCATGCCTAAACCCTGCAAAGGGGGAGGGCGGGGATAGGCATGCTGATGAGGCAGAGCGGGCAACAGTAGGCACTTCTGCATGGATCTGCGTTCAGAGGAGCACAGATCTGCACAGGTAACTTAAGGTAGAGTTATGGAAGCGTAAGTCATTTAAAGTCTTCATTTGAGAGGAGGGTGGCAAGAGAGTTCACTTCCCTCTTCCGTGCAGACTTCCAGACCCCCGTGCATACAGAACATATGTGGTGGTTAGGATCAGGTCCATAGTTATCTGGTTTCTAGTTTGAAACCATTGAGAGATCGGTATAGATTTGTGTCGTGCACAGTATGATTTTTTTCCATCTGTCTGCTTTTCATAGATACCATCGGTTTTTTTACTTCTAACATACAGAATGCGGAGTCCTTGGATGGCTTCCATTTTGAATAATATTTGTAAGTGGCAGGAAGCAGGAACATTTGCTAACATTTCCAGAGCAATGTTGAATTCATTAGTAGGAGGAGTAGGGTGTGGTAGGTTGATGTAATTTAGGATTTCCCAGATGGGGGCAACATGGATGCTAGCAATGACTTAATAGGGAAAAAGTGCTTTAAAAATGTAATGTAAATCAAATGTGACTCTATAAATGTTTTGGCATTGTATACTTCAATCTTCTGAAATATATTATATCAAACAATTTTGCTGTAAAAAGGTTCAGTTACATGGATTCACAAAATGTGCAATAAATACTTAATAAACATTGCTGATTACCATAGGCATTGCGTCCTTTCATGTCTAACATCTACAAATTGTAAGCCTTTTGCTCAGCAACACATATACACAGATATGAGTACAGTCATTGGATTGTAATTTGACTTGTAGACCTTTCAAAATTGACTTAATCATTTCTGGGATTATTTGGAAGCCATGATTAGCCAGACAGAAGCATTAAGTTCAGGCAGGTTCCTAGCATTTAGAGAATGGTATCTTCAATTAAACCAATTAATAGTCCTGTATGTGTTTGGGTAACTGGGGCAACTCCAGGGGCAAATGCAGGATTTTAAAAGAGGGGTTTCCATAATATTCCTATAAATAATATAAAAAATTAAATATACATAAATATATGCATACACAACACACAATGTACCATGCTGTTAGATGATGCCACTGAGTAGTGTTTTCACCCTTTAAATTCACACTTCTATATCATGAGAACAGCTGCTCTCCCCCACAGCAATATCAGCTCCAGAAATGGCTGTATCTTTCTTAAGATGAAGACTGGTGACAAAAGAAATGAAATCACAAATGAATGTTATTATGAACTTTTTATTAGATAGTAAAGATGAGCACATACTGAGACACAGCAGGCAGCCATTTCATCTGATCAGTGAAAAAGGACGCTGTAGGGTGGCTACTAGTGGTCTGAGGATGAATTACATCTTCCTAGGGTGTTTCCCTAGTACTTAGTGCATCCACATTTTCAGCAGCTTACTAGATGAAATCTAAAAGCACCTTTAATCCATGATATACCCCATTATCAATAGGGAAAACTGCTACAGCACTAGGACTGACATATAAGTAATTTTTCCACTTCATGTTCATCCTCTCCCCTTTTAGCTCTGCCCTCGCCAAGCAATCCATCTTCAAGTCCCTCATCCTCTCCTAATTATCTAACCCCTGCCGCCTCTTTGCCACCTTCAACTCTCTTCCCTCCCCCATCCTCCTCTCCCTCTATCCATTTCTGCTTCTGACTTTGCCACTTTCTTCACTTCCAAGATTGACTCCATCAGGAGCTCCATCTCCCCTACCATTACCTCTCATCCATCTCCATCCTCACATCTCCTTCATCCCCACCTCGGCTGAGGGACTACACTCCCTTCTTTTATCATCCCCTCCGTCAACGTGCCCACTTGATCCCATCTAATCTTCTCCGGTCTCTCCCTCTCTCCACCTACTCTCATCTTGCACACCTCTTCAACTTATCCCTCCACTCTGGTGTCTTCCCCTCCCCCTTTAAACACACTCTTATCTCCCTCATCCTTAAAAAACCTAACCTTGATTCCAGCTACATCTACCTTCTGCCTTTCGCCTCCAAGCTGCTGTTTACAATCTTCAAATCAACTACCTCACCAACAACTCCAACCTGAACCCTCTTCAGTCTGGATTCCACCCCCGACATTCCACTAAAACTGCCCTGACTGAGGTCAAAATCAATCACCCTTACACCCTTCACTCTCTTGACCTCTCTGGCACTGTCCACTCCTGTTTCTCCTCCTATCTCTTGGACCGCTCCTTCTCTGTCTCCCCACCACTCCTCCCCCTGTTGGTGTTCTACAGGGCTCAGTTCTTCGTCCGCTTCTCTTCTTGCTCTTCACCTCCACTATAGGTGAACTCATCAGCTCCTTTGGCTTTTGCTACAATGTGTATGCCAGTGACACTAAAATCTATCTTTCCTCCCCTGACCTCTCCCCCCCTCTCCTGTCCAAAGTGTCAGATTTCCCATTGGCCATCTCCTCATGGATGTCCCAGGGCTTTCCCAAGCTTAACATGGACAAAACTGAAATCATACTTTTCCCTTCTTCACGTATCCCCTCTACCCCCACTATCTCCATTACTATCGGTGACTGCAGCATCTCCTCCTCCACCCAAGTCCGCTGCTTGGGTGTCATCCTTGACTCTTCACTTTCTTTACCACTGACATCCACGCCCACTCACTGTCCTGTTGCTTTCACCTCGACAAAATAGCTAGCACCAGACCCTTCTTAACTGGTTCCTGTTGCAAATGGCTGTATTTTGACTGGGGCATTCGCTCCCAGCGAATTCTGAACTGCTTTCGCCGAAGAGGCATAGCAATTGATCCATGGAGCACCGAACCTGATGCTCCAGAAGGTAAGTAAATATTCTTTTCCAACCCTCTGCCTAATCCTTACCCTTACCCTACCCTTCTATTACCCTAACCCCCCCTTCCCTGCAGCCTAACCATAAGTTTCCCTTTTCCCAGCCTGAGTCTAACCCTAATCTTCCCTTCCCCAGAGCCTGACCCTAACCCTCCACCTCTATGGCCCTAACCTAACCCTCCCTTCCCCAGAGCTTAACCCTCCCCCTGAGTTCCCGGTCCAGCTGCAGCGCTTCCGAAAAGGAATGGGTGAGTCTGCCGAATCGCACTTTTTTAATGGCTGTCATTCGAAATAGAGACAGCAGAAAAGCAACTTTCGGCTGTCTCTATTTTGCGATGACAGCCATCGGTGTGTAAACTCCCACTGGTCTGTAGTTATGGACACTTCCGTCCCCATATAGCAACCTTAAGTTTCCATGTCGATCTTTGGGCCTGATCCAGACCTACGCTCGGGTGCGTTTTTACAATGGTCATAAGCGTAAAAACGGCTATTTGCACTTACTGCGCATGCACGGGACAGATGTCACGCTCAGAAATTATGAGTGTATGTGCCTTGAGCGTATTAGCTTCGTATTAACGCTGGAGGGGGCGTGTCTGCCTTACAAAATCCGTAAATACGCACTGAGGGCGGAGTGAGGCATTTAAATCATACAGTATGGGCGTGCTAAGCGTCGTAACTACACAATGACCATACGGCCGTGGTTACAAACAGAAAAGTTAGGGTAGGGTTTGCTGAGCGTAAGAAAGTAAAACTTAGTACGAGCAAGGGGAGTGCCTATTGCCGTGCATTGGAGGTACACTCGGCGTTAATATGCTACGCACATGAGTGTGGGTCTGGATCAGGCCCTTTGTCCATAAGAACACATATTTGCACAGAACGCCTAAACGCCACGCCGCACACAGATCCGCATGGAACTCCTAACGCCACGCCGCACACAGATCCGCATGGAACTCCTAAACGCCATGCCGCACACAGATCCGCATGAAACTCCTAAACGCCATGCCGCACACAGATCCGCATGAAACTCCTAAACACCACGCCGCACACAGATCCGCATGGAACTCCTAAACGCCACGCCGCACACAGATCCGCATGGAACTCCTAAACGCCACGCCGCACACAGATCCGCATGGAACTCCTAAATGCCCTGCCGCACACACCCCTGCATGATTCGCTT
>WWET01000673.1:113238-136935 GCA_011038615.1 Limnodynastes dumerilii | reverse complement strand
ATAATATAATATAATAGTATTAGAGATGAGGTGATAAATAACAGTGTGATAGTAAAGTTGGTCAGTATCTGTGTAATAATATATTAATAATATAATAGTATTAGAGATGAGAGGTGATAAATAACAGTGTGATAGTAACGTTGGTCAGTATCTGTGTAATAATATATTAATAATATAATAGTATTAGAGATGAGAGGTGATAAATAACAGTGTGATAGTAAAGCTGGTCAGTATCTGTGTGCAGTAAGCAATTCAAAGATATATCCCTGCATGCAAAGAATACAATTAACTTGACTCCCCCTGAAATCAACATGGTTTAGCCCAGGAGTAACTTTCCTCTCTTATTTTCAATCTCTGAATCAGGTCCATGCACACAGGCATTTGCTGACAATGAACAGGTTTTATCCTTCAATTTATTATTTATGGTCAAAAGTTACTGTTGATTTGTCTCTATAGTTATTATAGTTATTATGGCATACTATAAAGACATATCTGCAAAAGAAAAACCACCTTGCATAAAGGTATCTGCTTCACCTGTACTGGAACTGCTTCACCCATTTTAAAGCTCATCAGAACAAACCATGGTTTACGCAATTCAGGCAAGTCTTCCGCAATCTGAGCAAATCATTATCTCAAGCCCCTATGCGTGCAGAGGATGGCCAGGGCTGGATTAGACATGGGACGGTTCTTCAGGAAGTAATTTGCATAAATAATGCCCTCAAGCCCCTCCCAGAAGGGAGCAAACAAGCAGTCGCTCTAATATTTCCCACTCACGTTACTCTATGTGTAACAGGAGCACGACAAACAACTAAACAATAGTGATCTATATGCTGGTGGTTCCCGGATACAACAGGGCCATTTTCACTAACAATATTGCAGCAAGGGAACCAAAGCAATTTCTTGTTCCCTGTCAGAGAGAAGTTTTTTCGAAAATCCCCAGCAGTGACGGATGAGTGTTTCAACAACCCCAACTTTATTCTAATCCTCACCCCTTCCATTACCCTAACCCTCCCTTCCCTGCAGCCTAACCCTAAGACTCCCCTTCTATGCTTGATCCCCTCTCCACAGCCTAACCCTAAGTCTCCCCTTCTATGCTTGATCCCCTCCCTGCAGCCTAACCCTAAGTTTCCCCTTCTATGCTTGATCCTCTCCCCACAGCCTAACCCTAAGTCTCCCCTTCTATGCTTGATCTCCTCCCCGCAAACTAACCCTAAGACAAACAACAGATTCAGAATACTTACCCATTCATTATAAAAAACGTTCTTATTAGTGACATTTGAAAATAGAATCAGCCGACAATAAATGGTCATTATTTAAATGGCGAACAGAACCCCTTCATTTGCATGTGTTTTACCTTTATAGATAAATGAATGTAATATGTAGTAATATAATGAACACATTCAAAACCTGTGATAAAAGGGCAGGACCTGGGAAACATATTTATGGGACTTCTCCTGAGCTGAGGGTAGCAGTAAAAAAAAATTGGTACAAATCTGCACCTGGACAAACAATGCTCTAATGTGAGGGTTCCAATTAATTAAAAACCCATTTGAATACTTTTATAATTAGGTACATTAATGCAAGAGCATAGTAGTGGCATTCCACTGCTAATCTGCCATTTAAATAAAATAAATGAATGAATGAAATGGAAACATAAATAAATAAATACAATTTTAAATGAATAACATTTATGCACATATTTTAATAATATAAATTTCACATATGTTCATTAGTGTTTAAAATAAAAAAGAAGGTAATTTTCACAATGACCTGCGCTTATTACTTACACTGAGATGGTGAAACCTCCTGGTGTAAAACTAACGCCATCTCAGGATCCCAGCGATGTCTCCATATTCCTCCCTTTTCCTCCCCCTAATAGCTGTTATTAGGGGGAGGAAAAGGGGGGCATGTATGGGGAGACCGCTGGGATAAATCAGTGTGCGCTAATGTAAAAAAAAAAATGTAATTATATTTTAACAAAGAAAATAAATAAATACATTTGAAACATTGAAAACTGTAAAAAAAATTTACTAAAAAGAAAAACTCACCTCTCCGAGAGACGCGTCTGACTGAAGATTTCAGAGTCCCGATATGAAGACATTGAGCATGCGCAGAGTTTTTCATGCCGGGACTTGAAATTTTCAAAGTCCCTTATGGGAGTCTCTCTGCGCAATCACGCAGGTATGAATGAAGTCTCCTGCGATGAGCCCAGAGATCATCGCAGGACCTCGCCAGAGGGGTGAGTATTAGTAAATTTAAATGAATGAAGCTGCCAGGCTCACTGCGAGCCGAAGCAAGCCTGGAACAGCTTCACTCATTTAGAATACGTTACGGTAAGTAAATAGACCCCATACTCTGGTAATGTATGTTCATCACTGTGTATATATATATATATATATATATATATATATATATATATCAGGCAGGTCTCTGCTCACATGCCTCCACAATGTTATTGAGTAGAGCACATACACATAAAGACAGGTGCACAGATTCTGCACACCAGGGTTGTTAGGATTTATCATAACTTACACTGGTTTAAATGTCATCACATTCTGTGTTATGCTATATGTTATACAGACCTCTCTGAAAGAAGACATTAGCAAGGAAACTACTTCAGCACAGTCTCCAACACACACATATTATGTGTAAGTTATTGTAAGGGAAGAGACTAAAGGGGGATTTCATTTTCCTTTGCTTTACAGATTTGCTAAAGCCCAAATTGCAGATCAAAGTGCATTATTTTAAGTTGGAATTAAGTACACTGTAAAGTGGTACTTGGTATTAAGGGAAAAAAAAGATGTGGTTCTAGCACCACAAATTGCCTGCAGAGAACATCAGAACTTGCCCCTATTGGAGCTACATACTAAGGCCCCTAACACATTCATACATACTTACACACACACAGATATATACCATGGTTAATTTAGTCAGCAACCAATTAGCCTACCAGCATGTTTTTTTGGCATGTGGGAAGCAACCCTCACATGGGGAGAACATACAAACTTCATTCAGATAGGGCCTAGTCTGGGAATCGAACTCAAGACTGCAGCACTGTGAGGCACGAGTGCTACTCACTGTGCTGCTCTAACACGCTATGTGCTGAATATTTCCACCTCAACAAATGATTATGGCCACCAGAAATTCTAAATAAAAGTTGCATCTATACTGCAAAATAACCTAGTTGTCACTTTGGTGCAGTAACTCATGTTTTCACCCGTATAAACCTCCTTCCATAAAATACTATAGTAATGTTTTTTGTACTATTACTCAAAAATCATAATTCCCATATATTACTCAATGTAATGGTAATAGTAGGGACATAAACTCGCACCTTTATATTAAATTACACATATAAACAGTTTCATGTGGGTAAACTGAAAAAGTCTCCATCTTGTACGTGTCCAGACTTCGGCCATCTTAAATTCACCCCTTTACTCCCTGAAAAGAAGTGATCTACATTTAGTAAATAGAGATTACGGGCCTGATCTAGACCTACACCGATACACTGTACGTACTAACGCACAGCGTATCGGCATGCACTCCCCCCGACACTCCCCCCTGTCCCAGCGTATTTACCCTAGCTTACGCCGGCTGAAGGCTACCCTAACATCAGCCGGCGTAAGCGAGGGTAAATACGCTGGGACAGGAGCGTAGTTACTAAAACCACTCCCTCCCTCATTACACTATTTCCCCCGCCTACCTACACTAACATTTGCATAGTAACAGCTGTTACTATGCTGATACTACGGACGCCAGATCCTAGATCGGGCGTTGCTGTAGTTACGCCGACCGACATGTGGCCGGCGCATGTGCACTACGGCTTTTCAGCCGTAGACAACTATAATCAGGATAATCAGTACTACTTTTGGGTATTTTATTTTGACATTGGGTACACTGTGTAGGGTCCATACATGTTGTTGCTGGCCAACATAATTAATATTATGTATCTGTCCTTTGGATTTAAAAATGTAGAAGGTTTTTCATTATCATCTGTATGACTTTCATAAATCATATTACGCACCTGCCAGAGCCATTGCTAGGTTAAATTCTTCCCTTAATATAGAAAGAACTTCCTTCACACCATCTTCTCCCTTGTGATGTGAAAAAACATATGGTCAATATACATCCACAGTACCATAGAAACATAGGAGAAATGCTAAGATCGTATTTTCTATATAGCTACCTGATAAGCCAAGCCCCATAGTACAGGCCGACCAATGAAAACCGCCCGGGCACCCAATGCTAGGGCCTTCAGAACATCGGTTCCTTTCCTCACACCACCATCTAGATATACTTCCACCTTCCCACCTACCACAGCTACAATCTCCTGCAACACGTCCAGCTGTAGAATAAAGGAGATCTCAATTATAACTGGCAAACATTTATCATATATATTATTATACATATCAGGGGAAGAACAAGTTAGTGGTAGGCACAGGTGCAAAAATAATGCTTTAGTCTTGCAGTGAAAGTCCTGCAAGAAGATGACATTATTTTGCCCAGGGCCTGGTCTACGGAGTGAAGGCCTGTGGTGTGAGCATTGGGCCTTCTAGTCTTGGTTAGCACCGGCTGCTCCTCTGATAGTTCCTCCTTGTACAAGATGACAGAAAGGCAGGCCAGGCAATGGATCTTGGGGGCAGGACACATTAAACTGTATCATGAAGCACTGCTATGACTTTAGTCCTAACACATCTGACTTTAACTAGAGGACAGGAATTAGGAAAGATGCAGGAGTGTGACCTACTCAAACACACTCTAATTTTAGGAGCATAAGAGCATTGCTAAATATCCTTTGGGGGAAGATTTGCTATATTTCTAATATGTAAAAGTCTAATACGTAACGGTGGAGCCATAACTTTCTAGAAACAATTAAGACAACTGATAGCCAGAATCTGATTGATCACTATGGGCTCCACATAAAGTGCAGGTGATAGCAGCAGGGCATTTAGGTAATGTCTTGATTCTCCACTGCTCTGGACCTTCTCGCTCATATACAGATGGTTTTAACATTACCATTTATACATTTATCTTTTTGTCCATCTATATTTTTATTGGGAGAGATCCTAAAAAAACTTTCTTACAGGACCGTCTGACAGGTCTGGTTGCCGACCAAGTGGGACCAGGGGTGTGAATGAAAAATGTAATTATGAACACCAATAACATATGAGCAAGTACTTGCACTCGCCATAGTCCAGGTCACAGAATTATGCTATGACTAGTCCTTTGTAGAAATTTTCCACTAATGCATGAAAACCAATCAATTGCTGAGGTCTACTGAATACCCTTCATTAATATTTGTATTTGATTAATTTGAAGGAAATAAGAAGGTCTAGCCTAGAACATGGTTTGTGTGGAGAAACATTTTAGAGCATTCCCTTTGGTTGGAGAAAATGCGTAATGGTTCACAACCGGTTCAAAAAGTCTGTGAAATCATTTTCCACACGGAAGGAATACAAATGTTTTCTATTGCTACAAGTTTTGTGATACCAATGACTCTCACCACAATGCTGAACTACCAATTGCTATGATTTTCCAATCAGGTCTGAGCCATAACCACCAAGATCCAGATCTTCTGCTTCTGCTCCGACTGGAGAAGCAGGGTAATCTCCCTTACTCCCTGAAGTGTTTGGTAATCTCCCTGATTCTAATTTCATCCATTGAGGTCTATGGAGATGGCCAATTTCATTGAGGCCAAGATGTAATGAAAGAATCTTGTTAATTAGCTGCAGCGTCACTTTTAGCTTTTCTATAAAGATAGTAATCAAAGTATTCACTAACAATTTAATAATCAATAAACACTGACATTTTTATAGTAAACTAGTTTTCCTGGCAGTGCTAGATACACCTATGGGTGGAGCTATTCACAGGACACACCTCTTTGGCGGTACAGGACACACCCCTTTGGTGCAGCACCTTGATAGTGCTCTTACAATCTCCCTGATATTCATTTGCAAAAGTAGGCAACCATGTTTTAAGACGGTCCTCAAAAAGAGGTCTCATGTTTGTACAAGAAATTGGAGAGGTCTCCCGTACGCTCGCACAGAAATGTGTATGCAAAGGGAATTCACTATCAGACCCCCGCTTGTGCTGCATTTAGTAATCCAGGGCCGTATTCAGACTTCCGTATAAATATTGGGCCGCGAATATACGCATGCACGGAGCAAGGAACACCCACCAAAACCTCAGTCACTCCCCTTGCTAATCGTGCCCACTTTCCCTCATTTAAATGCCTCTCCCCGCCCACTTAAATTCTCCTGTACGTATTTTTGTGTCGCATATCCGGATGTATGTACCCACGTGTGTATCATACGTCCGTCCGTAAGGCACTTCCACGCATATAGCCTACGCCAACTACGTACAAAATGTTACTACGCATGCACAGTTGAAACGTACCTAAAAATACGCACAGGAGTGGCCGTGAAAACGGAAGTCTGAATACGGCCCCCAGTCTTTAGAATATTATTATTATTATTATTATTATTATTATTATTATTATTATTATTATTATTATCATTATATTATTTTTATACAGATACTGACCAGCGTTACTATCACACTATTAATTATCACCTCTCATCTCTAATACTATTATATTATTATTTTGATTTTCAGAATTGGAGTAATCAGTGCATGCTTCAATAAAGAGGGGAAGGTACCAGTCTTAAAAGAGAGATTACAGATTATAGTTAAGGTTGGAATAAGCACAGAAGATAGTCATCGACTTACTTGTGAGGCTATAGGATCAAGAGGCAGGTAGTAGAGTAGAAAGAGTAGAGGAAGGGTGTCGGATAGTATGTTGGTAGATAGGAGTAGTAGGATAATTCCTGTCTTATCAATCTTGTCCTTAAAGTACATTACAATATCTTGGGCATTGATGGAGGTTGGTGGATTATGCACAAGAGGGTTTAGTAGGGAGTTAAATGTACGCAAGAGAAGTTTGGGGTTAGAAGCCTGAGTAGAAATGAGATTAAAAGTAGGATTTGGCACGTTCCGCTTTGCAGGAGAGTTTTTTAAGGTTTCGTGTCATTAGTTTGCCATGACTGACATTGAAGTCACCGTGGTACATAAGGGGTAGCTGGAGAGATTTGGTCAAGGACAGTTGCTAGGGTTTGGTTTAGGTGAGATATGATAAATCAGGAAAGTGAAAGTTAGAGACTGGAGATAAAAGTACTTGCACAGATTGAGTAAATTGTTCAAAATTTATGGAATTATTGTGGGAGAGTTTGCAGGTGATAAGGTGATGGTCTAAGATAGGGTGAGGAGAGTTTTTAATATCAGCGACTGAGCATAGTTTTGAGAATACAAGATCAATGCAATTGCCATCCTTATGAGTAGAAGAATCAATCCATTGGCAGAGGCCAAGCGATGAGGTTAGAGAAAAAAGCTTGGATACATCAGGAGAAAGAGGATTGTTAATGGGAATAATGTTATTTAAGGCCAACTTGGGTTGTGTCTTGGGCCTAACTTTACATTGTTCAGTATAATACCAGATGTATAAATTGAAATATTGTTGCTGACTGCAGTATATATCACTTGGGTCCTCTAAATCCTGACAATAGTAGAGAGCAAGTTATAGCAAGAACCTTAAAAATGATTCAAGAAAACCTTCCACAATTTCCTGTGGTTGCTGCTGGGATGATAAGCCTGCACTATACAGGCTATTCAGGGACTGTCATATCCATTGTAGAAATTGTAAGTTACTTTTATATAAATGTGTAGTTGTGAAAGAAAATTCAGTTTGCCAGACTCCAGAAACATAGCATATCCCCAGCAGAAACGTTATTTCCAAGCAGCAGATAAATATTTACAAGATTGCTTCAGTGCGTGACACAAGAGTAACGGAATCTTACAATGAGCGCAGCCTGGTCTGCTGGCTCCATTGCTCCTCATTACTATCCGTTGTAAATTGATTCAGTCTTCACGCATCATTCAAAAATGTACCCCTTGATGTTTGTTTGCAATATACTTTAATTACAGACACAAAAACAGCCCAGACTCTGCCATTCTGTGCCATTGAAGCTTGCATGCATTACAAACATGGGTATTGGGGCACTTAGGAAGATTGATACATATGGCTGGATTAAGAATTGGTTTGGGACACTTTCCCACCAAGCGGAGTCAGTCTGTGCATCCTGTTTAGCTTGGCAGAGAAAGAGCAGCAATCTCAGCAGTGCCCACTGGCATTCACCCATACATAACTCATTCAAAGAGAAATCAGTGCTGTGGAACATTGGGATAATCATTGGATTTTGAACCGCATCCCATTATATCAACAGTGAAACTCTATGGAAATGTATGTTTATGTTTTTAGGCATTTTTATACAGCATCCCTAGGATGTGCTGTGCGACAATATTCAATCACATTGGGCCTGATGCAGAGCTACGCTAGCTCTGGAGCACTCCTCCGACACTCCCCCTGTGGCCGGCGTAATTACCCACTGTTACACCGGCTGAAGGCTACCTTAACTTCAGCCGGGGGAACAGTAGGTAATTATGTCGGCCACAGGGTCGTAACTGCCCTAACCTGCCCTCCCTCCCTCATTTACTTACCTTAACCTGCCTTCCTTCCATAACCCGCCTCGCCTTCCTTAAAGGAACGCCCCCCTCGTCGTAACTACGCAACAGTTAGGGAGGCCCGATCCTTAGGAACGGGTTTCCCTCGCCGGCCAAGCAAAAGAGATGTTGTTCCGCGCCCGCCCGCCATAAATATGGCGGCCGGCGTTACTCTGGATCAGGCCCATTGTCACTATAACTTTACATCAAATAGGCTTTTAATTTTATTTCCTTATTAAATAACCAGCCTAGTTACAACTTTGCTGACCTCTTAAAATGCCTTTAGCTACAATGGGTAGAGAAGTTATTCCTTTAAGCCATTCAATGTCATCCCACTTGATAGAGGCATCAATAGCTTGCGACACATAGACTGCCAATCCACTGTTGTCCCCATAGCCTTCCTTGGATGAAAATGCAAGATCTTCTGTTTGGAAATTTTTCATCCTTGAATTACAATAGTAATATCACACATATAGTCCAATAAGAATATGTTGAAAGTAATACACAGAAATGCTTACAAAAAAAAAAGAAAAAAAAAAGTAAGAAATGTAAAAGAAAATAGAAAAGTATTCACACCTAAGAAGCAGATGCTTCTAAGGTGTGGATCCTTAGTAAAGGACCTACTACAATCTATAGTACCAGTTAGGTACGTAAATTGCCTCCGTTCGGACTTTAAAAACCGCAGAGTATTTTAGGTAAAAAGAGGTGGCATAATGCCGCCGAGGGGAGGGATTAGGTAGAAGTGGAAGGGGGGGATTTAGATTAGTCGGGGAGGGTGGGGAGAGGCAATATCCATACGGACATTGATCAGAGAGATAAGGTAAGTGCCATAAGGTACCTAAAAAGGGGAGGGCAGGACAAGGGGCAGAACGGGTGAGTTAGGTGTGGACCATGTGGACATGCCACCCTCTCGCACCCCCCCCTCCAAACTAAATTCCAGCAAAGAAACCTGGATCATGAGATCCAGATCCACATTGGAAGGCCATAGACTGCACAAGAGCACATGAAGATTGGGGCCATATTCTGCAGGTAACACATACCAGAGTGCCCCAACTACTAAATCTGGATCCAGTCTATAGTCACAATTTTAATATCCTTCTTGACCCAGGTGACCACAAATGGAAAAATAGATAATACCTAAGATGAGGAGGCAGCTGGAATTTGTTGCGCACATCATCCAGTCTCCGCCCTAGATAAGGAGTATCCACGGTTAAGAAGATGCCTTTGTAGCCCATTCGTTCTGCCCGCTGCACCAGTGACTTTGTGAGGTTGCGATCTTTGTAGATGTACAGTTGCATCCAGCGCAGGCTGTCTGGTGCCACCTCTGCCACTTCTTCAATAGATGAGGTGGCCCAAGAGCTTAGCATCATGCCAGTCCCAAGAGAACTGCAAGCTACAAGGTAAAAGGAATCTTTGTTGCATGGACATTCCAGAGGGAACAGATTCAACTGACTGAGTCATTAAAGACTATAGAGAAAAAAAGGTTGTCATCCCCCCATGACAAGTATCACTGAGCTCACCTACATCTATTCCTGTCTAGCAGTGGACGGGATGCTCTCCCAGGAGCCTGGGTAGGCTCGCTGAGCTTTTTGACTCCCCAGAGAGCCTGTGCATTTATGAAACAGCAAATGCTTATGAATAAAATATGGTTGGAGAAATATTTGCAAACAAGGGGCCAGATCCTGACCTTCGTACGCTAGCCAATGATGTAAAATCGCTGACTGGTATTTATTGCACATGCGTGCGGCAGATGTTTTGACACTTAGAGCTGAACATACGTACAGCTAGAGTTTGGGCAGCGTAAAATGGTACGTACAAGCGAGGGGAATGCCTAGGGGAGTGCATAGAAAATACGCTAACGTTCTAACGTAACTAGCCCATAGGTCTGGATTTACCCCAAGATCCTTTGTCACATAAAGTGATCATATAACCCATTATACTGGGCATAGACTTTTCACACATATTAGGTAATACCAATAGTCACCTTTGAATCAGAATTTGCAGGACAGCACTGGAAAACTTTAAATAACATGGGAGTAAATCCAGACCTATGGTCTAGTTACATTAGAACACGTAGCATATTTACGCTATTGTAATTTCTATGCAGTCTCCTAGACACTCCCCTCGCTCATATGTACTTTGAACTTTTTACGCTGCCCGAACCCTACCTTAACTTCTCTTAGAGTAAGTACCGACGTATGTAATAGATATACGCACGTGACGGCCAAACCCAGCCCATACTGTCCAATTTAAATGCCTCCAAAGCGTAATTACGGGTGTCGTATTGATGCCTCCACCCCTTCATTCTTAGTTACGCTGATGGTACGTTGAGAAGGACTAGTCAGAGTCTAGAGTTGGAAATCACACATGGAATTCTTTCAGATTGTTATGTCGACAGTCAAAATGTCGACGGGTTAAATTTGGACAGTTGAGTATTAAGATAGTATTACATATATATATATTACATATATATTATTACATTTCTAAAAAAATTTTACAGGACATCTGCATTACATTAAGTTTACAGATGATACACAGAAATACTAACATAATAACTTTCATATCAGACCCTATGGGCTGTGGGATATCTGAATTGCCATTGTTTAATGAGATATATTTCTCTCTTTTTGAAGTCGGAATATTCGATTGACAGTCTTCCACGAGCCATATAACCCAAAAAAATATAATTAATTTATAAAGATAATGGGTTAGATCCAGAACTTGTAATCCGTTTCCTAGCGTAGTGTATTTACGCGAGCGTGCCTTCTATACACTCCCCTAGGCACTCCCGTTGTATGTACATACTTTGGCCGCTTTACGCTTTCCAAACCCTACCTTAACTTTTGGCAGCGCAACCAATCAGATTCTAGCTCTAACTTTCCTATATCATAACAGAAAATGTCAGCTAGAATCTGATCTATGGGCAACATCTCCACTTCCTTCCTTTCTTCCTTCCTTTCCCGCAGCTTAGTAAATCTGGCACCAAGACTTGATGCAAAAATAACAAACAAGTAACACGGATATAACATCTATACTGTACATATGCTGTGATCAGTATTACCTCTTGCAGTGGCCACTTCTCCCTCAGGGTGAGCCATTCGCTGCATAGCAGTTGCCCCCACACATATGGGCATGCTGACCTTCTGACCTAATATGGTTGTTGATAGATCAGTGACTGAAACGTCTCTAAGAACCCGAGGGAACAATCTCCATCTGACAATAAAACAAATGAAATAAAGCATTAAACATAATCCTAAATTCCGTACGTCCCACTTGAGACCACTCCCCTCGCGCATACGGATTTCCAAAACGCAAGATCCTACCTTATGTTTTGCCCACAGATGTGGCCTGTGCGTAAATGACCAAGCCCTTACTGTACGATTAGAATATGTCCCCCCACCAACCACAAGTACTCTCTTTACACATGGGGGGTCTTCACACCCCGCCATCAGAAAGGTTTACAGCATGGAAGCCTGTGTATGCGCTGTATGGAAATGCTTCCATTTTCCGCACGTAGTGTGTGAAAATCCACCACATTTGTTCATTCTTGATCCGGCTCCAGGTGCTTTTTTGAGGGTTTATTTGCACATTAATTTTCTGCCATTCTACTTTCTATGTATAAAAGCAGCTAAGATAATACAGGGTTGGATTCAGATCTTGCCCGACACCCTACTTGCGTACACAAAATGCGTAAGCATTGAGTCTGGAGGGAAGGTCTCATGCATGCTCCAGATGTTATGTGCGATACCTGCACGTATCTCTTATCTTATGGAACTCAGTCCTGTACGATAGGAGATCCGTCCGACGGGGACAGAAGTACCCTGATAGGCGGGAGAGGGGAGATTTAAATTAGAGCATGGGCAGGGTTTAACACATATGCGCGTCAGTGTATAGGCTGCCTTATGGTAGCGTATCTGCCATCAGGTCCGGATGAGAGATGGCAGTGACCGGAAGACTTTCAGAACCCTGCACATATGGAAAGCGTACAGGGGTCTGGATCCGGTCTAAAAATAGTAGAAGTAGCAAAGTTTAGGAAAATATATAGAGTGTGCCAAGAGAAAAATGCACAAAGTCATTAAAACACAGCGGCAACAAAAATTTTAATGTACAACACATCAGATAATGTGCACCAGTGAAGAGAACCCAAGCTGCAATGTGAGATGCAAATAATGACTTTTTTCATTTTTACTAGATTATATTTTATTGTTTGTAGGCAATTGTTTTCCTTTTTCTAAATTAATCCTATTACCATTATGCCAGCACTCTTTTAACTTTTCTTCCATTTTTGTTAATTTATTTATTCATTGCACACCGACACTAAACAGCTTTAAAAACTGGAACTGTAACATACCCTCCAACATGACCCATTCCATTAGGTACAAAATACTCTGCTCCTCAGTTTCCAACTGTCAGTTACTATGGTAACCTCCTTTGTTAAACAAATAGTTTTTAAAATTTCAGTTAAGTCATTTAAACCAGGTGAGTGACAGTTGGAAGCTCAGGTGCGAGTATATGGAACCTAATGGAATGGGTCATGTTGGAGAGTCTTCTGTAATTTAGTCGAGCTAGGAAACATCACTTCTACTCTAACAATGTTTAATTGACTTAGTACCTGAACAAAGTAATAAATTCTAACAGACGTGTTGTTAATGCTTGTTGTGGTTGATCCAGAGTTTGACAGTCAGGTCAGAACAGGTGTAAGAACAGTACTGAGCAAAACCATGTTGAACAGTGTGGGGGAGGGGGGAGGTTAAACTGTGATAACAGCATTTGTTCAGAGGTAAAGTTACCTAGGTTAACTAAGAATTAACCCTGCAACCCTAAATATTTAAAGTTCATTTGCACCCTTTATTGGAACATGCTTTTGTACCTGTTTTGCCCTTAAAAAGGTGTAAGTGCAGCTCTTGATCAATCCTTTTAAGCTTAGTGATATGTGGAACATATATCGAGTTAATTCAAGTAGTGATATTCAGAGTACATATAGGATTAATACTAATAATGACTAATAACATTTAGCATATATATTAAAGGAATGCTAATAATGAGTATGGGGATTCCTGGCATATATATTTTCTGGTGACTAGTATTGAGCAGTTACGGATACTAAACGTGACATCCAGCACATGAATTGGGAAAGTAATAGTGATGATTAGTAGCATCAAGCATATATAATGAGTCAATACTAGAAATTACTAGTAAAATCATACCAAGAAAGGCTAGAGGAAGTAAACATGTATAGCTTGGAGCAGAGAAGGGAGAGGGGGGACATGATAGCAGCTTTCACATATATCAAGGGCTGTGACCAGCTAGAGGAGGGGGCATTTTTTAAAAGAAAAGGTGTAATAGAACACGAGGGCATGGATACAAACTGGAGGGTGGTAGATTCAAAGGAAATGTGCGGAAAAATTACTTCACTGAAAGTGTGATAGATAAATGGAATATTCTCCCATCTGAGGTGGTTGAGGCCAACACAGTAGAACAATTTATACATGCTTGGGATAAATATAAGGGTATCCTAAATTGTAACCCAAATTGAGGGTAAATAGGGTCTTGGGTCAGTATAGTTTTGAATAAACAAATGGGCAGACTAGATGGGCCATGTGGCTCTTATCTGCCATCACTTCCACATGCGCAAAATGCGAAAGCCAATGAAATCCAACCAAATGCACGCAAGAAAGAAAAATAAGATCCCTAGATCTGTGTCAAGACTCACGGCTATTAAAGCCTGACGAGCGATGCAATATGAAAGCAGTCACTTGAACAGTCTTACAGTTTGTTGAGCTTGTTCATACTCTTATTTCCCTCGTTGTGTGTATCTGCCCGGCGGTATCCGTTAGTATCTGAGGCGGCACGGCGCCCTCCTGCTGTGTTCTGCCTCTCTTCAGTGTTGATGTCTGGATGGCTAGTTTGAATCACTAGGCGCCGTAATCTCCGGTAATTGGATGATGAAGGAGAGACAAGCAGGAGTACAATAGTGTAATATTGTAACACAAAACAGAAATTTATTAAAGTATCCAATATACTCACACAGTTTTAAAAAGAAGTGGGCATATAAAACAGTGCAAATGGGCTGGAAGGCAATATTCAGCATTCAATGAATATTGAAAAAGGACGACATTATCGTCCGAAACGCGTTGGCCTGTTATAGAAGGACTTGATTTTACTCCAGTGCCACTTGGTTGCTCTGAGACACATCTCATTGAATGCTGAATATTGCCTTCCAGCCCATTTGCACTGTTTTATATGCCCACTTCTTTTTAAAACTGTGTGAGTATATTGGATACTTTAATAAATTTCTGTTTTGTGTTACAATATTACACTATTGTACTCCTGCTTGTCTCTCCTTCATCATCCAATTACCGGAGATTACGGCGCCTAGTGATTCAAACTAGCCATCCAGACATCAGCACTGAAGAGAGGCAGAACACAGCAGGAGGGCGCCGTGCCACCTCAGATACTAACGGATACCGCCGGGCAGATACACACAACGAGGGAAATAAGAGTACGAACAAGCTCAACAAAATGTAAGACTGTTCAAGTGACTGCTTTCATATTGCATCGCTCGTCAGGCTTTAATAGCCGTGAGTCTTGACACTGTCTCATTTAGTTGTGTCTGTGCCCTTCTAAATAGTTTTTACTATCACCATCACCCCCTTCTTTTTGCATTTGTCCGCACAGCTGCGGCACCCTGTATAGACTTATATTTGGTCTAATTATTAGTTCATCCTATTTGGTTGTAACCCACATACAGTGTAACTTTTTTCATCTTGCTACTAGTTTACAGATCATTACTATAGCCTTATTCATTCCATCTTTGTATGTGCCTCTCTGGTTTTTAAAGTCTGCGCTAGTTCTCAGCATATACCTCTACTTTGTGGAATAACTCAAGCAGTTACCATAATAGAAAGCTCTGGATATATTTTTTAATCAATAATTACCAGGGACTAACAAATTTATCATCACTGTTTTGTTGTAGGAAGAGTAAACAAAGGTGCCATTTTTATATTTATCCATTACCCCCAAACCACTGCTCCACGGCTTTGAGAAGAACCATAGTGCTACCAGCACTGACTGAAGCCTGCTCAGTCGGCATTTTAATATAGTAATTAGACCCCGTACTATAGTTATCCTAGCAACAGCACCGCCAGTCTGGCTAAACCTAGCAGGTATTGGTATAAGTTAAGCCTTGATGGAGTCACAAGTTGTTTTTTTTAGTAAGTTAGTTATAGAACAAAGTAAGCGCAGGTTATCCTCATCAATAGCCTGAAACTTCACCAGGATGGAGGGAACTACTGTACACCTCTACACCTACTGTATACCATAGTTGCCAACTCTACCTGAATATCAGGGAGACTCCCTGAAGATTGTGTCATCTCCCTGACTCCCTGAAGTATTTGGTAATCTCCCTGATTCTAATTTCATCCATTGAGGTCTATGGAGATGACCAATTTCATGGAGGACAAGAATCTTGTTAATCAGCTGCAGCGCCGCTTTTAGCTTTTCTATAAAGATAGTAATGAAAGTATTCACTGACAATTTAATAATCACTAAATACTTACATTTTTATTGTAAAATAGTTTTGCTGGCAGTGCTAGATACACCTGTGGGTGGAGCTATTCACAGGACACACCTCTTTGGCACTACAGGACACACCCCTTTGGTGCAGCTCATTGATAGTGCTCTCACAATCTCCCTGATATTCATTTGCAAAAGTAGGCAACCATGCTGTATACCCAATTGTGACTGGAGCTGCTGCAATTGCATAAAAACACTCTTTTCTTTTCTTTTCTTTTCTATTCTATTCCATCTCTAAATTGGTAGGAGTTGCTAATAGAAAATGCACAATCACATAAATTGGAGTCTAACTAAATATATGGTTGTTGGAACTATTTTATCTAAGTTTGCAGTAAAGTTGGTCATACACTAGTGTGATTATTGCTCCCAGCAGGAGATGGTTTATAAACTGGATGATTTTCCACTAGGGAAAGGTACTGATATCGACACCACTCATCTCTCCTGCTGGGACCAATAATCCTTATAGAAGAGGAAGGGGCTGCTGAGATTGACAGAAGGCCCTTGCAGCTGATTGGCTCTGCACTCATATTGAGAACTTGAGCCCCATATATTTTAAGCATTTCATATGATTAAGTAATCGTGCCAGCGCATGCCCAATATCTGCTTCTTTCTTCAGAGTGTACTGTTAAGTACTGACGATCCAATAGGGAATTGTTTCAGTGTGGACAGTACAACAATCAGGTGCAGAATAGTCTTTTACTAAGGTCGATGTTGGCCAAATCGCCCAGAGTCCTGTGACTTTAGCTGCTTATGTTCCATCGTCGTAATTCACTAAAGCCAAAGTCCTGGGAATTTGGGCTTTTTCTAAATCAACTCAACCAACATCGCTGTACCATCACAGTCCCGACTTTTATAATGCAGAAGATAAAAAAAGACGGATTCACTAAAGGCGATTTTACTAAATTGCCTATAGTGCGGTCTGTAAAGGCTGAAAAAAAAGCGCCTCCTGTGTGTGGCCCTTTCATAGAAAGTGACAGACACTTGAATAGAAAAACACATGACAACATAGTTGACGTCATATTTTCTATAAAAGGGTGCCCTCTAGTGACAGAACGGTGATTAGTAGCGGCGCCCCAGAAGTGGAAGAAGGAGGACGTCGTGGCAAGTGCCAGAAGAGGCCGAAGACCAGCTGCAACCACTGGATCATCCTCTTCTAGCAAGCTGACAAGCATCTCTATTCTACATTACCCGAGGAACTTCCAAGACAGAAGAAACTCCAAGCAAACCATCCCAAGACAGATGACTGCTAAACGGTGAGTCGATACTTAACACACTACACTTTTTTTTTACATATTTATCCATGTTTAACGATGTATTGTTAGTTAATGTAATGTTGTAATGTTTATTGGGGGAAATAATTTTATTAGGGACACGTTACATTTTATCACTAGTCAGGCTGACGCTTATACTACTATAAGGATTAGCATGGGCACAAACACATGGACATGCTTTTCCTTATAGTAGTATATGTGTCGGCAGGATAAGTGATAGAAAAATACATGCTGATTTTGAAATGGACAATCACCCAGCTTTTCAATAGAAAAGCTTGGCGATTTGTCCATTTTAAAATCGATCAACATCGATGGCGATTAATAACACTGGTAAAAAGCGCGGCTTAGTAAATGCTGCATTTTTTTGCAAAAAATCGGTGCAAATTCGCAGCGAGGTCTAGTGATTAATAATCGCTGTCAAAAATCAACCTTAGTAAACGAGGCACCTAGAATCTGAGTAGTTGCCAATGATTTGATTAGATTTATAAATTGATCATAATAATAATAATGATTTATAAATTGATAATAATAATAATAATAATAATAATAATAATAAATACTCAATAACTATTAAAGTATATTATAATTGTATAATGTTAAACTTATAAAACAAAAAAATCTTTATTGTAGTGAATATTATTGGGTTTTTTTTATATGTTCTGGGCATTACCTATATCATTAGCAACCAATCAAATCCTAGCTCTCACTGTCCTATTACATACTAGAGAAAGTCAGCTAGAATCTGATTATTGCTATTCGCATTTTTAGTAAATCTAGTCCTGAGTGTGATTTACAGAGAGGGAACCAGAGTAGTCATAGATAAGATATGTAGGTTTATTGAAGATGGTAGCTCAATGGGAATAGATGAGTTATATTATAGCAAGGCATTTAAACTAGTTTTTTTGGGGGGGTATTTGTAGCTTTGATTTTTCCAGGGAATTTATCTAATTGCCATGTTAAGATGGATATACACTTGTAAATAGTCTCCCGATCAGACTATTAACCCAATTCTATCGGAAGTCATAGGTGTAACACCCAATCTGATTAAAGGATTGTGTCACTGTGCACACCCTTCCTACCTTTGGCTATGTGGCTGTGACTCACAGACATGCTTCCATAATGTATTGGGAGAAAATTGGACGAACCATTCATAGGTGACTACACACTTCTATATTGATTGAGTGATTTGTGATTGATTTTTTTTTATCAGGTGTAAAAATTTGTTGACACAACTAGATCATCTAAGTTGGATAAACCAAACATCTTGTGACAGCATACTCTCTATTAATATCTGATGAACTGGTAGCTCGGATTTGTACAAATGTGGACTCTACATCAGATATGTGTCGGCAGGATAAGTGATAGAAAAATACATGCTGATTTTGAAATGGACAATCACCCAGCTTTTCAATAGAAAAGCTTGGTGATTTGTCCATTTTAAAATCGATCAACATCGACGGCGATTAATAACACTGGCAAAAAGCGCGGCTTAGTAAATGCTGCAATTTTTTGCAAAAAATCGGTGCAAATTCTCAGCGAGGTCTAGTGATTAATAATCGCTGTCAAAAATCAACCTTAGTAAATGAGGACCCTAGAATCTGAGTAGTTGCCAATGACTTGATTAGATTTATAAATTGATAATAATAATAATAATAATAATAATAATAATAAATACTCAATAACTATTAAAGTATATTATAATTGTATAATGTTAAACTTATAAAACAAAAAAATCTTTATTGTAGTGAATATTATTGGGTTTATTTTTATATGTTCTGGTCATTACCCATATCATTAGCAACCAATCAAATTCTAGCTCTCACTGTCCTATTACATACTAGAGAATGTCAGCTAGAATCTGATTATTGCTATTGTCAACATCTCCACTTTTCCTTTTTCACATTTTTAGTAAATCTAGTCCTGAGTGTGATTTACAGAGAGGGAACCAGAGTAGTCATTGATAAGATATGTAGGTTTATTGATCATGGTAGTTCAATGGGAATAGATGAGTTATATTATAGCAAGGCATTTAAACTAGTTTTTTTTTTTTTTTGGTATTTGTAGCTTTGACTTTTCTAGGGAATTTATCTGATTGCCGTGTTAAGATGGATATACACTTGTAAATAGTCTCCCGATCAGACTATTAACACAATTCTATTGGAGGTCACAGGTGTAACACCCAATCTGATTAAAGGATTGTGTCACTGTGCACATCCTTCCTATCTTTGGCTATGTGGCTGTGACTTACAGACATGCTTCCATAATGTATCGGGTGAAAATTGGACGAACCAGTCATGACCAGGTGACTACACACGTGATTTGTGATTGAGTCTCTTGATTTTTTTATCAGGTGTAAAAATTTGTTGACACAACTAGATCATCTAAGTTGGATAAACCAAACATCTTGTGACAGCATACTCTCTATTAATATCTGATGAACTGGTAGCTCGGATTTGTACAAATGTGGACCCAGCTTTACATCAGAGCTTAATCTTGCTCTCATTCAACACAATTTAAATTTTTGAAGGGTTGCGCTTGGGTCCATGTACTTTTTTAACCATTGCATTTGATTGGATTAACAAAACTTAACTAACAAACGTTTGATTGGTTGGAAAAAATAATAAAAATACTTAATGTGTAGCACCTTTAACTGAGAGTCCATTTATAAAACATATGTATTCAACCAGGGTCATATTGAGGATTTTCAGAGATTTTTAGCGGCTGAGAGTCACATGGGTGCAGCTGACGGTACAGCCAGCCATATTTTTACAAAGATACAACTGCCAGATGTTTGACAAATAAAAAAAAATGCTATTGGGAACGGGATCTATTTTGGCCCATTCCAAATAGCGACTGGTTTCGGTGGCTGTGGTGGGTATTAGGGTAAGGCTGTGAGGCTTGAAGGGTTAGGGCTCAAGCAGAGGGAGGTTAGGTTTAGGACTGAAGGGGAAGGTTAGAGTTAGGATGTGGGAAACAGAAGGTTAGGGTTTGGGAAGGGTTAGTGTGAAAAGTTTACTTTCCATCAGACAAAACTTTGCAACTATGAGAGTCACAGCACCACCGCGTTTTACAATGGAGACTGACGGAAAATGCCAACAGTCGCCATTCAACTGTCATATGACGGTCTATTGGAAAACAGACAAACATACAGCAAACCATATCTGAGCTAGACAATTCTACACTCCTGGCGTTACACATCGTCAGTTAAGCCACAGTGGCATATATACCTGCCTTCCATTTTATGTTATTGCCATCCTCCAATCAGCCTGCAGGTGTGTCCAGGTCTGGGAGATTATTGGGGGAGAGACCTGGTAAATCACCAGCAGCATGTATCCCTCAACGGTTATAGTGTTGGTCTCCTGCATTCTGTCTGCTCTGATACTTTGTGTTTTCTGGTCTGCCTTGTTTGGATTTGTCGCTCACATGCGGTTCATTCCCTCTGTCTCTCCTACCTCTCTCCCTGCCTTCCAGTCCTTGCTGTTCCCTCGGAGATTGTATATACCCATGTGCTTGGTATAGCAGTCTGCAGCAAGCACCTCTGTTATCACTCTGACACTCGTACTTCAGCTTTGCATGTATCGGACGCCGATCTCTGGTGTTGCTTGATTATTCCCATCGTCTCGCACTATTCTCTGTGGCTTCAATCCAGATCTGAGCGTTTCTCTATGTGATTTGCTACTGCGCATGCCTAGAAATGAAGAGAACGCAGGGACCTCCCATTCTGACCCTGGTGTCCGGGGCTTGCCCTCTGAGGGGCCTGTAGAGGGACATAGTCAATGTACAGTAAGAGCGTACCAAGGCCAGTGCACTCGATCATGGTCAGAACACAGACGTAACAAAGGCTAGAAAATTTGCACTTACTACAGGCGATGTCTAAGCCAGGAGGGCACTCAATCAGGAGCTAATTCAGAACCCCTGAGCTTCATTGTCATTCAGGAAAATATATTAAACAGAACTGGAATCTCTACGAGTGTATGTTGTATGTTGTTTGTGTGTGTGTATGTATATGTATGTATTTTTATGTTTTTTTAAGATGCAGTAAAAAAGAATTTTTTATATATTCATATATTGTACATATACCGTAAATGTATTTTCCATTGCATTACAGCATAAACACTACAGCTGCAGCTTCCATTGTATTGGTAACCATTTTTAATCCTTCCAAACACATTAGAAACATAGAAACATAGAAAGTGACGGCAGATAAGAGCCACATGGCCTATCTAGTCTGCCCGTTTGTTTATTGAAACCTATACTGACCCTAGACCCTATTTACCCTCAATACATTACACAACTCTTACAGAGTGTATCTGGAGACGGAGCAGCAGAGATATTGCTGTTTTTTGCCTGTATGCCATGTGCCGCTATTTACTTACCTTACCATCCAGATATCCTGTATACTTGCGCATGTGGATAGAACGTTTCATCCCATCCATTAGAGTACGCAGGTACAGCACGCGGGATGCGCTATCATTTGTGCTCTTATCTCCATTGGGGGCCTGTGTGCCCAGGAGTTCCCATCTCACTGTTGTGCATTGGTGTGCTTAAGTGTGTCACCATCTACTTGCACCTATCCACTGTGGGTTCCAGAGTTACTTTTCTCCTACCAAATATTCAGTGTGCTGGAGCATTACCATTTACTCTTACTTGTCTCTATAATGTGTAAGGTCACCATTGGCCCCACACTATCCTGAGTGCCAACATCACTCACACATATATATCTATAGGCTCAGTGGTTATCTACCTCTCTCACTGATCCTCTGTACACCCTGAAGTTTCTCCTCTACCGTCTGGTCTGTTCGGGATCTTCCTGCTCCAGAGTGTGCTCGTCTAGCTGTGCCCCCATTCATGTCATATCAGTCTCCTGTATTCTCAATGTGCCTGTTTATTTGGGGTCCTGCTGTGTGTCTCCTGAGAGGGTAATCACAATTCAAACTTGTTAAAGGGCTCGTATCAGGTTACTATTGAGAGAGCACACTAGGAGCCATGATCTGCTACAGGCCTACAGCCAAATCCATCCCCTCCATCATCTGGTGAAAATCAGCTCAGCAGTTAGACTCCACCCCCTGTTGAGCCACCCTCCTAACACCTGGAAGTGAGGCTTAAGGTGCATACACACTATACAATTATCTGGCAGATTATCGGAAAGATCTGGCAGTTAGAATGAAAATCTGGTAATGGATGAGAGCAAATGGTATTGTCAATTGCTCTCCTCCATTAATACATTTTCATTCCAATAGCCAGATCTTTCAGATAATCTGCCAGATAATTGTATAGTGTGTATGCACCTTTAGAGCCGCCCATCTTAGCTCTGGCACTGTAATGGTGGCAGATAAATAAATATTTTTGTTCAAGGTGGGGGATCCTTCATTCAACATATACTAGGTACACAGTAAGCCTTTTCTTGTATAAAATATATGTGCAATAAAATAATGAAATAAATGGAAGGTAAAATGGAATCTAGAAAACATACTTTGCTGCTAATTCTGTTAGGATATGACATCATTATGGGGAATTGAATCAAAATTTTACCAGGGAAAAAGCCCTTCCTTTGGTTTTCCTCCATAAACAAAACATTTCCTGCTTTATTTCCTCCACAAAAACATAGAGCAGTCTGTTTCTTTAAGACGCTGAATGCGCTGAAGTTATTCACCAGCTGTGTAGTAATTTGAAATCTACCTTTAATAAAGTTACTGGTGTAATTATCATAAGGTGCGTTGTGTGGGCACGAGTACAAAATATGACAAACGATCCCAGACTAGACTAAAAAAATAACATCCAAAACATTTACACTCTGACGAGACAATAACATATTTGAAGGTTTATGTTGCTGTCATCAATCCCCTGTCAGCAATTTACAATGATGAGATTTGCAGTGTTGCAAGGCAGGGCCGTGCTACGATAACATGATTTGCCATTGCCTGAATTGCATCAACAATTCAGGAGACTCCCAGGCATTCCAGGGGAGTTGCCAAGTACATCACATGGCTGGCCGGCCATCAAGAGCAGTAGATCCCTAAAAACTAGTTTTAAACTTGCCTACTCTACTATAGCAATGGGCAGGGGCGTAGGAACGAAAATTTTCATGGGGTGGGGTGGGGTGGGGGCAAAAGGCCAAGGACTTCTGAAGCTGCTTTTTTATGAGGAGCTCCAGGCATCATGGGCCTGATCCTGAATAAGCCGATCTGCGCATGCGCCGGGCAGATGTTGCCCGGCGTTGCTACGACAACGCCCGATCCTGGATCGGGCGTCCGTAGCAGCGCCGTAGGGACGCTGGAGGGGCCGTCCCCCAGCG
>WWET01000673.1:88911-103561 GCA_011038615.1 Limnodynastes dumerilii | reverse complement strand
TATTTCACACCTATTCAGTTCACACAAAAGTGCAAGCAAGTGTAATCCAGATTTTGTTAGTCTAAAGACACAATGGTCATAGCTGTGACAGTAAATTAGTCCACACAGTAAGAACAGGTCTTTGGTCCGTTCAAATCCTAAAATTTAAAAACACAAGGCGCTTCAAGGTGAAATAGATTTAATGGGATAATCACAGAACAATCAATGGAATAGTCATACCAAACTTAGACTTATATCATAGCCTTAAGACGTAACCGTATGGCATATGTAGCTCACACAGTATTAAGTTCCTCTGCAGCCGGGTGTTTGTCTAGGTTGCCATTTGATGTGAAGCATCAGCCAGGCTCCTCCCCTATGCGTTTCGTCAGAAGATTTTCTCAAGCGGTTAAGAACCATGCCAAAATGGCGGCGCCTACCGAAACTGCATTCCGTGTCACTTACGGTTTGTCTACAAGAGGTAAAGGAGGCCCCAGACAAGTTACACCACTATAGTAGTACTAAGGCTGGTCCCCTACCTCCTTCCCTGCTGTTTCATTGAATGTGGACAGAGGATCAATCAGGTCCAATGACCATCGCAGCATTTGCCGCCCAGGTAATTCCCAAACTTTAAAAAAATATATAAAATAACAGCATTAGGCGAGCCTGATTCTTCCAACAGACAGGGAAAAGAAGACATGATTCCGGAGGAGGGACACATATATGTCTGGGGTGTCTTCTTTTTCCTGTCTGGCTCCTATATCGGGGAAAATACCCATGTTTTATGCTGCCATGGGAGGAAGGGGAAATGAGACTGCTATACACTTCTGAAAGAGAAAGAAGAAAAAGGATTTTATGGGTAGTCACCAATGATGAAGGCAACATAGTTGGCTTGGCACAGGTCTGTATATTGTGGGCATCAATGTGATTGTGGCTTGTTGGTCAGTTAAGTAGTCATTGGATATACTAAGTCATTGCACCATGTTAAGACTGAAACACAACAAAGGGAGGTCATGTCAAATCAGGTAGACAGAAAAAAATGAATTGAATCAGAGGACTTAGAGGAATCTAAGACTGCTGTAAATGGAGACTGTATATTGCAGTCATGAAGCTGCTATGCCGGACACATAAATGAGTGCAATATTAATGAACTTTCAAAAAGAGCTATCATTATAAAGTAACCTCTCTGTTGATGCCCTACTGAAGGCCTAATGCTGGTTTACATCACAAATGGTTCCTGCCTGTGTGGGAGTGAAGAGGATTTAATCTTCATTTTTAAGACCATAAACATACCTACGAACGCCTGAGGAATTATGCAATCTGCTACGTAATTCCCCTGGCAGTTACGATGTGCGCATGCGCACAACATAACTATGATAGCATACCAGCTGGTGTACGTAATTTTAGTTACGTATGCTGGACGGTTCATTAAAGGGGCCGGCCAGCTTGTTATGTGTGCTGTATCTCTGCCATATGGGCGGAGACAGGCATTTAAATTAGGGAGCGGGCCTAGGGAAGGCCCATTACGACAAGGTCTGCGGACATAAGTCTGCAGACCATAGTCGTAAATTTTAAGGTAGGAATCTGGACACGTAAGTGTCCAGATTTGACTACTTTGAGCGGGGAGTGCAGGAGGCGTGCACTTCCCGCTACGCTGTCGTAACTAAAGACCACGCACATCCGTAAGATGTGCGTTGGTCTGGATCCAGCCCATTGTCACTACCAATCCATATCCAGATTCTTAAGTTGACAAACATACTCTATTGTATAACTACTTTTAAATATTAGTAAATGTAGATTAAAACATGTAAGCACACCTACATAGTAAAAAATAAATAAAATGCAAACAATCTTCATCGACATGACATCTTTGTAATTCCTTAAATGTGCACAGGCAAGTATAATAAATTATTCTAAAAACATTCATTATTATACAGTATCGGTCCCTAAGATATTTAATGCTAGGAGGAAGGAACGGGACAAGATGTGAATCATACAAACTGGCTTTAGCCAAAACTATTCCAATTTTTATTTCAGTGAAAACCAGAATGTCACATGATTAACATCAGTGATCTAATGAACACCTGTACTAGGGATAGAAAATACAATGTCCACCAATTATTTTAAGTGAAGAATTCAAAACCATAAGACCGGATACAGAAAGTATTGTTTTCCCACATCATGCTCTGCAAAACAGTTGTTTTCCACTGGTAGAACCTGATTCACCCTTGAGTGAGTTAGGCGTGGACAGAACCGCACCTAACTCACTTGTGCAGTCCCTATCCCACCCCAAGAGTAATCCAAACTTCATAATGGACCACTTTCCAGAGGGAATACGGGATGCCTACGTCAGACATGCAAGATGGGAGCCGGTAGGCATTGCAATTTTACAATCCAGATTGTCGCTGGATATTTTAAGATAAGGTCCTGTTATCAGAAGACCTTTGAGTGTGGGGAGGATCACACAGCAACCCAGTGGGATCTTCACTGCAGCCGGAGCAAAGTTCTAAATCTGGTCCATGGTGATTAACAATAAAAAAAAAAATGGTAACAAGAAAATGACACAAAAATTACAATTAAATAAGAATCCCTATGTCTGTGTTTTATAGTCCATTTTCTTTTTCAAACATTAAAATGTATTAACGTTTCCCTTTGTTCACCCTTAAAAGGACAAAAATATTGAAAGGGGTTACAATTCATACAATTACTGCCTTGCAGCACCATTAAGAGGGTCACAAAGCAAACATTTCACCAAGCTATTTTTTTTTTTACATATTAAACAGTTTATATAAAAAATAAAATACGCCAAAACACTAAAAACATTTCTTCATTGCCCGATTTGATATTCAAGATATTATCCTAGAATATATTTACAACAATCTGTATAGTATCATTAACAGGTTATAGTAAATATTCTTAAAGCTTAAAATATTACATCTGTTTTGGTTGCCGATATTGTAAATTCTGTAGATTGTACTAGAATGAACAAGGATCATACTGTGTCTGATTTACAAGGAAGACTGAAGAACAATTAAAATATAAATAGCAATGGAACATCCAAACCACAGCCTTTTTAAACTATTTTCAATACATAAATATTAGCATTCTGCAAAGTCACATTAAGACCAAGCTTAGCCATTGGCCAGAGAGCACCAGCATTTTGTCTTTTAAGAGAACGCACACACGCACCTTTGAATAATTAAAAAGTATTTGTAAACCTACTAATACAATCTGTAGCCCTGGGCTATTTGGGTCATAAAATGGTTTTGCAGATACAAGTTTACCCATCAGTTGACATCATGACATATTTCCATTAACTGCCAACAATGGTGTAAATGTCAAGAAGCTTGTTTAAAAGCCGATAATCAGCGCCAATTACTGCTCTCAGTAAATGAATACTTTACTGTGACATTTGACCTATGAAAATCTCTAACGACATTAGCATATTTAAGATGGCCTGCGTTTAAGTGGAATAGCTTGTGTTTTCTTTTACCAAAAAGATCATAAAATGACAACATAATGAATTCAGAACAAAAGGACACCCGAACGCAAAGCTACACTGTCCAGCAAGCTTACAATGTTACAAAGTCTGCCCGATGTTTTTAATGAGTGCAATTTAAAACACAAACTTACATTGTTCTGAATAGTGTAGCAAACATATCCAAAAGACATAAAACTAAGTGACTGTAAACACACACACACAAAAACCCCCGACTGTTAATAGGGCAAAGAACTTGCTTTAAATTCAGGTTTACTGGCATTCCTAAAGGAGATGGCAGATTGTTCTTCTAAAGTATAACCATCATGGAACATTAAAACACTTTTGTTATCGTAATAAATGAAGTTTCACAATAACGTTCATGATGCTAAAAAAAACAAAAAAAACAAAACGATGGAGACTTATCTTTGGTCCATAAAGATAAACAGATATTAAAATAAAGATGTCTAATGTTTGCTGTCAACTGCTTCACTTCTGCGCTGTCTCAAGGCACTGTCGGGTTCAGGTGTGCTTGGTTGTTGGTCACCTTCCTCAGCAGTCTCAGAGTCCTCCTCAGAATTCTCAGCACCACTGTTGTCTTCACCCTTATCTTCCTCTACTTTGTCATCTTCACTCTCCTCCTCGTTGTCCTCCTCACTCTCCTCTTCATTGTCATCCTCGTTGTCCGACCCAGATTTATCTTCATCAGAAGCATCCTTCGCATCTAAGGAGTCAGTGTCTTCCTTTGTGATTTCTGGAGTGAAAACAAAAAAATGACAGTTGGTTTTGTACTAGAAACTACTCCTGTTGGTAAAATGGGTGTTAAAATGAATGGTATTTAATGAGGAGCAGACGTTGAGTTACAGTATTAGCAATAATAATCATGTTAATCCTCTGCTTGTTAACATGTCTATATAATTGCTGGAGTGTGCACCGCCATCAAGAAAAGGGGACTGGATATTTTCTGTCTGCGGATATTGGAAATCGCATGCTTTTTGCGTTGTGCAGATGACTGGTTGTTTTTTGCTGACCGCGAGGCAGGCTGCAATAACAAGAGAGAGGCGTTTATTGTACAGCATGAATGTGTTAATGGACAGACCATCATACGGCAGTGTAATGGGGACTGCCAGCAATTGCCACCATGCAGTTTCACAACACCTCGAGTCAAAATGATGAACATTTCTGACCTCAGATGTGAACCTCCAGAATAACTGGTGTGCGCATACAACCTCTGTACCGGTCATCAAAGTTTTTGGAAATAGAATTTTTTATTTTATTTCCCTAATTAGAAATGGAAACATGATTGAAGTCAGAGAAACACACTGTATGGAACCTTGAAATTCGCCAGGAAAGAGTTACATCACTGAGACTCCACTAACAAGAATGTATCCTATCAATTCACCATAGCAAGGAGGTGAGGGGCCAAGTTGGGGATGATTTTGCAGGCCCCTCTTTCCTCTATCTGGCGCTTGGTGCTAAATCTGAGAGCTGAGGACTGCAGCTGATGGCAATGGGGTAGATCCAGAACTACGTGTGCCGATACGTTTATTCGCGGAGCGTATTTTCATGTGCGTAAATTCGTTACACTCCCCTCGGCACACCCCTTGCACGGACGTATTTTGTCAAGATACGCTTCCCAAACCCTACCTTAACTTTTTCACACGTAACAGAGTACGTCCGCTAACGGACGTACTGACTACATGAACGTACGCAGCTTAGCACGCCCATACTGTACGCTTTAAATACCACCCCCCGCCTCCTTCACGTATTGCAGACGTATTTTGGACTAACGTAATTTTGGCACGCCCACACGTAAGTATTTACGTGAGACATATACGTGAATGGCCCATACGTTCAAAAATACGCTGCGTGAATGTGCGTATTTTCTAAGGTGTGCATGCGAAGTGCGTTCAAATCTGCGAATTTACGTCTCCGCCACGCGTAAAATCGTGGGGAAGCGTAGTTCTGGATCAGGCCCAATGTATCTAAAATCTGCGCTAGGTAGACTGCGTTCTAAGCGCTCTGTTAAGTTGCCAGCCACTGACAACTTAAAGGTTTGTGGGTGCAGGGTGCTCCGTCCCTTTCACCTGGGCCCAGAGCAGCTGAACCTCCTGCTGTCATGGTAGTTGCACCCCTACAAATCACCAAGAACTGGAGAACAAATTGCTGTCAGACAGAATGTAGCGAGTCAGCTCCCCAGGAACGAATGATCTTACTGAGGTTTGCATATGGTTTAGTACATGATGAATATTTCACGTCATTCCAAACAAATAAGGTCATAGCATTACAAGGCTCTCTCATAAGACTAGATAACAGCTGTGGTTTAAAGGTCCAATCGGATGGACTCTGGAATAACTAATTTTTTATTTATTAACAACTGTCCATAGCAGTGTTTTAAAGTTAAGGTAAAACTTCTAACTATCCCTTAGTCCCTGCAGGAAACCTGGATAGATAGCATCTAGGGCCTGCGATTAATACATTCTGCTATCTAAGCAAGTCTGACATAAGCTGGGGCGCACATGGGTTTTCAGCCACAAAAAACACAATCACCTTTATGGTAATGTACATATGAAAACCCCTGACAGTATAAAGAAGGCCTTTGATGTTTATATCAACATATGGTATCCTTAGAAAAGCTTTAGAAACAGATCATTATTCTACTTTAAATAGAACACTTATGAAGACCATACACTCTAACTTGAATTGTCATTCATTATCTACAAACATAAGGATGAGGATCGATGCTCTCTTCCAGCTGTCGGGGAATGATGAACAGCATTTGGCTGTAGCAGATAGACTTTATTTTGTAAAGACACTGAAGAAAGAACACAAAGCAAAAATAAGATACTAATCTGAGAACCATTATGGAAATAAAGGCGGTTTAAAGAATACGCACCAATGATCTATCAGACCAGGCTGCTGTCATGTTCCTAAAATACAACTTTTTTAAGATTTACAAGGGCGTCTTTTTGATGTACAGAAAAGAATTAGACTTCACCATCGCAGAGAAAGGCAAACTGTGAAATATCAAAAGATATCCTAACAATGATCTACAGAGTCCTAACCATCGCTAAAATAAAAGGGAGGATTTATTCAGCCAGAGAACAGTAACAAAAGTGATCTAAGGTGATACACATGGAACACAACATGTTCCTCGTTCTGAAATAAGACAGGTTTATTTGTACCCTTGCTGGCCATATTTACTCATATGTACATAACCTGTGGAATGAATGACGTACTCACCAGATCTCACTACTTCATACTTGGGTTTAGCTGGACAACAGCAATCAGTTAGGAGCACCAGTATCTGCACAGGAAACAGACAAGAAAGTGAGCTGGAGACAGACTTCAGAGTTTGATGCATTCAGATCCCTGAGCAAAAGAATTGTAATGATGCGCACATACTGGATTGGACATTCATGTGTTCACCTTTCACCCTCTCCCATCCACACAGATGGACTTAAGAAAATCAGGGCCTATCTTAAGGTTTCCTAGTACAGAAGTCTGAATAGTTGCACACCAAGGCCCAGATCCAGAATTCCACACCTCAGGATGCTTACAGAAGTCTCTTTCGTAAGTAACTCTAACGTTAACATCTGAACATTTCACACAATTTCAATGATACAGTAGGGACTGGCTTACAGTCTTCCTCAGAGGCCGTAAGGATTGCCGATCCGCACGGGAGACTAAAGGTAGCTTTTTTGGCAGCATATCTGAGCTAAAGCGTGTACAAGAGAGGGGACTGACAAGGGAGTTTATTCCCCTCTTCCATGCAGACTTCCAGACCTAAGCACGTACGGAACGCATGCAGAAGTCTGGATCCGGTCGTAACATCTGAACTTTAAAACCCCTACAAGGGAACAATTACTTTCAAGACCAACCCAGGCCCTCCAATGAAAGAATGTCTGCAATCCGACTGTAACCCAGAGAATTTGGGGAAAACGTGGAAATCCTGATTGGGGGCCGATCCAGAGGTGAACGTACAGTCAGGGGCTTAGCGTACCTTGGTGTGATTTTGCGCTGCACCTGCACCAAATGGCGCTGGTCCTGCTTCCACTCTACAGGGCATGTCATGGGATAGAAGAGTCACATAGTCAATGTACAGTAAGGGAATGCTCATAATATTGCACCTGATCCTCAACTGACTGCAGGTGCTAGAATGTGGCATTTACAGAACATTGCACCAGCCACAGGTCATGGCTAAGTGCAAGTATTCCGGATATGTGGCACACTGATTGTGGGCACCTCTGGATCAAGCCTTGAATGTCAGCGCTGAGACATATAGCTAAAGCTGTTTGGGTGTAGGCATACAAAATGTATGTCTGTGAGGGATGGATGATCAGCGCTGGTAATGTGCTAAAAAGTTTTGTAGTAGGATGATAAAGATCAGCAAAAATAGATTCAATATCCTGAGTGTGTTAAAAAAACTGATTTATTTATAATACACAAGGATGTCAGGTATACTGGCTGCTGTAAATAGGCACCAGAGAATGTCCACTAAAAAGTTTGAAGTGAAAGTTGCAACAAAAAAACTAACGTTAGCAAAGTACTGATAACACCTAAATAGTGTGGTTTGAAACAATGTTGCCAATGGTACAAGTGTTAAAGATGGGTAGAGTATCCAATTTTCATGTATGATGATATTCAAACAGTGTCTAACTCCTACCAAGAGCCAAAAGTCTGCGTGAGGTCTGGCAGAGTTTTATAATAGTGCGGCGTTAAGTTCCCCCTGTGCACTGTTGTATCCTGAGACCGGAGGGGCACAGTATTGTGCGTTTTTAGAGTCCTGTTGTCGGCTAAAACTTGTGCTGATGTCAGGTCTCAGTGCAGGGGATGATGCTACGGTGAATCAAATTGCTGGAGGTTTTTTTGGGATGAGTTGCGTGAGTGTCCCTGATGCGGTATCACATCGTAGGTCTGTGCGGTGTGATACCCCTGGCATAAAATATCTGTAATATGTGGGACTCACGTTTGGTTGGTCGTTTTTTGGTGATGTCGGGGTTAACCCTGTTGGTATCTTCGAAGATGTGCTGTGAATGCTGGTCCTCGTGTCTTGGTGCCTGCACTGTCGGTGTGTCCTTTTAAATCTTCTGCAGCTCCTGCTGCATTCTTTATTTTTTAGCGGTGATTGATGCCGCGGTTTGTAGAAGTGATGCTCGTACTTCTTTTCTCCCTGTGTTCCCCGTCCTGGATGGAGCTAGATGTCCGTGATGCAGGGCTGGGGTGTAGAGGCAGGCAGTACTGGGTCCAAACGCGTTTCGGCTCGTAACGAGCCTTTCTCAATGGTAATAGTGCTGCTTGCTGGCTCCTGCCTCTAAATAGGTGCCTAGGGCTCCTCCTTCTCAATTCTAATTGGGTGGTGGAAGTAGTAGGAGTGTGAGTGTATACTCATGCCCTAGGGGGATGGGTTGGGAGAATGATTTGCGCGTTTGGACCCAGTACTGCCTGCCTCTACACCCCAGCCCTGCATCACGGACATCTAGCTCCATCCAGGACGGGGAACACAGGGAGAAAAGAAGTACGAGCATCACTTCTACAAACCGCGGCATCAATCACCGCTAACAAATAAAGAATGCAGCAGGAGCTGCAGAAGATTTAAAAGGACACACCGACAGTGCCGGCACCAAGACACGAGGACCAGCATCACGGCACATCTTCGAAGATACCAACAGGGTTAACCCCGACATCACCAAAAAACGACCAACCAAACGTGAGCCCACATATTACAGATATTTTATGCCAGGGGTATCACACCGCACAGACCTACGATGTGATACCGCATCAGGGACACTCACGCAACTCATCCCAAAAAAACCTCCAGCAATTTGATTCACCGTAGCATCATCCCCTGCACTGAGACCTGACATCAGCACAAGTTTTAGCCGACAACAGGACTCTAAAAACGCACAATACTGTGCCCCTCCGGTCTCAGGATACAACAGTGCACAGGGGGAACTTAACGCCGCACTATTATAAAACTCTGCCAGACCTCACGCAGACTTTTGGCTCTTGGTAGGAGTTAGACACTGTTTGAATATCATCATACATGAAAATTGGATACTCTACCCATCTTTAACACTTGTACCATTGGCAACATTGTTTCAAACCACACTATTTAGGTGTTATCAGTACTTTGCTAACGTTAGTTTTTTTGTTGCAACTTTCACTTCAAACTTTTTAGTGGACATTCTCTGGTGCCTATTTACAGCAGCCAGTATACCTGACATCCTTGTGTATTATAAATAAATCAGTTTTTTTAACACACTCAGGATATTGAATCTATTTTTGCTGATCTTTATCATCCTACTACAAAACTTTTTAGCACATTACCAGCGCTGATCATCCATCCCTCACAGACATACATTTTGTATGCCTACACCCAAACAATTTCCACTATAGGTAGTACGGTATTACTACCACCGGGGAAGCATTTTCAGCTGCAGGATTAGGGCGCTCAGCACCTTAACCATAACCCAGATTTTGGCTCGTTCAAAATCTTGGCAAAAAAATTACCTCTATATAGCTAAAGCTGTATATTAACACATAGCTCTAGGTGACACATGAGATTTTACATACATGCACAGCAAAAGGGGCTAGTAAAAAAAATTATATAACCTGGAAGCTAGTCCAAAAGTTTGTGTGTCCTATGCAGGCCTCCAGTTACTGCTGCCAATTGTTAATAACCAGATTAATGGGATCCAAGCTACTGTGCTTAGACAAGTAACTGGAATGGTAATTATAACATTTACTTTCTATATTTAACTAAAGGTCTTCCAGCTCTAAAGTTTTAAAAACATCTGTGCAGCTTTACTTGTTTATGACAATCCAAATTTAAACTGTTATTTTGTTTTTCCATACAAACCAGAAAAAAATATGGTACTGCATAAAACTACAAACATCAGGAACTAAACCAGACATTTTCTAATTCAGAAGTTCCTGACTGTAACCCACAAAACACGACACCAAGACACACTGAATACAGATTATTTGGATATAGTATACAAGTCTGAATCACTGAGGGAATAGTCTCTTGAAAAAGACTGAAGGTTATGTTTAATGCAGCTTCTGAAGAGGTAAGCCGGAGATGTTGCCAACAGAAAGCAGTCACAGTATGGTGCATGTGTTGATGGTTTACAAACAGGTGACAATGTCATGCCTTAAAATCCAAAAGGCATCGCCCAAACGACAGAAGTCAAACGATCACTTCTTGTGATGTGAGGCTTGGCAACGGGGAGAAACACGAGGGGGACAGCTGTGTCTGGTCCAAGGTTCAATAGGACCTCTGCAATCCACTATTGCAGATACTATCGAGGAGGGGCCCAAACACATGAGTATAACGGGACCCAAGATTTCTGTTGTCGGGCTGGGTGATGTGTGCAGTCATGTGATTTCTAATATCATGCAAGTGGGTGCATTATTACAATCCACCTCATTCTGGACCATATCACTTGTCAGAGTATGAGGTATCATTCCTAGCTCCAGCATATGTGTGTGTTCAGTTTCTGCATGTTTACCTATGGACCTATTCCTGAACCTGTTACTGCATCCCAGTCCCTGCCTCCTAACCTTGTTTCTCCAGATTGTAATTAACGATTCAGGTCGTTTTACAGACAATGGGGCAGATCCTGAACTACGCATTTCCGCGAATTTATGTGTGGCGGACACGTAAATTCGCAGATTTGTACGCACTGCGCATGCGCACCGCAGAAAATACGCACATTCACGTAGCGTATTTTCAAACGTATGGGTAATTCACGTATTGCTAATGTAAATACTTACGTGTGGGCGTGCCAAATTTACGTTAGTGACCAATACGTGCTTTTTACGTAAAGTAGGCGGGGGGTGGTATTTAAAGTGTACAGTATGGGCGTGCTAAGCTGCGTACGTTCGCGTAGTCTGTACGCCCGTTAGCGGACGAATTCAGTTACGTTAGGAAAAGTTAAGGTAGGGTTTGGGTCGCATAATTTGAGAAAATACGGGTGTGCCGTGGGGAGTGTATTGACCTTACGTGTACGAAAATACGCACCGCTAAAATACGTACACACACACGTAGTTCAGGATCTACCCCAATTGCTGTAATTACAGTAAATACCGACCAACCTCCCTTCTGCCCTTCACCTCCAAGTTGCTTGAACAGCTTGTTTACAAGCGTCTAATCGTCTACCTTGCTGACCACTCCATCCTGGACCCTCTCCAATGTGGGCTCCGACCCCTGCACTCCATTGAAACTGCCATAAATGATCTCCATTCTGCCAAATCAAAGGGCCACTTCTCCCTGCTCATCCTCCTGGATCTATCGGCAGCCTTTGATATCGTTGATCACCCTCTCCTGCTCCACACCCTTCGCTCCCTCGGCCTCTCTGACACTGTCCATTCCTGGTTCTCCTCCCATCTCTCGGACCGCTCCTTCTCTGTAGCAACACCTAGTTCCTCCTCCCTTACTACTCCTCTTCCCGTTGGCATCCCCCGGGGCTCAGTTCTTGGTCTCCTTCTGTTCTCACTCTACACCTCCTCTCTGGGTGACCTCATCCGTTTGGCTTTCACTACTACCTCAAATCTATCTCTCCTCCCCTGACCTCTCCCTCGAACTTCTGTCAAAAGTGTCAGATTGCCTCTCAGCCATCTCCTCATGGATGTCCGAGCGTTTTTTGAAGCTTAACATGGACAAAACGGAAATCGTAGTCTTCCCTCCTTCACGTGTCCCCTCTACCCCTACTATCTCTATTACTATTGGCGACTCCACCATCTCCTCCTCCACCCAAGCCCGCTGCCTGGGCGTCATCCTAGAATCCTCTCTCTCCTTCACCCCCCACATCCTCGCCCTCTCACTGTTCTGCCGCTTTCATCCCCGCAACATTGCTCGCATCAGACCCTTCTTGACAACTGACGGCACTAAAACGCTCATTCACTCTCGTTATCTCCTGTCTGGACTATTGCAACATTCTCCTCTCTGGCCTCCCTCTGGTTCGTCTCACACCCCTACAATCTATACTAAATGCTGCAGCCAGACTCATCTTACTCTCCCAAAGCACTGCCTCCACCTCCCCTCCCTGTCAATCTCTACACTGGCTTCCTGTCCCTTTGTCAGAATTCTCTATAAGCTAATCACCACAACTTACAAGACTCTCTCCTCCTTCACCGCTCCCAACCTCTCCTCCCTTATCTCCATCCACACTCCCTCCCGTCCACTCCGCTCGTGACCGCCGCCTCAACTCCAACCTAATAACTACTTCTCACTCCCGCATCAAAGAGTTCTCCCGGGCTGCCCCTCTCCATTGGAACAACCTACCACATCCTATCAGGTAATCCAGCACACTCCAATCCTTCAAACGCTCCCTTAAAACACACTTCTTCAGGCTAGCCTGCCCTTACTCCACCTAAGTTTACTTGTCCTCCCCATCTTCACCACTGTGTCTCCTATTTGTTCACCCTCTCTCACTTAACATGTTAGCTTTTATGAGCAGGGTCCTCCTTCCTCCTGTCATCATCTCTTCCCACCTTTTTCTCTCTACTGTCTCTCCTTCCTTATTCATCTGCTCCTACACACTTACCCAGCATCTTTATTTTCCTCACATATTGCTTTGATATTTTTGTATTGTATTTCATTTTTGCTTTATACATGCATTGTATTCAATCATATTTTTTACCATCTGTTAATTATTGTATTGCATATGCAACTATTGTCTTTGCTATTGCCTCTGTACGGTGCTGCGGATACTGTGTGGTGCCTTATAAATAAATGTTAATAATAATAAATATATGCTCTATTTCTATATATTACACTGTGCCTCAGTAAGGAGCATTTAAAGGGCTGAAACCTGCAGGCTCCCTGCACCTAAGCCCATACGGTCTTCAAACTATTTTTGGTGAACGTCGAAATGCAGCTTAGAATTGCCTGCTGTTCAACCTCCCTATACAACCAATCAGATTCTAGATTAAATTTATCTAGTACATTCTTGAATGTCATTGGTTGCTCTTATTAACATTTCAGCTACCTAGTGATCTGTATAGTTATTGAAATAGCTGCAATGACAAAACCGGTCCCATCACCAAAATTAGAGAAGACTATACAATAGCATAACAAAAAACATTACTGGGTGTTACTAATACTACACCAGACATTAAAAAAAGGTTTGCAATAGGTTTTAAAACACAAATACAGGGGACATTAATTATACACTTGCAAAAAAGCACATTTTTAACCAGTTATCTATTAGCAAAAATCTTACCAAACCCAGTATAAGCCCGATAAGCAAGGTGGCCACAATAAAGATAATGTAAGAGCCCCAGGCCGGTATCGCTAGAGGTCCTGTGAAGTAGTTGTGTGTTTGCTGAAAGACATAAACATAAAGAACATTTTAAAATGAGTAATAGCCGAGGGCTGCTACATATCTCAAAATATTTATACATCTGTACTTAGCAAATACATGGTGTGGTAGACATTAAGGAGATTTGACTGAGCATCTGGTCTCCAGTTGTAGTAAATAGATATGAAGTTGAAGAAAGCGATGAAAAAAAAAAAAAAAAAAAAAAAGAAGCAAAATGTGCAAATTATACAAATGCTTTTCATACATTTAGTGCAATTTAGAAGAATCAAGCTCATTTTACAGTATCTTTCAGTACAACGACAGAAGAACAAATTTCTTCTAGACATCCATTACAAACACTGAAGCAAACGATTGTGGGATACTGACACGCTCAGTACCACAGTCAGAAATGAGTATGAGTATGTATGCCGGATGTAATGATGATGTGTAAGCAGAATTTTGTACGTTAGTCTCCGCATTGAAGGCTAATGTACAGAATTTGATATCCTAAATTCCGCAAATAGAGTAACTGGGCACTCCCCCTGCTCTCCTATGTGCGGATTGTGGATCCACCACCAAGCCCCAACACTAAGTATTCCGCACAGTACTCAGTCTGTACGGAATACAAAATCGTATGCAAGGGCTTAGCCAGGTCCTTTTAGTACGGTTAGCATGCTTATCCCTACCCACCAAGTGTAACCTGTACGCATGGGGATTGAACACGCCCTGACGTCATAATAGGACTTACATGTGGAATGCAGAATCAATCATATTGCGGTTAGATTTGTAGATCCTTCTTTTGGGTATGCACAGTATGAACTAACTGCTGACTTACGCACATGGGACGTGTAAGTTAACTGTTCTTATCAGTTCTGGATCTGACCCAAAT
>WWET01000673.1:66193-88767 GCA_011038615.1 Limnodynastes dumerilii | reverse complement strand
ATTAGATTAGACAAAACCTGTATTATACAGTGCAGGTTTACCGTTTCTGCAGCTATCAACGAATTATACTGATTAATAGCAACCCACATTAAGAATAGTAGTGAATGTTTAATATATGTCAATATAGAAACAAAATATAATTCCATTGGCACAAAAAAAAAAAAAGGTAAAAAAGTTATTTATCCGCCAGTAACACAGTGGTGGATGAAGCAGCAGCGTCAGAACACGTTCACTGTCATTAATGTGACAAGCTGACAGACACGTGTTCCACAAAGAAACAACATATCAGACACTGCAAAGTCATCAATCTGACAAGGTCGCTATTACCAAGTAAAACACACAGAAGCCATGTGGCATTTATCACCAAACTTCTCTACTGTAAGTTATAACATAAAAAACCATTTCTACAGTACGTTGTAGACTGAGAACAGTCACTTGCTTTATGAAACCTTTTATAGCAGACTACAGAAAATGTCCTGAAGGGCAATATAGAAGACGGAGCATCACAGTAAGGGCAGACAGTATATTACTATGGGTTCTGTATCGAAAGGGGTCAGAACAACGATGGCCTCAAGTGCCTTAATTCCCATGGATATTTAGAAACCTTGCATGCAGTAAATAAGCATTAATAAGGACAAATCAGGACGGTGCTTTTGAGACCATTTTCTTTTTTTTTTTTACTGGATCTAGAGGGGAGCGTGTGTCAGTTGAACCAGTATTGCTGCGTGATTGTGAGTGTGCATGTGCAGAACTAAGGAACAGGCAAGGATGACCCATTTAGGCCCTAAGACAACTGGAGCTGCGATGGCTTGCGCTCTGAAGGGTGTGCCTGGGAGCGGTTGCAGTCATTGCTGTGATGGGGGTGCTTTAAGAAATAAAGACAGCTGAAAGTACCTTTTTGGCTGTCTCTATTTCGAATATATAGCCTTTTTAGAGTAACCTCTCCGGGGACTTTTAGTGTTGGGTGGCAGAAGGTTAGGCTCAGACTCTTAGGAAAGGAGTATTAGGGTTAGGGCCAGGCTGCGTGGAGGGGGGGGGGGTCTTAGGGTTAAGTTATGGAGAAGGGAGGTTTAGGGTCAGGCTGCGGAGAAGGGAGGATTAGGGTTAAAATTAGGGGAAAGGTTGGGGTAATGTCTTCCAGCTTAACTATCGAAGTACCGTGTTCAGTGCTCCATAGATCGATTGCTATGCCTCATCATCAAGGCATAAGCAATCGATATCCCAGCCAGATCGAAACTGGCTGGAAGAGAACGGCCCTAATAGAATGGAGGACTCTTTATGCCAAAACATTTTCACCAGGTCGCGAAGACCTTTTTTCTGACCCATGCAGAATGTTAAGCGGTAAACGCATTTATATATTTAGGAAAACTCTGCTGGAGTATAATGTGGGTTATTAGTTTTTTTTTTTTTTAAATATAGGGCCTGATTCAATTGCCCACGATCCCCGCTCACGGTGCTTTTTCTTTGAATGCACAAGGAAATTTTTACTTACTGTAATAGAGGGGAATAGGCGCAGTAAGCGCTTTTTCCCTTCTTCACAGGCAACTGAATCAGGCGCACATAGTGTGAAATAATATTACCTTTTTACATTTTTTATGTTTTTTATTTGTTTTAGTGAATTGAAATTTCAGTTGAAGTGTTGGCAATATTACTTCTACTTCTACCCTACTCTTGCAAACTGTATTGGGGCACACAGCTGCATTGAGCTTAGCCACTGTGTGCCCGTTAATTAAGTGCGGTAATTGGTTGCCATCAATAGGCACTGTTGTTTGTTCACATTTGCACTGAGATCTGGAATGGGCTCATCGTGTCTTGCAGGCTGTGAGTTACATAGGGGTAGATCCTGGCCTCTGTACGACAGGGGAATTCATTTCCCTGTCTTGTAGGTTGTGTGCATGTGAGAAATGAACCGCACAACCATTAAAATTAAAAATACGGATACTCCTAATAATGGAGGTGCTTGGTTAGGATCGATACAATATGAACATAGTGGGAGTGAAAAAGAGGGACCATACAGACATGGAGTAGATCCAGAACTACGTTTGCCGTACGTTTACTCGCGTAGCGTATTTACGCGTGCGTACCTTCTATACACACCCCTTGAATGTACGTATTTTGTCCAGATACGCTTTTCAAACCCTACCTTAACTTTTGGCAACGTAACCGCAGTGATCCGCACACGTACGTATGGGCAACACGTATTTACGCACGGGCAACACGTATTTACGCACATAACCACGCCCATACTGTACACTTTAAATACAAACTCCCGCCTACTTAACGTATTTCAGACGTATTTTGGACTCACGTAAAATTGGCACGCCCACACGTAAGGATTTATGTGACACATACGTGAATGTCCCATACGGTCACAATTACGCTACGTTACTGTGCGTATTTTCTATGGTGCGCATACGCAGTACTTACCAAAAGGCGATTTTACGTCTCCGCCACGCGTAAGTTCGCTCACAAGCGTTGTTCTGGATCTGGCCCATGGTTTGGAAAAATGACCCTTAAAACCAGCACTAATTCCGATTAATATCAAAAAGAAACACAAGAAAGATACTTCTAAAACTTTTTAATGTAACATTTTAAAAGGAATTAACAAGCAAAATTGCCAATGAAGCGAATTGCTACAAAGTAAGATACGTAGAGAACCACTGTTCAATTATAACATGAGCTATCTGGATACTGATACAATTAGCACACCTATGTACTGAAAAAGTGAAACATATGAGCAAATGGTGAGAGGCAGACCACGGAGACCCGCTAGAGTAATAGTAGTAAAGACACTGGCCCGGATTCAGAGCTCCGGCCGCAATGCAATTGAGGCCGGAGTTCTGCGAAAAGTGCTACTGCGCACATGCAGTAATTTTGGAACGTAATCTACGTTACTTCTTTCAACGTAGATTGCGTACACGTAGTTTTAAAGACCGCGTGTACGCAATCTATGTTGCAAGAAGTAAAGTAGATTATGTTCCAAAATTACTGCGCATGAGCAGTAGCACTTTTCGCAGAACTCCGGCCTCAATTGCATTGCGGCCGGAGCTCTGAATCCGGCCCACTGTCCCTGAATGACAGGACTAGCAACCTCACGGTCTGCACTTATCTTCCCCTCCCCATACTCAAGGATCGGGATCTCCTGGTAAAGCAGTGAAGTGGTGTGGTGGTCAGCATTGAGTGGTTCGGTCCCCGGTGCACTGCGAGGAAAACCAACGTCGTCCATGCGCACAACCTTAGTACGTTTGCGTAACGGTCGGTATACGTAACAAAGTTATGTACGCCTTATGTTATGTAAAGTGGGCTATCCCCTCATATACGACCATCGTATCTGCCGTAGAGGTGGAGATAGATATGTAAATAGGGGTTCGGGGCGGGGAACGCAAGACCGCAGACCTGGTCATAAATTTTAAGGTAGGAATCTCGACACGTAAGTGTTCAGATTTACAACCTTGAGCTCCCCGCTGGGGTGCGTGCACTCTCCGCTACGCTATCGTACGTACTGACCCTCAGGATCTAGCCCATAGTCCCTAAATGATTATCCACACTTACCCTTATATAGGGCATCTGTCACCTACACACTGCAGAGGCAGTTATTTTATGGGGGCCAGAGGTATTGCCTGACTCTCAGAGGAAAGAAGCTCACAAAATCACTGCTAGCACTGAGTCTAAGTAGCAATTCCACTTTATTATTATTATTATTATTAGCATGAAGATAATTTCTGGCTGAAGAATAAAGTACATAACACAACACTGTTCAGCATCACAGAAGACTATGATCGTTTCCCAAATGATCAGTTTATAGTTTATCCCGGTTTATGACATTAGTAGCTTAGTCAGTCTTTGTCAGTCTTTATTAAAGATTAGTAATAATCAAATGACGTTTGGATTAGTTTTACTGTCAATGTTTTAAACATATTAACGGAGGGATTAACCACGTTCAGAAGCTGAAACTTTGCCCTTTACACATATGTAATGAATATCCAGAGGATCAATGTCCCTGTAACAATGACAAGTATGACATATCATTGGTATTGCATTAGGCATAGGCAATATGCGGCACCCAACCATTATGGATGCTAAATGTCCCATCATGCTTTGCTAGGTACTAGCAATGACTATGCTGCTGGAGGTTACCTGCGCCTGGTCTAAATAAAATAAAATAAAAAAAAATATATATAAATGTAACTTAAAATGAGAAAAAAAAATGAAATAATTTTTATAAAAAGCATCTGCAGCCTGTCCTTTGCCCAATTGTTTTTGCATTCTTGCAGCCCATCTTTAAGTTATGAATCGTACATAATCAAATCCCATCTACAATAACCCCTAAATACCCCCTACCATGCCTCTCCCCTGTCCCCCTCCCACTTCAGTTTTCTAGTCCCCTCTCCCTTTCTTCTACCATGTGTTTCCCGTTAGTCTCCCCGTACCTTGTAGATTGTAAGCGCTCATAAGCAGGACGCTTTATCCTCTTGTACTGCACCCCATCAGTCTCATCTCTCCCTTTCCTGCTCCGATACTTACATTGTTTTGTATCTTTAACTTGCTGCCTACCGTGTGTAATCACTTGTACCACCCAGCATGATGTGTTTATGTGTATGTTTACACTATATTCATGTTATTTTTATACTTGTACATTCCTTGTACAGTGCTGCAGAATCATTGCGGCAGATTATGTGTTAATAATAATAATAATAATAATAATAATAATAATAATAACACAAGATTTATCATTTTTGCCCATAATCCATTTTATTGTAGTTCAGACATTTCTCCAGTTGAAGGAGCTGCTGAGCTACAGTATATCTAGAACTGTGAACCTGGTGACTCCCTGTTATTTACCTATTTTTATTTATAATAGAATCTGAAAAAAAACTGCCTGTTTCTTGTAATTTTTTGGGGCGTTTTGATTTTAGTCACACACAGACACTAAATTTATTGGACAGGACTTGCGACAATTCGTTATTTCTGCCGTTGGGATCGTATATTCACAGATTTTATGATCTGCACGTGCGCACACATCCATGTGACCTGCTCAAAGTGCAATCCACTTGCTCTAAGTTTACGACAAATAACACCCAAAGCTTGAAAGAGGGGCAAGACAAACACCACTCTTGTATGTTTAACGTATATCAACAGCCTGCACAGGAGGGAAGGAAGAGAGGAAGTTTTGGAGAGTAGTTCATGTAGGATGACAGCTACATCATTCAGCAACCTACAACCTACATTTTCCATAAAAAAAAAATATGTTTGAGCCAATCACAATGCAGAGAATGAATCTGATACTGACCAATCAGAACATAAGGGACTGGACAATGATTGGTCAGAATCAGTGTCATTCCTACCAGCACACAAGGGGCTGAAAAATTAGCTGAATGATCGGTCAGTGGGTGGGGCTAATCACTGGACTGTTTCCCTTGCATGTGTGTAAGAGAAGAAAAGCAATGTGTATGCGAATGCTTGTTATTAAAGCAGTCTCTGAAGGCTGATCATCCCTTTAGATGCTGCTGGGGTCTGGCGTAAATAGGCCTAATTCCAAATGGAGGCTTGGGACTGTGGTCCCGTCAGCCCCGTTGTTAATCCGGCTCTGGCTATTGCAGGGATCTCTGAATACAACAAAACCGCATCTATGAATATGGAGCATTGCACAAAACATTCATCTTAAAATACCCACATTAATTTGTAACAAAATATAAATAATGAATTTATAAGGAAATTGTGGAAAATATATTTGATAATTGCTTTGTAGGTTTTAATTCTTTAGTTGGATACAGGTAAACATGTTAGGAATTTAACAGTCCGCAAGCAGAATAAAGTAGGAATTGGAAATAATCGTAAAAAATGAAACCATCCAACCTCATGGAAGGACAATATCAAAAGCCGATATACATCTAATAAAACAGAGAACTGTACACTGTAAGCGGATGTAATAATAAATAATCCAAAGGTTAACAACCACAACTAGCAAAGTAACAATAGCAATAAAAAATTATTTAAAAATGAAATTCAATAAAAAGAGTTTCTAGTGATCTATAAAGGAGCGTTATAACTGTCACGTGCAACAGGCTACCATTTTTCACAGCCCTCTGTGGCCCTCCTGTTCTGTCTACGTTAATGTGAAATATATTTGTTACAGGTTATGCAAGAGAAGATTTAGGGCTAGATTTACTAAACTGTGGAAAAGAAAAAGTGGAGATGTTGCTCTAGATTCTAGCTCTCACTTTCCTATTATATACTAGAGAATGTCAACTAGAATATGATTGGTTGCTATGGGCAACATCTCCACTTCTCCTTAACTGCAGTTTAGTAAATATAGACCTTAGTCTTGTAACTTACTAGAAAGACTGAAGGTAATGTGTGATCCTCTTGCATGGTTAAAGTGATTTACTAAGACTGTACAGAACACACTGAGCCTAATCCAGAGCTAAGCTCTGGATCGTTATTACGCCAGGCGTAAGATTGGCTAGTAAGTCGATCTGCGCATGTGCCTGGCAGATGTTTTACTGCATAAATACCAATTTCCCTAATTGTGGATCGATCGTCCGTAACTGCATCGTAGTTAAAGGGGAAGGGGGCGGGGAGCACCGTAACAACGATGCAGTTACAGAAGGTAGGTGGGTGAGGCAGGGTAATTAGCATTAGTGGGCAGGGTTTTGACAGTTACGATATGTTCCCGGCTTAACTACACTCGGTTACGGTGAAGTGAGGGTAAATACACAAGGACAGGGGGAGTACATCAGAGCTACGCTGGCCGTACTTAAGGACGGCGTAGCTATGGATCAGGCCCATTGTCTCTCCCGGGCGTGTATTTACGCTTTTTGTAAAAGCACCCAATTGTACTTACTGCGCATGCGCACAGCATATGTTACGCAAAGAAACGCTGAGTGTAAGGGCCTTGAGCGTACCAGCTTCGTAACTATGGACGAAGGGGCGTGCCAGCCATACGAAACCCGTAATTACGCTTCGTGGGCGGGGAGAGGTATTTAAATCGTACAGTATGGGCGTGCTAAGCGTCGGAAATACGCACGCAGGCTACGGACGCCCGCGGTTACGCTCAGAAAAGTTAGGGTAGGGTTTGGTCGGTGTAAGACGGCATAAATACAGACGACCGAGCGGAGTTCCTAAGGGAGTGCTTCGTATTTACGCTGGCGTAAATACGCCACGCACAAGGGCGTATTCTTTGCGTAGGTCTGGATCAGGCCCATTGTGCACAGTCCTTTTGTATAATTTACTTTGTGCCCTCTGAAGAGCAGCAGGTTGTTCTAAGGCAAAAGGGATGAAACAAATGTTCAAACACGATCTATAAAGTGAAACGATAGCATCCCACAAACAGATCATGCAGACAACTCAAAGCTAAATGCAGAGAGAACGGGATACATCTGAACTGAAGAAGAGAGCAGGGGTTTGGCCGACAATGTTTTCATTTCATCCGGACTGAATGATAAAGCTGAATTTCAACCCATTAACAATATTTACATCAGAAAGACAAGAAGAGGGTGAAACTAACCCCAGGGGGTGGATGTTTGGTCTAGAGACTAAGTGGTGACACAAAATGATTGCTATAAATGAACTAAAGGGGTATGTGAAGCAATAACCAACATTAGGGAGCTAGTCCAGATTAATTGTATTGACAGCTGGCCATCTAACAACGCGATAAGTGCCATTCAACAGATTAATAATCCATCAACTGTTGCGTGAGAGAAGAACAAATTCAACGTTCAATCTGTTCAATCATGTCACAAAAATTGTTTAAAACACAAAAGAGTAAAAAATACTTCCAGAAAATCAGGAACCAACAGGCAGAAATATATTCCATCTTCCACAAGATCTGAAGCCATGAGTGGAAAATACAGCTATAATACAGGAAGCCGATAGATAGTCAGGTGGTGGACACCTGACTTCCAGATGCTGCTTGTGGAAGTTGGGTGATAATCTGGTGATTATCCATCTGGTGGGCTGGGGGGGGAACATGCAAATTACACAGTAAGGGCCGAGTTTCATTGTTCTGTGTGGATCGGCGGTCATACAGACTGCTGATCCGCACCAGATACTTAAGAAAGGGTCATGACAGTGTAAGCGCTGCCATAACCACTCGAGAGGGGAGTGACAGGTGACTTCACTCCCCTCTTCCATGTGGTCCTCTGTGCGTACAGAAAATGCATGGAGGCCTGAATCTGGCCTTACATCACAACACACAGAGCAAGACCACTAACTTATACTCACAACAACAGAAATAACACAGGACCTGATTCACACTTAAGCAGCTTCGGCTTAAGTGCAGGGAAATAAGAAATGAGCTACTACGTATGCAATCTACATACAATTTAGGTATGGAGACTGACTACATGCAGTATTTAAAGACCCCACATAGAATCTTAGGTGAGGTGAGGAGGGATGTAGATTAGCCGGAGAGAGCATGTGGAGTCATTCTCCGTGCGTGGTTTCCTTCTTAAGAAGGAAACTACGCACGGTAAGAGAAGGTTCTCTCTACACCTAACACACTCTTAACTGGGAATCCGGCCCAAATGACAACAAATTCAAGTGAATAGCTCATTGTCATAACAACAAAGAATGTAAATCATCTCCTACTAAGGAACCCAACAATCAAAACCTCAATCATTTTTTATCTCTGGATTTAATTGACAAACCTCTATCTGCATCCATAGACTAAAGGATTAGAAGACACCAGAGACAGAAAATAAGCATTTCATATGAGATGGAATAAGATTAAAATATAAACCCCTTAGTTATTTTACAAGCTTCAGGAATGACCACGAGAAAGGCTTGTGTTTTTTCACGCCAAAAGGGGGAAAAAATAAAAAATAAAATACGTAGGGTCCAATAATCCTTATACACACTAGGAAATCCTTTTAAATAGTATTTATTGACTGTATAAATAAGACAAATTTAGTGGGATTAAAGAGTGCAGAGTTTTAAGTCTTGATTTTTTGTTATAATTACAACGTAAGAGGTAGATTTAAGGTGGAAGGTTTGTGCCAAGCAACCAATCAAATCCCAGTTCTCATTTATCTAGTACAACTAGGAAATTGCAGCTAGAAAATAATGAAATGCTATGGGCAACAGCTCTGTTGTTCTATTTTGTAAAGCTTTATTAATCTTTTCATGAATGTTATGTCTATCTAAATGCAATCAATGAGTCTAACCCGATCTGAGAAAATAATATTTCCTAGGGACAGGCTTGATGTAGCTGCTCCTGATTCTTTGAAAACAAATGAACAAGGACGAGAAAAAAAAAAAAAAAAAAAGGACTAGAAGCATTTAAGAAAACAAGACGACTAGAGAGGAAATAACTAAAACCAAAGATTAAAATGGTAAAAATGACCACAGGAATATCACAAGTGCCTCCCCGAAGGAAAACATTTTGTCAGAGAGAAAAGAAGACATCAAACATCGGATAAACTGTAAGAATACCAATGTACCAGTATAATGTTACTTGTGCATCAGAGACTCAACATATGGAAAGAATGAATAAACCATGCAAGAGTGAGATTCTCCAAGTAAAGAAGCCATTTAAACAGTGTGTCGCTCATGGATTTTTCCTACAATGGATATCAGAAAAACAAAAGGACAGTAAATTTGTAATACAGCAAAATAAGAACATATAAATTCAACACTATGGGCCTCAATGGACTAGAGATTTCCATGGCTGTTTAGAAAAGTTAAACTTAGCAAAGTCTTACTAAATATGCTCCTATGTATGGTGCGTCTTCTCTGGTTACAAGCAATTTTTTTAAGCGCCATGGGCTGGATCCAGACTTAAGAAGGAGCTTGAAATTAATAGAGGAAAGTTACTCCTGGGCTAAACCATGTTGACTGCAGGGGAGTCATATTTCATCTGTTGCAAACATTATTAGAGTTGAGAGGTGGCGTTTCCTAGCCCAGGTCTAAACACCAGTGTAAAAATAAAGCTGGTCAGTATCTGTGAGCAGTAAGTAATTCAAAGATATATCCTTTGCATGCAAGGAATACAATTAACTTGAATCCCCCTGAAATCAACAATGGTTTTGCCCAGGTGTAACTTTCCTCTCTTATACCCCTTTCACATTGCCCTAAAAACCCAGGTTTTTGCCAGGGCAAACAGCAAAAACCCGGGTAAGGGCTCTGTGTGAAAGGGTCTGGGTGCTTCTACCCGGGTCTAACGACCTGGGAATTCAACCCGGCTGAAAAGGGTTATTCCTGGCTCAGATTCGGGTAGGGGTACAGTGTAAAAGGTGCTACCCGGGTTTTTCAACCTGGGTAGCACAATCTACTAGATTAGTGTAATTTGTTTACTATTGCCCTGGCAACAACAACTACTGACAGGGCAGACCCAGGTCCCGGAATTTCCCGGGTCTGCCCTGCAGTGTGAAACAGGGTCTGACCCTGGGATCTTCTGCTGACACGGCAATATCCCGGGTTCACAGACCCAGGATATTGCTGGGGCAACGATCTGAAAGCGGTATTATTTGCAATCTCTGAATCAGGTCCCTTGTATAGAAAATCAATTTGTCTCAGTTAAATAAGTATCGATTTATGAACTGAAGGCTGGAGACTCTTTTGGCATTAATCAATTGCACTGAATGAAATTTGTCTTAATCACAGACTCCATTAAATTCTCAGTTTAAACAACAGATCACCTTTTGTTTTCACACATCTAGTTGCAGTTGTATGGATTAGAACCACATGTTTATTATTTTATTGTATAGAACAGGATGTATTTTAAACGCTGTAAACGAAATGAAATGGAAAGAGCTTTTAAAATGATGCACGTCACTGCTGAGAAACAAGAACGCTCCTAATTATTTCCCTGAAAACGCAGCTCAAGTATTCATAAAGGATTCTCACTTTGTGGTTGGACAGGAGTTTCGTGTCTGCAATTCCTGTTAGGGCGAAGAGTAATCTTACGAATAAAAGGAAGAGAGACCTGGATTAGTCCAAGTGTGAAAAATATCATTATTTATTTCAGGGGATAAAAAAAAAAACACTTTGTGAAAGAGCAATTCTGAAAAAAAACTAGAAAAAGCAAAGAGATTGTCTGCAGCTCAAGTGACAATATCACGCTGTATTAGAGGAAATGGAACATCTACAAAGGTCACTTTCACAAAGATAAACTATTGATTCTTCATATACCCTCAGGACAATAGGCTGCTGTGGCAATTTTATGCCTTTTTTGTTATCTTTTGTGTGTGACATTGAGATAGACAGAGCTGAGCAAATGGCATAGCTTCTGGACTTAGCTCAATTCAATTAGGAAATCAATATGTTTAAATTCTCAAAATCTATACTATCAGAAGCAGTGTGGATTGATTTGAGTGTCAGCGGAGATTGTCCTCCCTGTATTATGGCTTCATTTTTAAAGATCTTCTTTTGGTCTAAAGACTGTAGGTTGTGATATTTTTGATAGTACGGTTAAAACCTCTGGCTCTTTCATTAAGCCAACAGCTTCATCAAATAAGATCAATTCTATAATATCTATTACAGGATTATTTTTCCCTTTGTTTCAGAATTTATGGTGTGACTAAAGCTGTGTACACAAGTGTGGCTCTCCAGAACGATGGTCTTCATTTCGGAGGACCATCGTACTACAGATGATTGCAGACTGGCAGCGATCTGCATTTTGGAATGCAGCAGAGATGCAACTCCTGGAGACGCAAAGAGTCGTCTGACGAAAAGGTACCTACCCTTAACCCTTAGCTAAACCTAACCCTCCCTTTTCCGCAGCCTGACCCCAACCTTCTCCTTAGACCCTAACCTTTAACCCACCACAGCCTCTCTCCAATCTACCCACCACAGCCTTTCTATTTTGAAAGCGGTTTGAACAATGACGCAGCCACCATTCTGCTGGCAGCTGTACCATGTTCAAAATACGGCCGCACAGACCGGCAACCACGTCTACACACCTATACAGTCATACTTGAGAGGCGATGGTTCTTATCATTTCAGCATGTATTACAAGTCCTGATGGGCACGCTGATTCAAGTGTACACACTATGCCAACGTACCAGCAGATCCCAGATCATCATCTCTCCTAACCTTCTGCTGAAACAATTGTGACTTCATACACACTGAACAGATACCCGTCCATGCTACACAGAAGAGTCAGACAGATGATCGTACGTGTGTACACACAACCCACATTTGTCCGACATTGTACCATTAGCGATCATAATTCATAAAACCAAATCTTCCAATACGACTGTTTTAGCACCACAAATCAAGATCGCGGGAGCGTACACTCTTGAGATATTGGGGTAGATCCAGAACACCGCTTGTAATCCGTTTACTTGTGTAGCGTATTTACGCGTGCGTACCTTCTATACACTTCCCTTGGTATACCCCTTGAATGTACATATTTTGTCCGAGTTCCGCTTTCCAAACCCTACCTTAACTTTTGGCTGCGTAACTGCTGTCATCCGCACAAATACGGATGGGCAACACGGACTTACGCAGCTAAGCACGCCCATACTGTACACTTTACATGAATATCCCCGCCTACATTGCGTATTTTAGACGTAGTTTTGCCACGCATAAAATTGGCACACGTACGAATTTACGCAGCAAACACGTGAATGACCCATGCGTTTTCAGAGTTCCGTTCCGTAACGTAGCGTATTCTCTGTTGTGCGCATGCTCAGTACATGCAAAAAAAGCGATTTTATGTGTCCGCCAGGCGTAAATTCGCACACAAGCGTTGTTCTGGATCTGGGCCATTGTTCCAAATAGTCTGAAATCGTATTATCAGCATAATTACATAGGTGTGTGCCCGGCTTAAGATGTGAAGCTTCTGATGTATGAGAAGACTCCATGCTGATTTAAACGTCCTAATGTAGAACATTATTCTGCTTAATGCTTCTGTCTGTAAGATTCCTACACTACTTTTTTATACACACAAAACAAACTGTACACGACCCAAGTTGTTTTTATAATGCACTGAAAAATATTGAAGCAAAAAATGAATCTTTTATATCTTTCTCGGCCTGAAACATTAATTGACAATCTGTGTGCATCCCTGGTCTGCACAAGATTTGTGTAAATAATTACTCAATCTGCTATCCCTCTAGGCTACACGGTGTCTTGTAAAATGATAAACAGCTCAATATTATTGAAATCACATTAAAATATGGCATGCCATAGAAAAGATTAGGGGCACGAAGATTAGTAGAATTCTTCTTGTCACACCAATGTTAAATAACAGTACCGGCTTTTCATATATTAAGGAAGATGTTCTCTGGCTGTTGTGGAACAACACATACCCTAAGCTTCTAACCTCACTGAGCAGACGTTTCTTCTTCTCCTCTTACTCTTCACTTGACCCTCAGTCTTTGTATGAGTTTTTGTCCCTTCCCGTCCATGAAAACTGCCCCCACCAAAGTCTCATATTGCTCATACTGAAATCGAAGGGTCTATAACTGTCCCTTTTAGACTGCACTTCCTCTTCCTGTTGGTGTACCAAAACCTACTGGCCCTCTTCTTTTCTCCCTACACACCTCCTACCTGGGTCAGCTCTTTCAGCTGTCAGTTGTCTCCTTTCTCACATCTTTCCTCTTTAGTTGTCTAAATACCATTTCTTCATGGATATTCTGGCACTTCCTTTAGCCAAATTGAGGGGTGTTCAATTGTGACTTGCTGTGGATGGTAGGGCACATTACGTTTCCCTTTGGCTACTGTATTAGACAAGATTCGGCATGACCTGTACCTCCTTCACTATCTCAGTGGTTGATGACATTACATTTACCTGTTTCACGAGTCAGCTACCTAGGAGTTATCTTTGACTCTATCCTCTTCTTCAAATCCTGCATTCAAGTCTTCTCAAAGTCGCTCTTACCTTCTAAAACTCTCCAGGATCAGAACCTTTCTGACAATTCATCCTCTGCTGCTGTCTACTCCCACCCAACCCCAATCCGTCCTCAACAATGTTAACCACCTAAAGTCTCCGTGGAAGTTGCCGCTGCAAAAGGAGTCTTTTAGAAGTAGAGACAGCCGTTTCATGACAATCGAAATAGGTAGCGGATACAAGACGTAAACCTCAACCTTTTGAGGATCTTTGTCTTGCCAACACAGTGCCCCGCCATCTAATATCCATTATTTATAAAATTATCTTAAAAGGTCTATTCACAGGCTTACCACGTTATATGGAAGCCTGGAACAGAGAGCTTCCAATCCCACTAGATGAAGAGGATTGGACAAGAGTTCTCTTTTGTTCGCTTCAATTCAATATCTACCCAGGTGATGGAGACGCAGTATAAGGTTCTAACCAGATGGTATAGAGTGCCCTCCGTGATCCATTCCAGAAGGCCCAGCATTCTGGTTATTGACTTTCTCTAAAGTCTCCATAAAATCCTATCAGCATTCCCTCCTGCATCACCTTGCCAATGCGGCTAGAGCCATTATCCCCTTGCGATGGAGATCCCCTTCTCCCCAGACCATGAAGGATTGGTTCACCAGGATCGATTGGTATGAATCAATGGAGGCTCTCTTGATTTCCATGCCTGAATCTTTTACGAATTATACTGCTACCTGGTTTCAGTGGCTGGAGTTCAGATACATCCTAGGTTACCTCGAAATTATAGGTGAATTACCCCACTGAATATTCACTAAGACCCGATTTATGCCCGTACTCCAACACATGAGTCTGAAACTCATCCATATCATATCCTTTTTTCTACGAGAAAACTACTTCTCATTGGTAGCCCCTCCCAGCTCCTCACCCTGTCCATCTCTCCCTTTTGTCTGTCTTTATACCTATAATAGTACCATGCTAGTTATCGTGATGTTCAACCATATTGTTTAAGCTTGCATAGTATGTGATTTCCAGTTATAATTACTTGATGTCAGTTTGATAACTCTGTTATGTATTACTGTTAATTACATGCTTTATCTATGTTGTGAACATACACTAAAACCTAAATAAAGAATACATAAAAAAAAAAAAAAAAAAAGAGTAGAGAAATTTGTTTTCGGCTGTTTCTATTTTGAAAATGCTGCAATTTTTGAAAAAAAATTTAGAATGGGTAACTATCCTGATTGCATATTACCCATTCATTTTTCGGAAATGACACCTGTCGCCCGACGAGAGAGGTAACACTCTCCAGGGAGTCATAGGGTTAGGCTGCAGGGAAGGGAGTCTTAGGGTTAGGGTTCGGTACTGGCTGGAAGAGAACGGCCCTTTTTTGAAAGCGGCAGAAATCACCCAGTCTCAAGTCTCTACCCCAATGTAGATTGATTTAAGGGTCAGCTAAGATCACAATTGCTGTATTATAGGTGCTGATTCTTTTGAGAATGTTTTATTTTGTCTAAAGCTACGACCTGTAGGTTAAACTCTCTGGCTCTTTGACTGATCAAAACTTCCCAGTGCTTAAATCTGCTTTCCCTCTACAAAGGCTCCCTTAGCCCTAGAGTCAATGGGCCGGATCCAGACGTACGGGCTAGTTACGTTACAACACGTAGCGTATTTACACAAGCGTAATTACTAGGCACTCCCCTAGGCCGTACGTACTTTGGCCATTTTACTCTTGCCAAACCCTACCTTAACTTTTACAATCATAACTACTGACATACGTAAAGGCTGCACGTCCGTAACTGCCTAAGCACGCCCGTACTGTACGATTTAAATGCCTCCGCCCGCCTTCAGAGCGTAAATACGGATGTCGTATGGTTGTCACGCATTCGTAGTTGTGCTGTTGATACGAGGCTGGCACGTACGATCACAGTTACGTGGCGTAACATCTGCCGCGCTCATACGCAGTACATAAAAAACAGCTAATAAATCCGCTAGAGCACGTAGCTCAAGATCTGGCCCAATCTCTTCACCCAACCCTACAACGACTTCATGCACTCCTATGCTCCCTATGTATATATACAATTTAGGTGAAGGTGTTAAAAATATGGATTCAACAATGGAGTAAGACATTAACCCAAGATCTGCAATGTAACATAATACAAAAAAGTATATAGTCATACGTACAATTCTATCTTCCCTTTTGTGAATTTTATATACGTATGATAATTCCAACTGAGAGAACTACTGCCTACGTCAGAGAAAGATAACGCAGATCAAAGGCTACAGGTGTAATGTTATCATTAACAGCTGCTCAACAAAAAGTAAATGTCAAGGCGTGCAGTACATTTTCGGTGGCGCTGTGAAGATTTAGTATGGTACAGTCACATTATTGAGTAGAAGCAATTTTTAAAGCAGGAAACAAAGCATTATGGAAACATTATACACGGGGGAAGGAAAGGCTGTAACATTTGAAACATTACAGTAATAGGAGTAAAAGAGGCCAGATTTGTAAGAAGAGTGAGGAATTGTAATGCAGACAGCACTTTACATTGGCAGCAGACAACAGTAATTAGCCTGGAAGATGTCAGTGTAGCTATGGATACTGCACTTAGAAAAACGGAGACAATACGTACTATTTTTTTATTTCAGATTGATTGCAGAATAACATATTATAAATTACTGAAATGTGTCACACTAGAAAGAGGCATTGTTCAAATTCTTAAAGTCAGAGAAGTTATTTAAGACCATCTTCTCTCCAGATAAACTGTGCCTCCAGAGAGTGCACCATGTGTGGCCATCGTGCTACAGCTGCAGTGACGCAACTCCTGGAAACACGATGACTCCACCGCCCAAAGGTAAGTAATCTTACCCAACCCTACCCTTAACCCTTTCCTAAACCTAACCCTCCCTTTCCTGCAGCCTAACCCTAACCTATCCCTTCTTCAGCACTAACCCAAACCCTCCATGCCCCGCAGTCTAACCCAAACCCTCCATGCCCCGCAGTCTAACCCTAAACCTTCATACCCCGCAGCCTAACCCTAAACCTTCATACCCTGCAGTCTAACCCAAACCCTCCATGCCCCACAGCCTAACCCTAAACCTTCATGCCCCACAGTCTAACCCAAACCCTCCATGCCCCGCAGCCTAACCCTATTCTTCCCTTTAAACTCCTACCTTTTACCCGCCACAGCCACCGCAGCCTAGCCCTAACGTACCCACTGCAACCTCTCGCTATTGAGAACAGGGAAATAGTTACCAACAGCACATTTCTATTTTCAGCCTATTTCGAACAATGACACAGCCGCCGTTCAGGTGCTCGTTCTATTATGTCTGAAATTTGGCCCCGGACCACTTGAACAACAGTGAACGATCTTAAACAACCAATAAACTATATTTTATGGTCTTGTTCACAACACTGCGTCCAAAAATATTGGGCCAGATCCAGACCTGAGAAAGTGAGGCCACTTAAGCAGGCAAGGCGCGTAAGTGGCCTGATTTGACTGGAGGGTGCATTACGCTAGTGTTACGACAGTAATACTAACGTAGCAAGAGTCATATGGAACGTCAAAGAAATGGGCTGCGCTTCCCCTCCGCCCACTAAAGTGGGTGGAGCATGCAAATTGTACAGTGTGGGAGTGGTCGTATGGAGCGCTGATCTGCACGATTGACTTAAGGCAGGATCCGGCCCATTAAAACACAGTGTAACTTCTTCCCGCATTAATGCACACTATATGTAATAGATTGTATTGGAAAATAAGTGTGAATGAGCCCACAAAGACTTCACAAGATCATAGCAAGAGCATAACCTTCAGAGTCATATGCTACTGTGGACACCCATGTGATCTGCAAGGAACACACACAGATACGTCAGGAAAAGAAATTACTGCAGATAGTTCTCGTCAATTTAGTCTGAGAAAGAGAAAATGCAACAAGTGGGACGTGTTATTTTGTCCACAGGCACAAAGTATATCACACAGGAACGAAATTAATTAAATGTTCTATATTTTTATACGTCTTTTGCTCACCAAGAGAATTTTAATTTAACGTGAAATTAACATAGAAAAATATCATATCATCTTGAAAATTATAAGCATTTCTTACCCTAATCCAACCCGATAACTTAAAGAGACCCGCCATTCCAGACATCCTAAAAGGTGGAGTGGGAAGAAAAATAAGAGTATTACAGATACACACAGGGAGAGAGGGAGGTTTGAGGTTCAGAATGGCTCAGTGATTGGCAGACATGCAACAAAAATGAACATATCTTGTTTATAATGAATCTACGTGTCTATGTGCTCTGTTCATTTAGATTATTTAACAGGACTTTATGGTGGCTTCTAAAGATTTGTATTTAATTAAAATGTTCAGGGATAAGCTCTGGTATATAGCGACTGAAGACTGAAACGCAATTAGTGTGGTTTATGTAACATTGATCTAGCAGCTTTATAAACTTATTTCTAAATGAAATACAAATTCAAAAGTTCTCTTAGCTTTTAGTGGATTCGGTAGGTTTGATCACGTGAATATTGTGCTTCTTGGGGGGGGGAAGGGGCCACTATTATAAATGTTGTGAAACTTTTCACAAACCTTGAGAAAGGGTGCAGCGAAACGCGTGTTGCTTTCCTGGCTACAGTGTTTCTCTGATGCAAGTCTCTCTCCAACAGCCTGCCTGACCCTGATGCTGCATTTCTAAGCTGGACGGATACCTTTATACTGCAATCATGATCTGACAGTAGTGGCTCTATGGAGTAAAAGATCCACCATGATGTGGCCTTTTCTATTTTGTTTCTTTATTTTTCTTATTTGCAGAATAGGGGTAGATAAGTGATCGCTATTGTCCTACTAATGCATAATTATTGATTGGATAAGCCTATTCTATTTCTGAATGAATTAACATATGCCAATGTGATAGTAAGTTGTGGTTGTTAGCAGAAAAAAAGCTAATTGGTCATATGTACCTATATGTATTAATGGAGACACTGTATACTTGATTTTTAAAGTTGGATTTTGATGTTGTTTTATAATTACTTAATTATAACATGTTCTGCTGTGCAATAAAATGATTTGACATTCAAGACATCGTGCACCTGATACAGAACTTTTCTGGATTCAATAAATGAAGGATTGCATGGCCGTTTTGGGCAGCACCCGTTCTTGTGAATAGGGACTAGATTTTGGGCTAATTTATGCTCATATTCATTGGATATGAAGGGTTTATTTATGTTTTGAAATGGAAGAGGGTCTGTTCAGATAGCTGCAATACCAGGGTGGGACTTTTACTCTTTGAAATATTATTTTTATGATTAGTAATGAAAATGAATGATAATGTTAAGTGTACGTAGTCGACATTTAAAATGTTACTTTGACAGTACTGATCTATAAAAACAAAAAGACTACAGAAAACCTGGGAAACAAATCATAGTCCAAAATTTACCACCTAGAAAACCTGATTTGAAAACGATTTTGAAGTAATTAAGGACTTATTCAAGATGAACCTTTTATAAAGAAAAAACACATGAATAATAAAGCTCTTTAGTATTACAATCAAGCTGAAGTGGATTGTGGAATTATAGTCTGAGAAATAAATCCATGAGTGGAAAGGAACAGTCATCTCAAGAACCCTTATTATTATTATTATTATTATAGTAAATACTTCAATATAATTATTCCTTACAAAATAGAAGAAGGTGATCTCCATCCTGCCACGGGTTCTACCATTTTCCACTTCTTCTCCAAAATGAAGGCGTGAAGGTCTTCCAGCATCCTTGACCCGTGGTAGCGTCTGAACACCCCATCCTGGGCACTAGGGAACAGACAAAATTGAAAACACAGCTTCAAAAATATAAAACACAACGACCTAAAATGAGAAAAACAGATCCAAACTCTTCCTAAATCTAGGCTGCGATTTTACAAACAGATTTGTCTGGATAACATATTGTTCATTTTTCTATTGCCTCCACTAGTGGCAGGTGGCAGTCATGAAGGACATGCTTTTCTTTAAAGGTATTGGCGTTGATATGGTGCCCAGTCCCATCTATTATGGTAGCCTACAGGAGCGTAGAGATTGTGAAGTGTCTACAGAGAAAAGGGCTTCCATTTCTCTCCAATATCTTATTATTGACCTAGGTTCAGAAACCAGTCATCGTTTGTAGTCGTTCACGCAACTGGACTCGCCCCTTTCTATTATTTGCATGTGACGGAGCGGGTGAGTGGGGTTAGGGATTTAAACTGTACGCTACAGGCGTACCACCGTCCAGACTTTCCTTTCCATTCCCATTTTAACACATGGGTCCGGATTCACAGACACGTAGTTTTCGTCTTACGTACGTTGTTTAAAGAATTGAGCTACTGCGCATACATAGTAGCTCACGTCTTAAGACAACGCACGTCAGACGAAAACTACCTAACTGTGAATCGGGACCATGGTAATCAATACCTATATGTGAATTTAATCCTCTGACCCATGGTTCTGTAATCTTAACCAGTATAGATGCGTGTGGTACAATAGTCTGTTTTGCGACAAACTATCGTGCAGCAGTTGAGTCCGCTTCAGCCCTAACCTTCTTAAGACCTAAACATCCATGTCCCACAGCGCAACCCTAGCCTTCCCCTTATGCCCAAACCTTGGCCCTCCCTTTGGTTGCCGACCAGACCAGCAACCGCATCCCGTATAGTTGCAGGAACAAATAATGCAATGATTCTTCAAATCATGATGTCATTGTAACAAATGATTTCTGAATTGTCTTCATTGAATTAGTCATCACAAACAAGACATGGAAGTGTCTATCATGTCAATATGAATCGGAACATAAAGTTAAGGAATATAAGAAAATGAAGATCACCTCGGTTAGGTCACATTTTAATCATATTTTAATCACTACTACAGACACCAGGGAGAGAAAAAAAAAATGGATCTTTATGCAAATATAAATAGTAAAAAACAGAATCATAAACTTACTGGAATATCGTTGGAAGGGTTGTGACAAAGAATCGACCACTCAGTCCTGACAAAGGTAAGAAATATATAGTGTCAGTATTTCAGTGCACATTGTGATGTTATAATCTTCAGTGATCCTTGTAAGATACAAACGTATAAATCAGCACCAGGTATGCACAACATAACAGCCACTATCATATTCATGTGTTGCCAGCATACTCAGCAACAATGATCAGCTGAAGATAAAGATAGTAGGACAGTATATAGAATGCTGTGTGTAGTCACTAAGTATACGTCCATTTGATGGAATGTGTTGTTCAAATAAGACCGAGATGTTCTGGTCTACAAAACAAAATGTCAAAAGTCCCTGCTATTTGAAATGACCTTGGATGCAACCTACATGATCAATGGATTAAATGGTTTGTAGCACACTTTGGACCAGCTCCATGATCGGGTACAAAAATCCATTCACGCATTTAGATTGTGTAAGTACTCCATGCAAGCGTTCTGCACACGTGCGAACATGGCGGTTACGCAGCGAAACACACTACAAATAATTCTGATTTACACACAGTAAACCCATTCTAACAGCAGGGCATATTGATATTTAAAATTCTACAGTAAGGACTTTGTTTAGCCCTTACATACAATCAATTACACACAAGTCCATTAAGCACAGGAGTGTGTGCATTACAGTTAAGGTTGGGTTCAGGGCACAGAAATTTCCTATGTGCAATGCACACCGGTCACTTCCTATAGTTATGGCAGCCACAGAACCCGGACGGGCATAGCAGACGTTATGTAGCAAAACTTTATTTATATCACGTATTTCTTACAATGTAAAATAATGTTAATTTCATGACAAATGTAATAAAGAACCAAGGAAAGAACAAAAAGTACTATTGGATATAAAAAGCAAACACTGAATAAAAAAAAATGTAAAAATGAATTACAAATATCTCGAACTACGTGACATATTTCCACTTTACATCATGTACCGCACATTTTCTTCTGAGAACCATTATGTATTTTCATTGTGCTGTTATAAATAAAACTTACGCAAGATTTATTATAATTCCTAGTATCTATCCCAGAAGTATACCATGCAATAAAGCAAATGAACCATACAGAACAAGAGTTAATGCAAAAATTAGGCACGATGATTGCACCGTGATGTTCACTATGTATTTATTGTATAAATAAATAAATTACTTTATTTCTCCCTATTTCAGGAATCCTTGTGGTCTGCCTCTCTCACTTTTTGCCTAACTACAAAAGCAGCTTAATCCAGACACTAACAAACTACTGCTGCCTGTGGATGTCTATAGTAACAAGGTACAGTTACAGCATTACATAGTGTTGAAAAGAAATGTTAACATGTAATCATTAGGCCCTAACATTCCCATTTCATTTAATATGGCAAGACCTCTTTAGCTGAAGCGTAGTCAGAGGGAAAAGACTGCCCCCTGTGTTCACTTTCAGACTTTCATACGAATAACTCATTTTTAATAAATTATTGTAGGAACCATAGAAAAGCTAGGTACAGTATACAATTCTGTGTTGTTATAGTATGCAGGGCCGGCGTGACCCGCTCCGCGAGGGGATGCGGTGCATCCCGGCGCCATACTGGATAGGCGCCGGACATCCCCCCGCACCACGCTTACAGATTAGCAGCGTTCATACATTCTCCTGTATGAACGCTGCTAATCTGTATAGCGGTGAGCGGAGGAATGTCCGGCGCCTATTCAGCGTCATTTACTTACCAACAGCCGGACTGGCCGCCGCTGGGTCCCGACGCCCTGCTCACCCGCACGCAGCTCTGTTCACAGACGTCAGCGTGACGCTGGCGTCATTCTG
>WWET01000673.1:46963-64683 GCA_011038615.1 Limnodynastes dumerilii | reverse complement strand
ACTGATTTGCAGCGCTCATACAGGAGGTTCCTATATGAGCTGCTGCAGTAGTTACACAGCATTGCTCATAGTTGCAGCAGCTCATACAGGAACTTCCTGTATGAGCACTTCCTGTCTGCAGAAACAGGTAAGTATGAAGAGGGGGTCTAAAAGACCGCATATACGCAATTTACGTATCGAAACGATACGCAGATTACATACAATAGCAACTATGCATGCTCAGTAGCTACTGTTTAGTGAACTACGTCCGTCTATGGAAGACGGACGTGGTCAGGTCATGAGGATAATGTCTGTAAGGAATGTGTCCCTAAGATATATAGTCTGTATTGTATTGCAGTTTTTAGGATGAAATGGGATTTGTATAGTGGAGACTAGAATGCTGATTGTATAGTATAGTATAGTATAGTGCTATGATTTGCTTTCTTTTATTGTGTTTACAAGATTGTGTTTTATGATGTTTACATATATACTATACTCTAGTAACTGTAATGACAAATTGTTTAACAGGTAGGCGCAAATTTAAAGAGGGAGGCGCAGTCTGTATTGTATTGCAGTTTTTAGGATGAAATGGGATTTGTATAGTGGAGACTAGAATGCTGCCTGTATTGTATAGTAGTGGCTATGATTTGCTTTCTTTTATTGTGTTTACAAGATTGTGTTTTATGATGTTTACATATATACTATACTCTAGTAACTGTAATGACAAATTGTTTAACAGGTAGGCGCAAATTTAAAGTTTGCAGGGAGGCGCCGAACACCCTAGCCCCGGCCCTGATAGTATGCACCACTTGTGGAATATGACTACTGTTATAGTAATAGGTATGTCTTTCTGAATGTATTAAAATTGGTAATAAGTGCTAGTTTTTTGTGTAGCCCTTTTCATGGTTATTAGAGAACGCATTCCTCAAAGCATATCAGGTCTCAAAGCAATGATATACAAGGTGGTCCATAAGTGTGGAAACACCGTTTTAAAACAGAAATGAGTAATGAAATATCAGTCTACACATATGATCTACTTGTGGTGGAAACTTTGTGGGGTATGTGGCCAGTATGGCGGCCATCTTGAAGTCAGCCACTTTTAATATAGGAAGGTAGTCATGTGACATCACAGATGCAGTACTTTATAGCAAAACCAATGGCATGGTTTGTTTTAACGTAACTTTATTCATTCTCAAGCTTTAACTGAGCTATCTTTCGCAAGCAGTGACATTAACGACACTAACCACTAACACATACAGAATGTGTCTTGATATCTGGAGCACTAGGCACACGTGCTAGAGCAAACGATTTTTACCCTGCTGCGTTGGCATCACACCCCACATTCACGAGACAGAAGACGAGTGCTATGTTGTGGGCTCTGTGAAAAGTTTGCCTCTGTGTGTGTGTATGTGTGTGTGTGTGTGTGTGTGTGTGTGTGTGTGTGTGTGTGTGTGTGTGTGTGTGTGTCTTATCTTATCTTTATGTAGATTGCGTTAAAAAATTACTACGCATGCGCAGAAGTAAAAATCGCTAAACACGGACGTATACGTTATAGTCTTTCAGACCGCATTAAAGCAACCTACGCAAGAAAAAGATACGTAGATTACGTTAAAAAATTACTACGCATGCGCAGTAGTAAAAATCGCTAAACACCGGATGTATATGTTATACGTCCGGTACTCTGAATACGGGCCCAAGTTACCTGCAGAAAACAGCGTACTATAAATAATATACATATTAGAATTTACAGAGGAAATCTGTATAAAAGTAATCGCAAAGTTCTTAGGATTGTATACATATTTATTAGTACAGTGTTTTCTAAACTCTCAGTTCATGACACCCTTAGGGCATGTTACAATTGTATGGGAAGAAGAGAAAAAGCACAAACAGTGCATATTCCTTTAAGAAACATTCACTGAAAAAAAGCACAGCGAACAGACATTGCAGGCAATTCAATCGAGCCCTTTGTTTCTCAATTATAATTTCAAGGTGTCCCAAGAAATACTGAACAATGCAGTTTTTAATTAGTTAGGTCCAAACAATTTAATAAAAGGAGCGTTTAGCAGTTTGTCTATAGGGCTCGCTTAATAAACACACCTGACAGGAGAGAGACAGCCCAGCACTGGAGAAATCATGGATGTCTCTGCTGCTGAGGCTGTGTAACATATTGGAATGAAGAAAGACGCAAACTACAAGGTAATACGGCTTTCACATCACTGCCCCGGCAATATCCTGGGTCTGCGATCCCAGGATACCGCTATGTCAACAGATCACCCCTGTTCACACTGCAGGGTTGACCTGGGAAATTCACACTGTGTAATATTATTCTCCTGGCAAGACTTGATGCCAGGGCAATAGTAAATTAATTACACCAATCAATTGCTTTCTGTGAGACCCAGGTTGAAAAACCCCAGTCGCACCTGTCACAATGCACGCTATCCGGGTCGTATCAGGGAACAATCATGCTTTTGACCTGTGTCATAAGACCTGGAATTGGCAGTGGGAACATTTCACATTGTGCCTCAACCCCGGGTTGTCAGGTCTTGCTCTGGCAATAACCTGGGTTTTTGGTGCAACGTGAAAGTAGTATAAAACAGTGGGGGGATTCTTACAGTTTATCTTTCTTTTATAATAAGTAAAGCTCTACAGTGACTTCTAAGCAAAATAAAAATAAATCTGCAATTTGACTTCTATATACACACCTTTTAAAGCCTTATCAAATACAATATACATCTGACCCCTCCTCTGTCTCTCCAGGTCCCCTGATGCCTCTGGATTCACGGGACCCCTGTAAGTGCACCGTGCACCCTTTAGACTGGATCCAGACTCTGTGCAAGCAGAAAGTAACCACAAATGGCGAGTGCACATGCACACATACAAGGCTTCCGACTGCACTACAGGACGAGGCACCATGCGGGCAGCATGGACGCATGGCAGGATGGAGGAGGTATGTAAATCGCACAGTGCCCTTATGGATGAGCTTTATTAACCCATGTTAAGACGGAAGCCTGCTGTTGGCCATCCCGTGTGTGCGAGGGCAGCGCATCCAGCCATTGTACTAGAATCATCGTTTTAGATTCCTATAAATATACGAATACAATATTATGCATTGCATACTGTATTAAAGATGAAAACATTGACTACTTCAATATACCAATAACAAGAAAGCAGCAACATTTAAGCCACTAAAGTTCAATGGCAATGGAGTCGTTAAAGGAGTCCACTAATCTGTCTAATGCATTCCGTTTTCTTACAGCTATTACAGCATAAAACGGCTCCATGCCATAAAAAAAATGCTTTAAGTGCTTCTAATGGGCAGGTAGCGGTGCTGCAGAAGTACTCTGTATGAGAAAGAAATAGAGAATTGCTTTAACACTCATTGTTAGGGGTGTCTCCATGTCATTAGTGTTCACACCAGCGGTAGAATTATCTGCAGAGAAATAAGTCATAGAAATTCAGTGTTCTTTAGTTCTTTCACAGTAGGTGTGGACATTATGGACCAGATCTAGACATCTCATTTCTATGCGAACAGATCTGCAATAATCGGATGCATTTGGATCCATAACCACAGGTCCACCAAAGCCATAGGCTTAACTAAACTTCACCCCTCAACACCAACAGACTTCTGACACACATACACTACCATATTTTTACGACGTGTTCAAATAAGTAACAGCAGCCATTTAGACGTCCGGGGCAGTGCGCAGGACCTCACCACTGCAATACCAAGTCCTGCCCATCTGCTACAGAGACATCCAGCCCCCCCTGCCAAAAAGCATCAGTTTCGGGAAGTCTGGGTAAAGCGAATTGACTTTGTTTCCTGTGATTAATGCTGATCAGGAGCAGACAATAGCAAAGTAATATTTTTACTTGAAACATCAACCTTGAAGCTGGGTGCAGAACACATGATATACAAAGGTTTCCAGCGATAGCTTAGTGTGTGTGTGGTGCAACGATCCTGAAGAATGGCTGGAATGGTCATCGGAACAGTGGATTTGGTTTTTGAAAGTCCTCATATCAACAATGTCACAATATCTGTCCAGCTCAAACATTTCACATCTTCTGAAAGTGAATGCAGTGTGTATCCAGCTTTACATGACTGATATCAGTAACACATTGCATGAGCTTTATAGCCACTGGAGAGCAAATTCCAAGCAGTTATTACTGTCTGCCCCCGAGCATAGACACAGAGGATGCATTCCGCAGAATGAAAGTTCTATTTTCGAAATACAGACAGCTGAAAACTCAGTGATTAGTGATTAGAAACTTTTATTAATGAATTTACTGATGAATTTTACCCATTTATTAATTCTGAAACCACCACCGCAGACCCGCCGCACTGGACTGGACAAGTGAGTATTACAGGGGAGTCTGAGGGTCAAGCTGTGGGGAGGAGAGGGTTAGGGTAATAAAAGGGAAGGGTTAGGGTAAGGGGTTACAGAAAACTCACCATTTGCCGCTGCATCTTCGTCCTTCAGACGATTGATTGCTTCTCCTCGGCGAGGCAGAAGCGCTCGATTTGAGAGCCAGTTTGGAACTGCAGTGTTCTCCCCAGGGTCTTTTAGCCGGGCGCTCCACCCAGCTATTTTAGCTTACCACCCAGCCAGACCTGTCGAAAATGTTTATTGTATTTCCAGTTTTCAGTCCCGGTTGTCCTTTCGATGGGATATAAAGGATTTTCGGCACTGTTGCAACCTTGCCTATCAGAATGAGGACAACCACTGTCAGCTGGGACTCATATAGTACCTGCAACTTCCTTCAGTGTGATGCTGGCATGACCTAAGGTCACGTCAGAGTCATTCACACACAGAGGAGTAAAGCAATTATATAAGAGGTTCTAAAGAGATAGGCTGGGGATTGGATGTTTGGATACACTCAAAGCAGGGGGAAATTTAATGACTGAAGACACAAAGGGGAGGATACATTATGGCAGGAGAAACAAGAGGGGAAGATTTGTTAACTGGAGACACACAAGGGAAAGGATGTCGGATGGTTGGAGACACACAGGGGTGGGGGGGTTGATTTTGATTGATGGAGATAGCAGGGGAAGAGACTGGATGATTGTATCACACTACCTCCATCCAGCTAATATTTCATACCTCCCGGCTGGCTAAATTTTCTGGGGAGAACACAGGAACTGGCTAGTATAAAATGGCCCATTCGAAAAAGAGCCGTTCTAAGCGGAGACCCTCACCCTGGAAACAAAGTTTGCCAAGTGTTCAATTAAAGATGACTGCTGGTCTGCCCCAAGGAAATTTGACAGAATATGCATGTAAGGATATCGCTGAAAATGACCTTGACAGGGCTGTTATCCTGATAACACTAAACCACCCTAACCATCCCATCCCCGCAGCCTTACCCTAGCCGCCCCTTCTATACAGCCTAACCTTAACCTAACCGTACACCTAAAATTAGGCCTGGATGACCCTTCATCCAGAAGTGTTCTGTAGGCGTCTTCCTTGAGCACCAAACTGTCGAGCAGGTGACCCAGTCGATTGATGTCTTCTATCCAGGGTCATTGAAGATCAGGCATCCAATGATCCAACGCTGTCAAGCTCCCGTCCATCAGACAGGTAAACATATGGCACGTGGCGGTATTGATAGGAAAAGTTCATTGTTGGAAAATCACAGAGTCTGCAGCCGAGCCAGATCAAAGTGGTTACGATGGCTATCCACATCCAGCGTGGCTGCAGACTGTGATTTCACACACTATAAATAAAATAATAATAATTCCTAAGATGTAGGCTCTTTCATGAAGGTGCAGTATAAAATTCATATTCCAATACAGTCATTTGTGCTCTGACATTTGTTTCACTGAAATATGTTTTCATAGATATCATTTTTCAACTAAAATCATTAATTCTGCCCCTTTCATTTAATGTATTGCTGCTATGGAAACTGCAAATCCCTGGAACATATTAGATAAATAATACAATCAGAAAATGCCATCGAGCTCATGGAATGCCATAAACACAAATAAGAACTGGGTTCGTGTAATGATGTGTTACGTGGGAACAGTGGGTCTGATCCTAATTGGCGTACGACACCCAACAGCCGTAAACTGCTTTCGGAAGTCGGGTGTTTTTGTGGCACTGAGCATGTGCGTACTATTTGTTACGCAATGGATCTCCTGGCATACAGATCCCAAAGTATGCACTTCCACACGGTTCTGCGTTCAGACCGACGCAGGTTCATGCAGAGTAATTAAGGTACAGTTGGATGAGAGGGGTGAGATAAGAAATTTCACTTCACTCTCACATGCAGACTTACAGACCCCTGTGTGTGGAACATTGAACCTGATCCAGACCTAGGTATGTGTTACAAACTAGAAGAGTGACTACATCAGATTTCAAGTACATTAACACAATATTCACCGACTACTGACCCCTGGAGATTTACTGGTGGGAGCTATTGATCTAATCAGCCATGTACCTCAATCACTGAAGGGTTAATTGTAGCACAATAGTCAGCATTGTTTCTTCACAGCGCTGGGGCCATTGCATTTGATCATAACCTGGGCATAATCTATGTGGATTTTGTATGCTTCTCTCGGGTTTGCACTCAGGATTCCTTCCACAGGGCAATTCAACTGTATGCTCAGGGGGACAGGATGGAATTGAAATCTATGGAAAGTATTTTGTAAATTCCATACAATAATAAGCGATCATTATAATATTATGAAGCAATCATGCCTTAAAGTATGAATTTTAATACTGACAAAATACATTGTCCTACAGTCTGAGTACGGAACTGGGGAAACTGTGGGCAGCTTATAAATAATCAATAGTAATAATAAAAATTGGCCCGACTCACAGATAAGAAAAAAAAATAGGATTTAAGTGCGTATATTTAAGAACAGTTAAACGGAGCATGCCCAGAACTCAAAACTACGCACTGAAACCATGTAACAAAGATTCACAGATAAGAACGGCTACTTAGGAATGATTCATACATGCGAACGGCCAGACTTCCGCATGCGTTTCTAGAAGGGCATGCTTCTTAATGCAAATGAGCAGCATTCGGATTACTAATGTACAGTATGGGCGTTCCTCAACACTTAAGAATGATTCACAGTTAAAAAGGGCTTGTGTAGAGTAAGATACAAGCGAGAAAAGATAAGAATGCCCCCTACCACTGTTCAGTTGAAATGGTTAACGGAGAGCCAAAGCCTCATGTTTTTCTGTTTGTTTAGCACACAGCTGCTGTGTGATTACAATGAATGCATGTGTTCACTTTAATTGAAACAGTTAAAGTCTTATCTTTTAAAACTGCTGTTATGTCACCATTTTTCTGTTTAACTTTAAATTTGAAAGGTGCTCATTACTGACATTTAGTTGCAGTTTGTGCAGGATTTCATTATTTGTTGTAAACATTTTATGAACATAATTTTTTTTTAATTTACCATGTGTTTATTATTTTGATATTTGTGTTATAAAAGCTTTGAAAGCTGAATGGTTCTTTATGAATCCTTCAATAAATATTTATTATTTTAATCATTTTCAAGATTTTTGCATATTGCAATTTTTAATAAGTTTTGTTACTTTTGTTAATTATAAAACAAAGAAAGCCTAAGAAAATCAATCTGCTTTTTAATTGAAACAATTAATGTGTTGCTTTTCTTAGCCGTGAATCATGAGGATATTAAAGATCCTAAATATACGCACGATTCTCAGTAGGAAACAAAGCCATTCCCAAGTATAAGAACCTAGAGATAAGAACATTCTTAACGCCTAAAGCTAGGATCTGTGAATTGTTCTTACTTATCTTTGCGTACGTACATTTAGGACCACTCCTAAATTTTTTTCTTAAGTGTCAATCTGGCCCAATAATAATAACAACAACAACATCTAATAAAAATGAGGCCTTGTTTAAAGTTAGGGGCCAATCCAGAAAATACGCACTTGACCAAACCATGTTGTATTGGAAGTGTATGTAAGAAAATTAGTGCATGATCTTATATTGCATAGATGTAGTATACTTATATTGTGAAATTCGATTTACACGCAGAGCAACAGATTGCATCCTCTATCTGTATTTACACAAGGTAAGGCCCAGTACCAGCAGATTAAACATTTAAACATTAAGCGCTCTCCATAGGTTTACCTGGTTCTTCAGTGACATCAACTTTTGCAATATGAACATTGAGGACAGGCCCTTCTTTTGCAAAGTTCTCCCAGTCTGCCTGAAATTGCTGACATGCTGGACACCACGGGGCATAGCTTAAACAAAAACAAAGAAAGAAATTAGACTTCAAATGACGCTAAAATTTCAGAAGCTACCATTTCTATATTCGCAGACAACATGATCCTTTATTTCAATTCTGGAAGTCAGACATACAGCTAAATATTCACAGAATACAAAATTGTGTCATATTGGTCAAACCAATGACCTTCTTATTATAGTCAGCTTACCCGGATATCCAATTTATTAAAAAAAAACGTATAGGATTGGTGATTGTTGTGAGTTGAGGGGATAAGATTTATAATTATGGGCCTAATCCAGATCTCCGTCCGACAACAAGCTGCTTGGACAAGTCAGGTGTCTGATACGGACTGTTCCTTAAAATCAGCATGACCAATCCCCGCAAGAGGGGTGGGGACAGGCATGCAAATCAGAGTGAGGGGGGCGGAGCTAGGCACTTTCACACAGATCTGTGTTTGGACGAAGGCAGATCATGTGGAGAACATAAGGTGGGGTTCTAGACACGAAAGTGTCCAGAACTCCATACATGAGAGGGGAGGGACGGGAGTTCATTTCCTCCTCACGTGCAGACTTGCAGACCTCTGAGTCTGAACCTGGCCCTCTAGTTGTATTTGACGGTACTTCTCTTTAAAACCCCATACACAAGTTCTGACCAGCCTGCGCTTTTACAAAAATATGAAAAATATGACAGAGCGACCCTGGACACCAGCAAGATTCGCCCTCTCCGAAAGAAGATAGAAGAAAAGAAAATAGCAGAAGTGATTGCAACATGATACCGATATGAAGCATCAGACATGCAATACATCCCATAAGTTGCTCTATCGTATGATAAAAGCCCTGTACACACAGTATCATTGTCATACCCAATAGTCTATCAGGTATATTTTATATTATAGTAACAGGACATCCACTTAATGTTTTAATCTCATCACTAATTGCATAGTTACTGAATTGCCTCCTTGTCATCCTGATCTATATGATGCCAGTTTCCAGGTATTTTAAAAGTAAGTTTTACTAACTGATAGAACCAAGTAGTAAATAAAACAGTTCTGTGGTCAGTACATCAGTGGAGAATTCTCCTTGTACACAGGTCAATAAACAATGACGCCATGATCTCACATTTTTATGGGGAACTGGGGAACTTGTTGAGCCACATATATTAAATCTTTTAGCAAAATACAATCAGCAAGCTTAGGGAGTGAGATTTATTTTTCTGTGATGCTTTTAAAGCCCCCATGCACAGAATAATGAAATGTCTCCTAAGGTTCTAACGTAACTTTTTTCAATGGATTATGAATGAACATCTCAGAGATAAAATCATTTGTGCTACTTTACAGCGAAAAAAAAGACAGAAGAGAAAAAAAAACAATGTACTTCAATTTCCACATTAGAGCAAAATGTTAATAATACTAAAAGGTAGCTTCAAGCAAGACATTTATAATCAGAGCAAATCATTACAATCAAGCATAGAAGGCTATTGTTCTCCCAAGTAAGGAATTGGGTTTTATAAGCACTTCTGTAATACCCCTTTTACATCACCACCAACAAACCGGGTCTCAGCAAAAACCCGGGTATTTGGTGGTGATGTGAAACCACCATTTCCGGTCGAGCCAGGGCTATGACCCAGCAAAAAAAGAATGCAAAGAAAGGTGGCAGTGTGAAAGGTCCAGGGTTATGTTCTACCTGGGTCTTTCACATTGCCTCCTGATTGGATGCAGAAATAGGCACCATATGATGATGTCATCATATGCTGCCGTTCCTCAGATAGGAAGATGGCGCATTGGCGGGAGGAAGAGATTCTTGAGCTGCTGAGTATTATGGGAGAAGAAACGATTAGGGAGCAAATTTCGGGTACATTGAAGGACGCCCATATAGATCACAACATTTCCAAAAAATTGGAGGAGAGAGGTATAGTCAAAACACAACAGCAAGTGGTTAACACGTTAAAAGCTTTAAAAAAAAACAATTCAGAAAACGATATGATGAACGCAGAAAGAGCTGCAGTGGAAGAGTGCATTGGCCATTCTTCGATTTGTGTAGTTCTATATTTGGGAGCAGTGCTACATGCAACCCAATAGCGCTTTCCCCATCCATTACCATGAGCACAGTTCGCAATTTTCAAGCAAACCATTCCGGCCTTCTTCTCCTCTAACGTTTGAGGATGACGACCTGTTTTCAAGTATTTGGAATATAGGGGGGAGGGGGGGAGTATTAAATATATATTACATATATATTATTATATTTCAGATGGGTTTTATTTTAAAAGCTGCCTGCATTACTTTAAGTTTACAGATGTTACAAATAATAGCATAATACTCGACTGTCTACAGATTGACCAGTCTACATGTGTACCTTTGAATCTGTGTGGCAGAGAATTGTAGATATGGCGCCATCCCTCACAATGCTGCAGGAATGGGAAACAGAAAAATATCCCAACCTATATGGGACATAGGATGAGATTCCAAACTATGTGCAGATTCTGTACATTAGCCTACGCTATTCTAAATTACACACATAAGAGAACAGGGTAATCCCCCTGCACTCTTATGTGTGGAAGAGATTTATGTTTAATGGACCCTACCTTATGCATGCGGAATACTGAACTGTACATAATGGCTTAGCCAAGCTCTTACTGTACGATTAGCAAGCGTATGTCCACCCATGACGCGTAACTCGATCTACAGCATCGGCAGCTGCCTTCCGATTGCGAATTACACAGTACACGCTGACAGAACCATTTCTAAAAGATCTACAGGATATTAGAGAGCTTAGTAATTAAGATTGAGGTTTGCCTATAGAACACTGGAAGACACATATGCCACAGTCATACAATGAATATTTTGAATACGAACGCGTCTAAATAAATCTGCATGGAAGAGGGGAGTGAACTCCCCATTACTCCTCTCTCTCATGCAGAGATTTAGTGACTTATGTGGCCATAAGACAGCCTTAAGTCACACAAGTGGATCATTGGTCCGTCCAACAGCAGATCCACTCATAAGTCCTTATTCCCACCCACGCTGCACAATTAGCATACTCCCCGTCCCACCTTAGTGGGTGGAAGGGGAAGACCTGCCTCTTTGTTCTTAAATTCCATCATACTAAGTTCCGTACGATAGGTGTTACGTGCGTAAAACGTATGCGCCCTCCCCTTCAGACACCCCACTTATGCACTTTTTCGTGTGTAAGTGGGGTGTCGTTCTCAAGTGTGGATTCGGTCCATAAGGCACAAGGCTACCGTGGATCCTTGCAGATAATTAGATGGCGATTTTAGCATTCCATTTAAAAACAACGTGGGTGGGAGTTTTACACTTTGGAGTCATGTAGTTTTTTTTATTTAATCAGAATATCTGCCCACAGTTTATCATTTCTGTTCCCTTTCTGATTTGAGCCTGAGGGGATCACGTGCCACATGACTTAATTTCCATTTATTAATAATAAAATATATTTTTATAGAACTGGCATAAACACACATGCAAGATTCTTAAGTGTACAAAATCTGGTAGTAAAGTAGGGTACACACTATGACCAGATCCAGACCTCCATACAACTGCTGATTTGTGTGGTTCATTAACCACACGTGCACAAAACCCCTGGGTATGCAATGAAAAGCAGGATGTACGTATATTGTTTTTGTATGTCCTGCAGTTCCATATGTGGGGCAGGCCTGACTTTTGGGGGTACTTTATATGCATGGTGGGCTGATCTTTCTATATAAACCATACAGTAAGGTATGAGTTTAGCCCTTTCGTGCAGATAAGATAAGGTAGGGTTTTGGACACATAAGTGTACAAAATCCTGTACGGGACTGGGGGAGCACCTTTACCACTCACGTACACTACTAATAGCAGCCAAGGGGCAGCACGATTGCTCAATGATTAGCACTTGTGACTCACATCCCTGAGGCTATGAGATTCCCAGACTAGGCCTCATCTGTGTGGAGTTTGTATGTTCTCCCTGCGTCTGCATGGGTTTCCTCCAGATGCTCCGGTTTCCTCCTACACGCCAAATACATACTGGTAGGTTAATTGGCTGATGAATAAATGAACCCTACTGTCTGTGTATATGTCTGTGTCAGGGACCTTAGTAGGTAGCTCCAATGGGGCAGGGACTAATGTGAATGTAAAATATTCTCTGTAAAGCGCTTTGTAATCTAAAAGCACAATATATAAACCTGTAAATAAATAAATGTATGGAACCCCCACCATATGTACGTGCTCCGATACAAAGTCTAGATCCAGCTCTACAGTATTTTCTCATCAATCGCACGATCATCACGTAGTGTGTACATTGTACAATAATGCCTGATCATTGCAAAGCACAAAACATTGTTTAATCGCATCTTTTAAACTTTCCCATTTTAGCTCTCCAACAATGGAACAAAGGCAGCAGAACAGATGGTAAAGAAAAAATAAATCCCACAGCTGGCGGGATCGAGTGTAGTGCGGCGTTTGAATGGGTCGGCCTGGACTTTAAGTCTTTAAGAAAATCTTTCACAAATATTGTATCGTGGGAAAGTTCTGTAGTGTTTCAGGCTTAAGCCACCTTGCAGCAAAAAGGGCTGTCCAGGTGATTCCAAAGTGAGATGAAGTAAGCTATGGGCATCCACACAACATCAGTCGTGCCTCTATAGGCCCATCAATATTATGATGCAAGGATAATACTAACTATATATATATATATACACACATGCACACACATAGTATAGTTCTCTGACCTTTAGGATTTGCTTTCAGATTACGGTACATTACTGCTGTATTGCTAGGATTAAAATAATAAGACAATTCTTAAATATTAATCCTTGTGAAGCACAGAATAAAATTAAATACACAATGTATTGTAATCTATTTTCTGTTTATTATAAGCATAGATTTTCTTTGTCTCCGAAATGCCAATGAAGAAAAACCAAAAACAAGGCATACACAGTGCAGGTAGATTTAAGAGGAATAGTGGTAAGCCTATGAAAGGGGATTACAGTGATGAATTCTGTTAAATTACAAATACTGATCTTAGCTGAAAAGGCTTCAGAAACAGCAGCGAAACCCACAGTAATAACTTTCTACAGAAAACCATTAATGGGGGTAGAGAAAGCATTACGATGGTCACTGAGGAGTGTTTATTCCTTGCCTAGTAGATTATGTTAATAAATGTGATTTTAAAGTTGTTTACATGTGGTGGTCCTCACATCTAAATGGATTTTGCCAAAACAAACTAATAAATATTGTAATACTCCTATCTCCATGAGGACTAATGAGCAGAAAGAAGAGATGTTACAGGGAAATAAACAGCTACACATATGGATGGCATAGAATTATTACCTGTCAAAACTCACTCACACATTTATCAATCAGCATACAGTGTGCTGCTTGTGGAGGTAATCGGCGTACTCAGTACTACTCAGCCTGTCCAGGTGATCTGCCTTTTTATTTTTTCGGTCCGGGCACTTACAGTCAAGCATTAAAAGGGCTGGGGACACTATGGGCCTGATTCAATTAAACAAGAAACTCATGTCATTTGGTTGCAATGCAAATTTATATTGAACTTCTTTATACGCACCCTTGAGAGGTGCATATTAAAATCCGCATTTTTGGGTACCGTAATAGATGGCTGCGCAATCTGCATCGCAACAAAAAAAACGCAGGCTTTGTGTTTAATTGAATTGAGCACTATGGGCCTGATTCAAATAACAATTTGTGCTGCAACAGACGGGAAAATGTTCACTGTGCGCATTTTCCAGTCTATTACGGTAGCTGATTTTTACGCGCGTCTAAGAGATGAGAAATAAAAACAAAGAAAAAATTAGCAGAATCAGCTATGCACGCTTGCGAGGCTAATTGAATCAGGTTCTATGATGAAGCATACAATCAACAGGGCCATAACAGTCAGCTGTTTTACTGCTATGGGGCAATTTTATCAATTTATAACAGTAGGTGACTTCTGCCCCCTTTTCAGTAGGAACATTATATCAAATTATAACCATAGCGGTTGCTCCTCTAGCATCATCAGTAGCCAGAGTATGCCACAGGCACAAAGGGCCAGATTTCCTGCTGCGGGTTTGGAAAAGTGGAGATGTTGCCCATAGCAACCAATCAGATTTTAGATCTCATTTAACTGACATGCTAGAGAATGTCAGCTAGAATCTGATTGGTTGCTATGGGCAACATCTCTACTTTTCCAAACCCACAGCTTAGTAAATCTGGCCCAGAGTCTGAAGGTTTGGTAGGCAAGTAGTTTTCACATGTGTGTAAATATACATTTATTTAATTTTTTACTCGGTAGCTTATGTGCAATGTATCAAGCCCCAATAACACTCCAGTTACACCACATAGTGCAACACAATAACCGATAACCGGTGGTATAACCTCACTACCCAGCGCCAATGCAAACAGGATTGAACTGGAATTAGTCATATCGCCCACAAATTCTGAATGATACAAATATCAAGTGGTAGCATTTATGGGCCTAATCATCTACAATCTGACAAAGTGGTCCATTCCATTCACTATACAATAAATACATCTATTAACCGATAATTGGCTGAATGGTTCAATTAAAGTAAAGTGTGTAGCCAGATTATTACTATAGCAACTTATATCCTTTTTAAAAAAAAAATGTTACAAGCTATAACAAATAAACTTGACCCCAGTAAATAAAGGAGCAGGTGACAGCTGTGAGACCACAAGTGTAAAATAGACACAATTAAGTGTTGCATTATATGATGTGCCAACGTTTTCTGAAAGTTTAGTCCAAGAGCAATAGGTGTAAATGGCTGTACACAGATATTCTGGGTTATTTCTAGTTTATTATAATGTAATGCTATTGTAATGATCTGTGGATATAAACTATCATTATATGGGCGTAATGCTGGGTAGTTAGCACACTTGCGGTTAAGAATAAAGTGTTGCCTGGCATAACTATCCGCTGCCACCAGCCAAAATACTTACAATTTAACCATCCACTGCCCCTCTAAGATCACCGACCAGTTGCTGGAGGTGACAGTGCTGACAGTGCCCTGTTGTCCCTGGGCCGCCCCGCACAGCCCGGGCATGAGGCTGACCACCACGGCCACTGCTGCCAGGCATGCCGAGGCTTTCCCTCTGCCACCCTGACGCCGCACAGAGCCCGGGCTGCTACGTGGAAGGCTCCCCGGCTGTGCAGCCGCTCTCCTCCGAGCAGCCACCATGATGACAGAGCCGAGATATCAGGAAGTGAGCGCCCGTTAACCCCCGCTGCGCCGACGCCCATTCTCCACAAAGTGGCGGGCAATCGGGTCTGGCAGCAATGGCGGGGGGGGGGGGCTACTGGCACAGGGACGGGGCAGCACCATGTCTATATATGCACATTTGTATTTTAATGCTACTACTATAGTTTATGTATTTATTGCACAGCATAGAAACCCAGTAACTGCATTAAGTCCGCTGCATATATATATCAATGCCAGGGGTACTACAGGCATATATACTGCACAGGGTGGCATATGTGCCCCAATAACCAGATCACGTGCATGCTGCCAGGATAGAGAATAATGTAGGTTAAGTATTACTAGGGAAACAATGCTTCCCCCTCCCTTGTGATGCAGCGCCCACGCTCCTCCCCCGTGTAAAGACACGAGTGACGTGTCACAATGCACACTGCCTCTGCCTCTATGTCTCTGTATGGCCCGGATGGTGTGTGAGGCTGGTCACACCACTTATTTATGTCACTAAAGATACCTTTGATAGTGTGATAAGTGTCAGAGATGTCTTTTCCCAGTGTTTCTATGATATTTATATCAGTGGTCGAAGAGCAAATAGAAGAGAATGGGGATTTATCATTTTTCATATGAATTAGTGGAATGGTGTATAACCTCTCACTTTGAGCCTTGATATATGTTTGATATTTTTTTTATTTATTGGGCTTAGTTATTACAGAGTTATGTACCATTGCATTAGAGCTGTATTCTTGACATTATGGGCTCTGTTTACTTAGCGAACAAGAAAGTAGCGCATCCAGCTTCGAATTGACTCTCTGCAAGTCTGGGATCTACTTTCTTGTTATTTACTAAGACTTACCCTCCGCTGCCCGTCCCATGATGACATTTGAGCTTTCTTCATTCATCGCAGGCTTTCTTTGTGTGACCGGAAGGTCTGCACATGCGCAGTGGCTCTCTGCTGGGACTTTGTAAAAACTGAAGCCCCGGCATGAGAAGCACTGCGCATGAGCAGGCTCTTCATGTCGGGATCGGCACCTGCGGGCAGACGCGTCTTCAGTCAGGTAAGTCTTTAAAGCTATTCTATTGGGGTTTTTTTTATTTCTGTTGTTTTTTCATTGTTTTTTAATTTTATTAAAAAAAAAATTTATGTAAACAAATCTTTTATTTACATATATTTTGGCGGTCTCCCCATATATATCCCCCTTTTCCTCCCCTTAATAACAGCTATTAGGAAAAAGGGGGTTATATGGGGAGATTGCTGGAATAGAAGTTTGAATGCCAGTCTGAGATGGCGTTATTTCAACTCTGAGGGCCCGATTCAATTGGCGGCGTTATTTAAAAAAAAAAATTTAGACGGAAAAAAATACGACGCTATCGCCGGTCATTTAGCGTAAAAAATACGCTAATTCAATAGTTTTTTTATCGCTGCGAAAAAAGAGCAGGCAGCGAAGGAGAAATTTAACGCAATTAAAAAAAAAAAAAAAACTTTTTGAACATCGCAACTCACTTCTAGCAGGAAATGCCCATCGCTAATGACAGGTTCACTGTCATTGGCCAGTGTCTGAAATATCGTTCTCACGATATTTCAGACACTGGCCAATGACTGTCATTAGCGCCAGGCATAGTTGCGACGTTCAAAAACGTTTTTTTTTTACCAAGACACCTGCGCAGCGGCCCCTGGCTGGCAGGGCATGCCCTGGCATCCTTGGGCATGCTGATGCTTGTAGTTCTACAAGCATCAGCATGCCCTGTCGGGGCACAAGACAGAGCATTGTTAAAAATCCGCACCTCTCATAGGAGCGAATTCTTAACGCTATTGTTAAAAAAAGGCGTATTTTTAACGCTGCAAAATAATTGAATAGCAAAAAAAAATACGTTATTTTGCACAGAAAAGCGTTAAAAATACGCCAGCGAACGCTTTTACCTCAATTGAATCGGACCCTCAGAGCGGAGTGTAAAACTCCGCTCTGAGGGTTAGCTAATAGCTAAAAGCGCCGTCCCACATTGAGAACAACAGGCCAGCAAATGTATAACAAGTTTGAATGCATCGCCATGGAAACTGTTGATTTCCATGGCGGTGCAGAGTTAGTAAATAAGAAAGAGTTAATTTTTGGAGTTATAACTTCATAACTCCACAAAATGAACTTTTTAAAGCTTTGTAAATAGAGCCCTATATCAGGCTCCAGGCATGCAATTTAGTAATTAAAAGTCAGATTTGTGAATCAATAGTTTTGTAAGTTTGAGTGGTACTTGCTGTTTTTTTTTTTGAACAGCACATGCTCGACCTGCTGTTTGCATATATGTTGTCTGAGGCACATAGTTATTTTTTGGTTATATTGTGCCACTC
>WWET01000673.1:14396-30500 GCA_011038615.1 Limnodynastes dumerilii | reverse complement strand
TGTGCTCCACTAATGCATTGTATACTGCTATTACTATTAGATCTGTTCCTTCAATATAAAACTATTATTTTACTGTGTGAAAGAAGTAACTTATAAATTACCTATAAAAAAAATATAAGAACAGGACTTGTTACAACCAATAATCAATGCAATTCCTTAATGTAGAATTTGTATTTTTTTCAAATCTACGTTATACACGTCCAGCTTTCACAGAGAACGTTACTGGACGTCTTACATGTCCTGGCAGTCACATAGTACGATTGTACTATACGATATCAGTATTGTCATTTTACATATGTTTCATTTTTTATAGTGCATCATATTACATAGCTCTTTACAATTTTACATACATCAACCTCTGCCACATTACAGTCTAAGGGCCTAATCCAGACCTACGCTTTTGTGCATAGCGTATTATCGCCGAACATATCACCGATGCATGGCAATAGGCCCCCCCCTTGCTCGTACCTAGTTTAGCATCCATATGCTTGGCAAACCCTGCCCTAACTTTTGTGTTCGTACCCGCGGCCATGCGTACGTTCAATGTGTATTAACGGTGCTTAGCACGCCCATACTGTACAATTTAAATGCCTCACCCCGCCCTCGGTGCATGGTTACGGCTTTCGTATGGCAGGCATGCCCCCATGATCGGTAATAAGAAGCGGTTACAATTAAGGCACATACGCAAAGATTTACAGACTGTAACATGAGCGTATCATCTGCCCCACGCATGCGACGTAAGTACAAATGGCAGTTTTTATGCTTACGATCAGTAAAACCGCATCCGTGCGTAGGTCTGGATCAGGCCCTAATTCCCTAACAAACTCTCTCACACACTCACATACACACACACATTCACACACACACAGACTAGGGGTAATTTTTGCCTCGTGCAGTATGCCAGTGTCAGGAGAAGAGCTTGGGCAGGGCGGAGCGGAGCTTATTTGCCGTGTTTTCGGGCTCCAAAACGTTTGCAACTATGACATGAATTACGCGCATTGGAAACCCCCCTTTTCCTGCATTTTGCCTCGTGCAGTATGACATTGTGGGCGGGTCAGGAGAAGAGCTTGGGCAGGATGTGGCGGAGCTTATTTGCCGTGTTTTCGGGCTCCAAAACGTTTGCAACTATGACATGAATTACGCGCATTGGAAACCCCCCTTTCAAAATCCTGCATTTGCCACTGCTGTCCTTGCACGCATGGAATATACGATAGCATCGTCATAGCTTAGCTTCAGCTATGGAGGACTTATGAGTACAGTGTGAACTAAAATCCGGATCCAGCCCTTAGCGTGTATGCTCAAATGGGGCTGACTGTGAATCATTGCTTAAAATTGTAAAGCGCTGCATAATATGATGACGCTATATAAAAACCCATCCATTAATAAATAAAAAGGAGTAAATCTGCTCCTCGGACAACCATTTTCATCTGCAGCGCATAGATTTAATGGGCAGATTGAGTTGAGAGGTAATGTTTCACACCTTGCATAGAACATCTGTGCGGGGGGGGTCTGTCAGCCTGTCAGGGGGTCTGTCACTCCCCTGTCTTGTGTGGATATTTGTGTGACTTACGCTGCCATAGAGTAGTCTTAAGTCACACGAGCAGATCAGTGGTCCGTCTGACGAATGATCCGCTCATAAATACCTAATCCCTCCCCTACTGTGTCATTTAAATGCTTGGCACAGAGGTGGGTGCAGGGAAGTACAGCCCCTTTTATCGTAATACCTATTTTATGGAACTAAGGACAGGATTCACAACTATGTGTATTGGTAAGTTACGTGCCGATTTCTAAGTGCTGCGCTAATACGCACGCGCATATTTTACACTATCTATGTAGCATTTCATTATGTAGATTGCATACATGTGGTCTTAAAAGACCACTTCTATGCAATCTACATAATGAAACACTACGTAGATAGCGTAAAATATTTACTACGCGTACGCATTAGCGCAGCACTTAGAAATCGGCAGGTAACTTACCAATACACATAGTTGTGAATCCTGTCCTTAGTTCCGTGTGATAGAAGTTACCTGTGTAAAACACACTTATTATCTGGATGGGGAATGCGCCCTCCCCTCAAGACACCCCCCTTAAATTAAATTTCCTATTGTTTTATATAATACTTCATTATAATAAGTACAAGGTATAGTCATATTCCCAAACTTCATTCCCTATACATTTTATTCTCATTTATTTAATGTAATGTGATGAATTATACAAATTCACATAATTGATTACTACGAGGCATAAAGTATCTTTAATCGCTTTAGGCACTAATTGTTGGCTTATTTCTAGAAAACTTAATTGGATCTTACACATTAGGTGCTAATGGACAAGATGAAAATGCTATGCTGAGTGGCTGCAGGGGATACACATTAAGCGGTTTTTCTTAAGTATATGATTTGTGTTTAAAGGGTCGTTAGACAATAGAGACTCAAGGGACATTGATATCTGGGAAAACACAGAAAATAATGGGTTTGAGAATCCATGACATCCAAACATGATGCTTACCTTAAAGATATTGGGGTAGATCCAGAACTACGTGTGCCGTACGTTTATTCGCGGAGCGTATTTTCGTGCACGTAAGTTCGCTACACTCCCCTCGGCACACCCCTTGCACGGACGTATTTTGTCAAAATACGCTACCCAAAACCTACCTTAACTTTTCCAAACGTAACAGCATACGTCCGCGAACGGACGTACTGACTACGTGAACGTAAGCAGCTTAGCACGCCCATACTGTACACTTTAAATACCCCCCGCCTACTTCACGTAAAACGCACGTATTGTTGACTAACGTAAAATTTGGCACGCCCACACGTAAGTATTTACGTGACACATACGTGAATTTCCCATACGTTTACAATTACGCTACGTGAATGTGCGTATTTTCTATGGTGCGCATGCACAGTGCGTTCTAACCTGCGATTTTACGTCTCCGACACGCGTACATTCGCGGAGAAGCGTAGTTCTGGATCTACCCCATTATTATTATTAGTATTATTATTATTAATATTATTTTTATTATTATTAAAGTGCCATGTAAGCCGATAATGCTATATATAAACATGTTAATAAATGAATATGGGAAACCGCCCCCTTCACGTGTATGGACTTCTGAACGCAGGACCCTACTCTATATTTTATGCACCGGTCAACTGAATGTGGGGCCAGTGTGTAACTGATTTGCATACAGACCCTCTTGTACCATCCATACATACTGAACGCACGGTGGGTAGTACCGCCTTGCCATGGGAATGCCTTCCAGTGAGTAAGCCTAGATCCATACTGAAAGCCTGCGCGGTACCGAAATGTGGACAGACAGCAGCTGCGGAGATGCCGCACGGGCGGCACGGGGGAGGTCACTCTGCTCGCTCTTATGGACATACAATCTGAGGACCCTACTTTAAAGATAATAAAGAGGCATTTAGCACGTCCTCACTGTACTATCTGCATACTTCCTCCCGCCAACGCAAAGCGCCGTCCGCTTCCTGTCCCATATCATCCTGCCATCGGAAATGGTCACAAGATGAAACTCCTGATCCAGCACATGCACTGTCCACAAAAAATCCCCCCTTTTTGTTGTGTGGATTGAGCTCCTCAAGTGGAATTTAAATATTAAGATAGGATTCTGCTATCATAACTCCTTGATAGCCAGGGGAGTGACCTTTCCTCGCACGCACGGGAGGAATTTATGTGATGTATTTATGTAAATCACAGATATTGATGCTCAGTAGGTAACCCGTTGGCCTTTCTTTATTCAAAACTATGTTTTTGTGTATTCCTGAGTGCACATTTGTACAATGCATCTTTTTGGTAGCACAGTGTTGCTGACTATTAAAAGCTATCCTCCGGGAGAACCCTGAGGGAAGCCATAGATTACTGTGAGAGGGCGGGGCTTAATGTTGTGATTTATGAAAATCGCATCATTAAGACCCGCCCCTGTCAGTGTGTGATCACATGTTAAAGAGGATGGGCAGGGCTTGATGACATCATCATGTCCCGCCCATCCCTAGTAACTCTAGGGATTACACTTGTGATTGATAGGGTTTTGGGGCTTGTGGAAGATTTGCTGGCACTCCTGGGATACCGAGAGAACTGCCCAAATTTCGGGAGTCTCTCGGATATTCCGGGAGAGTTGCCAACCCTGTGGTAGCATGCAGTTCTATTTGTCCATTTTCCTATGTCCAAACATTCTTTAGTTAAACTGAAGCGATGCATTTCAATGCATTACAATTTAAAATGATAAACAAGGTAACATCCTAATGTAAGAGTGAGAATTTCACCATTGACTTATTTTTTTCTATTTTATTGGTCTTTTTGTGCGTTTAGTAAGGTAAAAGTCACATTAGAAGCCCATGGGTATATAATGTGAAAATGATGGAGTGTTTTTGCATGGCGTAATATCGCTGAGAATAAGAGGCTTTCTCAGAAACAGTAAAAAGAGACAGTTATTTACATTTGTTTTTCTCAGCCAGCTGCCCGTAGAAAATCCCACAGCTAAAATGTCAAAATGTTTTATGTCTGTGCCTCTTTCCATTGACGCATATAACCTTTGTCATTCAAAATGTATCACATTTATAATAAGTAAAAGTGACCTTTTTATGCAGTTAGAGTTCCAAGTGTATCCAGGAAGAACACAGGGAAAGAAAGAGAAAGTAACTTATTTTGCCAAAAACAAGTAAATTAAATTTTATTGTTACAGGAGAAAAAGACAATAGTCAGGGATACAAGTAATATTGGTTTTCTTTCTTTGCTTATCAACAGCAGTCTTGGCCTGATTAAAGAATTTTCAGTGCCCTCAGCTAATACACACTTATGCTGGATCGTTTTGAGTCCCCCGCATTGAAGGCTTCATTACGAAGTAGGGACAGCCGAAAGTTGCTTTTCGGCTGTCCCTATGTCGAATGACAGCCGTTTTAGAATATTTTTTATTATTTTTTATGAATGGGTGAGTATGCGATTTGAATAATCACCAATTAATTTTTGGAAGTACCATCGCCAGACCACTGGAGAGGTAAGAAACCCTCTCCGGGGATATAGGGTTAGGCTGCGGTGGGGGAGACTTAGGGTTAGGCTATTTACTTACCTTTTGGAGCACTGTGCTCACTGAGGCATAAGCAGTCGATATCCCAGCCAGTTCGGAACAGGCTAAGAGCGAACGTCCCTATTAAAATAGGGACATTCACAAAGGGACCCACCCTCATGCTTGATACACACTGGAGGGTTTTCTGAAGATTACTCGACAGATCACATGATAATTGTCGGTAGATCTGACATCTAACCAGTGTGTACCGTCCCACAATGCTGCAAAATCACCTGAAACTGCATCACAGCATGTGATTTGATCTTTGGTAGCTCCAAATTTGCAAGATGCCCGATGTCTGCTTCTTTCTTCAGAGTGTACTGTGGAGTACTGAACGATACAGCGGGGAACCAATTCAGTGTGGACAGTACAAAGATCAGGTGTAGAATGGTAACTAGTTATACTAACGATATTGGACCGTTACAAAAATCCCAGCGTTTACCCAACTTTAAGGGAGTCATGATATGAGTCAATATCTTCTGTGTAAACTGGTATGTAAGAAATATGAAGTGACCTTTATTTGGTCTGGCTCTGTTGTCTGTTTTATGGCCTAGTCTGGAGCTAATCAACTATAAGGTCATGTACTCATTTGTATGTCCTAAATGGTAATCAGGATGTGGTCATAAAGACCAGGCTTGGACACAAGGTGATAACCTCAGCCTTTCAATACACAAGTTTCAAGTAACACTTTCCGAAGATGGAGTTTGAGGACTAGGGCCTCTGAAAGACCGCATTTACGCAATCTACGTAAGAAAAAGATACGTAGATTACGTAAATAAGTTACTACGCATGCGCAGTAGTAAAAATCGCTAAACACCGGACGTATATGTTATACGTACGGTACTCTGAATACTATTGACAACTTCCTCTTTTCGTTTTTAGAAGTTTTATTAACTATACCCCTTGTCACAACCCTGATCTTGTGATCATTGTGATTATGTAAGACAAGGACTCAATCAAAACAATAGACCCAACCATTAGCAACCAATTAGATTATAGTTATCATTTGTAGAGTGTACTTTAAGAATGACGCATTAAGTTGGGGTGTGGTTTTGACTTCACCCTATGTTATTAAGTCATATTTTACCCACTGAAGTTTCAAATTGCCCCCAAACAAATACCCCTACCCACTGTGGTGCAATAAAACCTAATCAAATGATCAACATTGCAGTGATGTTGATGAGCACAACATTCTCTGTTTTAATTCTTAGAATTATTATACATTTCAATGTAAATATTTTTTTTTATTCTAAATTGAATAAAACTCTAAATACACCCTTCTATTGGTGCACTATTTAGTTAAATAAATTAAAAATAAATTTAAAAACCCTTTCATATTTACCTGTGGATTATTTTTTTATTTTAAACAAATTGTTTACTGTATCAGGTTGGATCATATATTGTGTGGGGACACTACAAGCCACAGCGAGTCCAGATGTTCCCAATGTACCTGCATGCCCTGGCAGCCATGGGCATGCTGATGCTTGGAGAACTACATTTACCAGCATGCCCAGACAGTTAATAGCAGCCTAGGCTTGCTGCGATCTGTAGTGCACCAAAACAATGGGATATTTAGAGTTTGTTTTTATTAGATCTTTGTGGCCATATTACATACGCCATGTTTGCAGCATGCAATTGGCTGTGAAGACCCAAAATACAACATTGGCCACATTGTGCTGGCCCTTTCTACCATAGTATATGAGTGATAAAAGAATGATAATAAAATGAGGTGATGTTTGCAGGACTTATTAGGCTTGAATGCCGTGATGTTTCCATTGCACCATATAGTGGTAGCCCCATAGAACCTGATTTGTTGCTATTGACTTGGTGGAATTTCTAAAACTAATAATAATAGCAAAAAAAATACTAAATACTCAAAAACTGTGAAAGGATATTATACAGGCATAATAATAAATTCATAAAAGAAACAGATAAAAATGATTGTAGTGAACATTATTGGATTTGCAGGATATGTTCTGGGCCTTAACCATAATCATTACAGAATGATGTATTACATTGTAGGAATATGCCCTCTGTCTTACTATGATAAGACAATATCCTAGATCTTTAAAATTTCCACAAGATGGTGCTGGGGATTAATTTCTTTCACCTATGAATGCGTTTTAGGTAATTACAGAGTTTCTCTCAGGAATCTAGCACAGTGTTTTGTAATTTAAAAAAATGGTCACACTTGTAAAGATCAGCTATAGCTTTGATTATAGTTTACAAAATATCTAACACCTAACACTGTGAATTTTCTTGAACATCACCCTTTTAGAGACATAAGGGAAATAGCTAATCAGCTTATGCAAGTACTAAGTTATTCACTAAGTCATATGCATTGTCCTAGGTCTGCACGGTGGCTCAGTGAGTAGCACTTGTGCCTCCCAGTGACTTTGATTCCCAGACTAGGTCTTATCTGTATGGAGTTTGCATGTTCTCCCCGTGTCTGTGTGGGTTTCTTTCAGGTGCTCCCAAAATAAACATGCTGGTGGGTTAATTGACTGGAGACTAAATTAACCCGTGTGTGTGTGTATGACTGTGTTAGGGACCTTAGTATGTTGCTACAATACTGATGTGAATAATAATTGTTGTCCCTAGCAATATACTGTATTATATCTAAAGAGGGATTTTACAGAAAAGTTTATAGATGTAATTGTGAACTGTCCCTTCCCTATATTGCATATACCTAATAAATTAAAGAGGCTGGTTGTAGGGCATTAATACCTTAAGTACAGCTTTATCCATAGCTCTTTTAAATGACAGCTTTTGTAATAGTTGTTTGTGCCACCATTCGATGTATGAAAATTAGAGCTGAAGCAGCGTTCCTGGGAAGATTACTGGCCATTTGGTAAAATTATCCTGACCACACACAACTGTGATTGTTACATACCCTCCAACATGACCCATTCCATTAGGTACAAAATACTCTGCTCCTCAGTTTCCAACTGTCAGTTACTATGGTAACCACTTGTTTAAGAGGCAAATAAGTTTTTAAATATCAGTTAATTCATTTAAACCAGATGGTTGACAGTTGGAAGCTCAGGAGTGGGCTAAATTGTACCTAATGGAATGGTTGGAGGGTCTGTTAGCCCAATGGATGATCGAGCCAATAATCACGTTATGTATGGCTAACTTTACTTAATAATATATGTTAAACAAAAATTTTTTCACAGGAATGCTTCCTTTGGAATCAAAATGAGATGTGTTTTGAAGTGCCCATTATTTTTAGCATAGAATGAAGCTCAAACAAATAATTGATTGCAATTTTTTAGAGGGGTCTATCAGACTCAGCATAAGAAAACATGAAAGAAACTCTTGGGGCTTGTCACATGGTCTGCTCACGGCATTTTCTAGCACTTCAATATAGTCAATATAGCAGCCAAAAATAAGTGACCTCTGGCTTTTTTTTATCCATTGCCTGGACATCTCTGCAGCAAGGCTCATCTGTTTTGCTGCAAGTGACTTTAACATCATTTTTGCTAGCTCATGTCAACATTTTTTTGACACACTTCAAAGAATGTGTTGGCAAAGAACTCACAGTAGTCCAAACTTTAATAATAAATACTAGGTAGAGCTTCCAGTATTGTTGTTGAATGACATATAACAATGTTGACAATCTTATTATTACTTTTATTTTTATATTTTTATACATTGTTTTATGTACATATTATAATTTGTCCTCTATGTCCCTTAGGTAATGCTAGTAACATGAAAATGGTTTTCTCTGGTTCTTGCAGAAAGCTGCAATCTTCATGTACATTTTAATGTGTTATTTTATGATGTTTTACCATTACATGTGTTCATAGATTAAATTATTACAGTGTGTTCACCGCGGCAGGGGTTTAATGGGTTCACTCTGAAGGAGGAATCGGTGTATGTCGTTTAATGAACTATACATTAATGTTATACTGCATTTAAGTATAGATGAAGGAAATGAGATTGGTGATACATTTTTTCTGCAACATAATTTTATTGCTAAATAGTACTAAAGTACTTACTTAATTATCCATTCTGTATGTTGTTTTTCACCATATAGAACAATATATTAATGCAGGACTGTATCCAGACTTCTGCTGTATCTGACCACCTGCGAGGACAAAGGGCTGGATCAGACTTAAAAAGGAGCTTGAAAATAAGAGAGGAAAGTTACTCCTGGGCTAAACCATTTTGATTGCAGGGGAGTCATATTTCATCTGTTGCAAACAGTATTAGAGTTGAGAGGTGATGTTTCCTATCCCAAGTCTAAATAACAGTGTGATAGTAAAGCTGGTCAGTATCTGTGTGCAGTAAGCAATTCAAAGATATATCCCTGCATGCAAAGAATACAATTAACTTGATTCCCCCTGAAATCAACATGGTTTAGCCCAGGAGTAACCTTCCTCTCTTAGGACCTGATTCACACTTAAGAATCTTCTTAAAATAAGAACTTAAAGTCACTCCTGGGCAAAACCATGTTGATTGCAGGGGGAATTAATTTAATTGTATTCTTTGCATGCAGGTATATATATTTGAATTGCTTACTGCACACAGATACTGACCAGCTTTACTATCACACTGTTATTTAGACTTGGGCTGGGAAATATCACCTCTCAACACTAGTACTGTTTGCAACAGATGAAATATGACTCCCCTGCAATCAACATGGTTTAGCCCAGGTGTGACTTTAAGTTCTTATTTTAAGCAGATTCTTAAGTGTGAATCAGGTCCTGAATTTCAAGCTCCTTCTTAAGTCTGGATCCGGCCCAAATAGAAGACACTGCTTTACATGTACAAAGCTTCATTTCATTTCAAAGTGTGAAAAGCTGGATTAACCCAGCGCTTAATGTACAATTTAAATCTCCCCCCCCCTCCAGTAATTACTGTATGCAACATGACTGGTCCCACTACACCTCTGCAAAGGCTTCTAGCACTGAAGTCTGGACCTTGTGGATCCAAATCTCTGCTGAAAGCGTCATTTGTGTGCATGTGTTGCTCGCATTCCGTAAATCCACTCCACAGTTATTCCAGAGTTACTCTGGGAGATGGAACGCATCAAGCTGGGGAATGGTCACAGTCTTCTGGAGGATAGATAACAGCTGGGCAGCAAAGGTTGTGATCAAATATGGAACTGTCCAATTTAGAGGATCTCCTTTCGTAGGGACTAGGCTGGTTGCTCTACTGGAAGAACTGCAAATCATCATAACCAAGTTATATATTAATCCTGAATTCAGTTTTTAAGGTCAATAATTACTATTTAAAATAAATCACACCATTCCAAAGAGAGGATAGTTTACAGGTGCCCATCAACTCTGTTTGTGTAGTAACATGTGGTTTTTGTTTTTTGCTTCTATTTTGCTTCTATTCTAGGGACGGGTCTTTTAAGAAATGAATGGGTCTGTGTGCAGGATTGCTAATTGCCCCTCTCCCCTCCCTACTCTGCCCTGGGGGATATCTGACACTTTGCCCCCAAGAGAAAGAGCAGTGAATTAGTTTCCTGCATATTGACGCGTTAATGTGCAGCTCTCAGCAGCAAGTACAGTGGCATACCTATAATGCAGGGTGTGCAGTGCTCACAGGCCCCACAGACAAGAGGCTCACGCTGCACTCACCCTGCACCCAAGTCCCTGCACAGTGCACATAATATCCCTATATCTTTATATAGGGACCTTCTTGGTGTAGTGGAGGTGCATGAAGTAGCCGGATCCAGATGATCCGCAGACAGTGAGAGTGAGCCGGCACCTGTCTCTTCTATTCAGAAGGAGAGAGACAGGGCCAACCATGTATGCTGTGTGCTGATCAGAGTAAGTGTGGGAAGAGGGAAAGGGTTGCTGGAGAGGAGAGAAGAGAGTAATCTGCTCTATTTTCTTATGCAGGCCCAGACGTCATTAAGGTAATATATGTTAGTTACAGTGTGTTAGATTGGCAGCGGTTCCGTGGAGAGGACACATTGGCCGGCTTCTGGCTGGTTCTGCAAGTCACTATGGAAGAGTAACTTATACAGATAGAGCATGGAGGGCAAGGGATGTGTACAATTACTGCACACGGGCCCCCTCACTTCTTAAAATGCCTCTGAGCAAGTAATACCACAGATACCTGCTGCTGCAGAGCTAAGGTAAATATTAACGGCCCCATTTGTATCAGGGCCAAAGACAATAATCCCAGCTCTCCCCCCTGATGGTGGCTCCTCAATAGATATATTACAAATATAAAAACTTTACCAAATATCTAGAATATACACATCTAAAAAAAATGTATATATAGAAAACATGTGCATAAATATCTGGGGAGAAGACCTGTGAGTAAATTTTGGGGGGGGGGGGCGGAGACTTAGAGTTAGGCTGCAGGGGGAGACTTATAGTTAGGCTGCAGGGGGAGACTTAGGGTTAGGCTGCGGGAGGGGGCTTAGGGTTAGGAGCTTAGTGTTAGGGTTACGGTGCTCCAGGGATCGATTGCTTCGAGGCATAAGCAATCGTTTGCCCAGCCAGTTCAGAATTGGCTGGGAGAGAACGACCCTATCGAAATAGGGACATTCGCAACGGGGACCCACACTCATATCTACAATAGAGCCTTTAATCTGCAGTTTCCTATGTTGAATCCGCTCACTGCCAGTAATAGGTGTGTGTGCGCAGCCTTAGAGTGCAGCCGCAGAAGGCACCCTAAACACGTTTATTTGGACAAGATTTTATATTAAAAATGAGTACTGTGGAACTTTTTAAAGACTGTATTTATTGGAGATTGTGTAAGATAAGACATGGGTAATTGTATTTATAAAGACCTGGAAAAATCCTGTTGAAGTTGTCGCTATTTCCGGACTGTGAACATTCTGTTTGGCAGCTACATATAATCCTTTGCATATTAGTCATCACTTTGGATTCAGCAAACTATGTGTAGGCACTGCTGGGTATAACGAGCATGGGCACAGCTCACTCTGGTCACAGTTATTCTGATGTCTTTGCATTTTTCACCCTGAACATACATATAGGTGCATGAATAAAGTAGTGACTTGTGTGTTGAGTTGAGCACAGTGGGGTGTTGTGGGGCACTTTTCTTCAGATTAGCTGACATATCAGATCTTGCCCCTCAAATGTGCCAGCCTTGGTGGTACATATCTGAAGATAGAGACAAAGGGCCTGATCCTGAGCTACGGCCGCCGTCGCTAGTACGGCCGCCGTAGCTCTAATGCGCATGCGCCGTGCCATAGTTGCATTATCCTTAGTAGTGTGTAACTTAGGTATGTTTGCATATGTAAAACAATCTTAAGTCTGGATCACACCCTGGTTTCAAAAACTGTATTTTGAGTAACAAGAAGGTTAGGCACAAAAATATCTGGAGTTTAATATCAAATAGACCAATAGTAAGGCATAATAAAGAGATTGCTGTTACAAAAGGCAATACCTACAGAGTCAAACACAACCTTTATTTGGTATTTGCCAGCCGTGCTCGTCCAGGACCTCCAACCTGAATCCTGGCTGGCCAAAGCTCCAGAGGTGTGCACATTGTTCAGTTCATGGATGCAGCCATATTGGAAGCAGTCAGGTGACTGCTCTGGTCCAACCATGTTCTTCTTGATTCCATGTGACTCTCAATCAGCCTATGGACTCTAAACACTCACGATTTAAATCACTAGCACAGGTCTACTCACAACATGTCAATTTTACAGTGTGGGCTGGTTTAAAGAGTTCCGTGTGGATCACAGGACACTTAAAGTAACTCCTAAAAACACTGCAAAAAAAAAGGGTGTTCGCTTCCCTCTTACATGCATACTACCAGAGCTCCATACGTATGGAAAACGCATGGAGGTCTGAATCTTGCTCTTGGATGTAATCTGTGTTAAATGGAATATGTATGTTTGTATGTATGTATAAGAATGAAAAGGGTGCCGGGTGTAGTGCATGGGGATGACTAGGATAAAGGTATTATTGTATAGAGGTGACTAGAATGTAGTTGGTATATGATGGCAGTTACTAGGGTACAGTGTGTATTGTATGCTGGTGACTAGGATACTGTCGGTGACTATAATGGACGTAATGCAGTGTATATTTATACTGGTCAGTAGGATGCTGTCTCTATTGTATAGTAGTGACTAGGATATGCTTTCTTGAAGCTCACTTGAATAAGCAATGTATGGCAGGCAATTTTAAAAAGGAAATTTACAGCATAACATAAAGTAACAGCAAGGGGCGTGCGTTTTTTACGACGATAGTCTGGACGCTCGAGTTACTACACAGAGGTGGGGATAGCCATTTAAATTGTACAGTATGGGCGTGCTAAGCCCAGTACGACCAGCGTATCGCTACGAAAATTCGCACGTACGCTGGAAAATCTTAGGGTAGGGTTCACCCGCCGTAAGCAGTTACAATCAATGGGAGTGTTATGGGCGTGAAAGTTTTTATGCCCGGGCGTACGTTCGCTACGCTCGCGGGCGATTGCGGTCGTAGCTCTGGATCAGGCCCAAAGGCCCGTATTCATACCTAATAGCCGCCCCCCGCTTTTAGGTATCGTATGGCACTTACAAGTGCCATAGGGCTGCCTTATCTTACTGTGCACAGTTTCTTTCTTAAGAAGGAAACTATGCACGGACATCGGGGTAGATCCAGAACTCCGCTTGCAATCCGTTTACTAGCGTAGCGTATTTACGCGTGCGTACCTTCTATACACTCCCCTTGTCACACCCCTTGAATGTACGTATTATGTCCGTGATCCGCTTTCCAAACCCTTCCTTAACCTTTGCCCATGTAACCGATGTCATCCGCTTACGTATGGATGTGCAACGCGTATTTACGCAGATAAGCACGCCCATACTGTACACTTTAAATACATACTCCCGCCTACATCCTACATACCATATTTCAGGCGTATTTTCGACTCACGTTAAATTGGCACGCCCACACGTACGGATTTACGCAACACATACGTGAATGGCCCATACGTTCACATTTACGCTACGTTACAGAGCGTATTTTCTATGGTGCGCATGTGCAGTACTTACCAAAATGCGATTTTACTTGTCCACCACGCGTAAATTCGCTCACAAGTGATGTTCTGGATCTGCCCCATTGGCTCTACCTGCCTCCCCACCACCCTCCCCGGCTAATCTACATACCTCCTCCCTCTCACTTCTACCTAACCACTCCCCGAGGATGTGTTGCTGTACTCTGGACCATTCCTCCAGTCTACCGAGAATATCAATTATATCACTGTAATTCTCTGTTATCTACCCTGCAACCAAGATACACGCAACCATCTTTGCATCCAATCAAAAATACTTAACATCAATGCGTTGTAAAGTTCGGAGGTAAACAAAATAAATATCCTTTGTCCCAATAGGTGTCCTACATTAGATAAATAGGTGTCCTTACACAAGGGTGAAACCATGTAGACTTGCTATTCTATCTTATTCCTACCTAATATTACTCCTTCTGCACAATACCAAGATCCGTGACCAATCCTAAGCTATAATGACCAGGGCCCACTTTAACCTTGGTCTCTTGTCTTTACCTGCATCGTCAATCTTGAATGTCCTTCTTTTGGCTGATTTATTTTTCTGAGATTTATTATACATTTAGGACCTGATTCACACTTAAGAAGCTGCGGCTTCTTAAGAGCGTATCTGTCCGAAATGACCTACTGCGCATGCACAGTAAGTCATTTATGCTATCTACGTAGCCGATTGGCACGTAGATAGCGTAGGCACGGTCTTTAAAAACCGCACACTGGGATTTACGTCCCTAGAGGCGGCGTTATGCTGCCTCGGGGCATTTTTTTAGGCAGAAGTGGGAGGCATTTAGATTAGCTGAGGAGGGCGGGAGGGGGTGGGGAGAGGCAATGTCCGTACAGACATTGCACGAATACTTAATATAGCCCCTATGACACTCATAAGTGCAATAATGTACCTAAAACGGGGGATGGGTTAGAGGCTGGAAACGTGAGTTAGGTGCGGATCTGTATTACTCTTCAGCGTGAATCAGGTCCTTAGTCTCTTGTTCTGATTTGTTTAGTATCTTACAAATAAATAATAATGACAACAATAAGGGATCAATAAGAACAATGAGAAAATGTATTTTTCTCATGCTGTAGTATTCCAAAACTTTGTGCCCTTACTTAAGTATAAAAAATCTACTGAAAACCTCTGTGAGCTGACAAACAGTATAAGAGCTTTGATAAACAGTAAAATCTAATATTCCAAATTGCAAATGTTGAACAGGCTTTCATTATATGATAAGTGACATATGGGGTTGCGGCAAAGTTGGAAATCTTTTTTAATTATACACAGATTTTGGGAAGGCTTTTTTATGAGCCTCGGATTATAAACAGCTTCTGTTTTGTGTAATGAATTTATGACTCAGCATAGCAAGCAAAGATCAGATCTCGGTGACATTGTTCTAGGTTACCACAGATATGTAAACGTGTTTGATGCTCACTGGGATGCAAGGATAGTAGCCGTACAGTCAGTGCATATTTCCGAGCATTTGAATTGGGCATATCCTATTTTTTTGTGTTTAGTTTCTGTAAATTCGTTTTTTTTGGTAAAGCAATGTACATTTCCAGTATTCTAAACCTGTGAATCTCCAGGTGTTGTGAGTCCCAGCATGCAGGGACTCACAGCTTCAGGGCACCTGAAGAACCTCAGGGTGACCAGGCCTGGAATTGTCTATCTGTGGCACAAAAACAATGACACACTAAAGCTCATCTGAAGCCATGCCAGTAAGGGATCAAGCGAGCAGAGATATCAAGCCTTGTCTATATGAAATACACAAATCTTAGAGACACAATACAAGATAATCTCCCATTGGTATAGATGTACCCAGGTATGTATATATACTACAATGAACAAAAGAGAGGTCCAGCGCTCCAAACAAGCATTATATAACACTATGGGCCCGATTCAATTAGCTAAAAAGCGTTCGCCGGTGTATTTTTAACGCTATTTTTTTTTAAAATTAACGGCGATATTTTTTTTTGCAATTAAATTCTTTTTCTAGCGTTAAAAATACGCCGGTTTTTCGTTAAAGATTTTTCGCACCTATGAGAGGTGC